>CM042015.1:63886768-64114268 GCA_023525715.1 Cichorium intybus | reverse complement strand
ATATATATATATATAAACACGTTTAGTTTTGATTTATACCAATC
The DNA here is from genome assembly GCA_023525715.1 of Cichorium intybus. Classification (NCBI taxonomy): domain Eukaryota; kingdom Viridiplantae; phylum Streptophyta; class Magnoliopsida; order Asterales; family Asteraceae; genus Cichorium; species Cichorium intybus. The sequence goes on along the minus strand of CM042015.1, from coordinate 64,114,224 downwards.
AAGGATCAATCATTTTATACACTGAAATTAAATATATATATATATATATATATATATATATATATATATATATATATATATATATATATATATATATATATATATATATATATATATATATATATATATATATATATATATATATATAAACACGTTTAGTTTTGATTTATACCAATCAAGGATCAATCATTTTATACACTGAAATTAAAAAAAAGTCGAACATTCAAACTTAAACACTCCAAAGAAAAATATTACGGTGAATAGGAGACTTCTCATTAAGAAATGTATACATCTAATAAAAATGGAATAAAACTATAGAAGACCAGCGAGCAAGCAAATGTGTATATTGAGAAATACGCTAAGTTGATCCCACATCGGTTTGGGTATATGCAATTCTTATTAAGCTGGTCCTATATAAACGGAGGGTGGGCTACGCTTAACAAAGCAATTGGTGGTTTAGTCAAGTGTTATCCCTTTACGCTTACTTGATATTTTCAATAAAATTAATATATTTTTTTTTACAAAATCTGACTTAAAGAAGTTTAAGTGGACTCGTTGTTAACTGTTTTTTATGAATTGTCCGGTTCTCAGCTGGATTTTTATCTTGAACAAACTCGTGGAGTGACTGGTTAACTGGTTCGATCGGCGGGCCGGTTCGGTAATTTCAAAACATCGTATCATATAACTTTTATCATTGTTAGTTTTCATGTTCCGTCCTTTCCAAATAGCTGTGTTTTTACTGCCTACCTGTGTTTTTACTGCTTTTCCATATATAGCTGTGTTTTTACTGAGTATTTCTGTATTTCCTCTTCCACCTACCTCTTCAAACTCTTTTACACACTTTGTCAAAGAAATAAATATGTTCTCTATCAAGAACCCTAGCCGTCAGCCTACCACCACCACCATTTGAGTTCAGATTACACCCATGGAAACAAAATTGTCATGATTTGGAGTAGTGAAGCTGTTACAGAGCCAGCTTACTGTATGCGGGTGGATTGTATTTTCTATTTTTGCACATTTCAAGTCTTTGTCTTCTCCTACATCTCTCTAAGAAACATTGAGCGACATGAAGCTTCGAGTCTGTAAATTCTATGGGTTTTGAGGTGCGTCTTTGAATATACTTAGATTATCTAGGTTTTATTTTGTCTATTCCCGTTTTTGTTTGGATGTTGGTTTTTCCTGAAATTGATTTGTTTCTCTTCATCGATGTTAGACGTGATTAACCATATAGACATTCAAGAAATAATAAAATACTAATATCTAAATATACTATGATGTAGAATAAAATGTTCAAGAAACCAGGAAAGCCGGACATGTACAAAAGGCAAAATCGTCAACTCGGTCGCCTGGATCTGCTTCGTCTTTAAGGTACAAACAACTATGTAGAGAATATTAAATTGATATTTTAAGTTTTTTTTTTTTTTTTGAAAATGCATATCGACCGTTTTTTTGAATCACAAAACTGTAAGGAATTGAATCGGAATCTGTCATTGTTTGGTTGGTGGGGAATGGAACGGAATGGAAATTTCGGGCCAATTGTAGTAATTAGCCATCTACGATGTCGTAATTGAACATATTATTTAAAGTACAATTTCTTCATTAAACGGCTATAATTTAAAATTTTTACAAACACAGCCACTCTCACACACATAACTCCACAAATAGCATCACACACACTATGTGTGTTGCTGCTACTATGTGTGGCTGTTGGTGTTAGTGGTTGTGTGGATGCACACAACCACCGGTTTGGGCATTTCAATCCGATCCGAAATTCGGTTCGTTGACCAAACCGGTTAGGTCAAACCGATCCGATTGAAAACCGGTTTACACCTACAACTTGAAACTTGATCATACCCTTGGATTGTAAACCGGATCCAACAAAAACCGGTTCCAATCCGCCATATATCCGGTCAAAACCGCTAAAAACCGTCGGATAATCGGACAAAACCGGTTCACAAACCGTTGACGAAAATCTGGTCCAAACCGACAAAACCGGATCCAAACTGGATCGGACTTACCCAAAACCGGTTTGCCCAAAAAACCTATCAAACCGGATTGGATCGGATACCGGATCAGATTCGGGTTTTGTGCATCTCTTGTTGTTATATGTGTATGCTACTGTGTGTGGCTGCATTTGGTCCTAAGTTGAGAAAGTAAATTTTAGTGCAATGTGAAAAATGGTGGTTTTAATAACGATTTTCTAGATCCCAGATGGTGTTTATAACTTTTATTACTGTTGTAGAAAGTTGGATTGTTTTATAATGATTTTAAATCCTAGATAATCGTGGTTTCAATATGTTATCTAGGTTTTGAGTAAAGTAATTAAAAATAATAAGGATTTGCATTATGTTTTTCCTTTTTTTAATATCTATCTAAAAGTAGGTTGTCGGAAAGGTATTTGTATTGATTTGGTTCTAGAACTTTCTTTCTATACTTTATAAATTCAGTATTTTTTCTCAAACTTGACTATTATAGCCTTATTTGGGCGATGTACTTTTGTTTACTTGTATTAACAACATACTTATATTCATTTTTTATATTGATTTTGGTGGTTACATAATAAAACATGTAAAACTTCCTTTTTCGGATATTCTATACACACTTTTATTCATTTTTTATAATAAATTGGGTGGTTATGTTTAACATGTAACCTACGGGAAGCAATTATGCATCTCACCTAGGTGATTATGGCTTGTGAGTATTGGCGTGTGTGACGGGGTACCGGGAGGGAGGGGTGGGGGGTTGTATGTGCTCTGAGTCTGTGTAGGCGGGTGTGTGTGTCTGGGGTAATGTTACTATTTTGTGTATGTGAGCGTATTCGGGGAGTGAGTGTGTGTAAACCGCCTCTAGTTATACCTACTTATACAGTATGAAAGTGTTTAGACAGTTCTTAAGAGTTTACATTTATTATGTTAATTTCTCTTCACTTGCAATGCAGCTTCTCAACTTGAATTTATACCAACGTGGTTTCGGTTTTACCTCTCCCTCTCCTTTCTACAGTTAAAATTGACCATTATAGCCCGACTTGCTATTATGTTTGGTTTTTTCTTTGTTATTAGTTTTCGATGGTCTATGAAATAGGTGTGTGAGCGTGATATGTGTATGCTGCTTTAAATAAATTTTCTTCCAGAACTTTTTTAACAACTTTTTTAACAGTGACAAAAATGTCAATTTAAACGATGTACTTTGTAAACTTTGGTTTTAAAGCAATGTAATTTAGAAAAAATTCGTTTTCTCTAAAGTACATTGCTTTAAAACCAAAGCTTTACAAAGTAAAATCCTTAAAATAATTTTTTTCCAAAAATTTATAACAGTAGCGAAAATGTCCATTTTAAGCATTTTACTTTGTATAGCTTTGGTTTTAAAACAATGTATTTTAGACAAATTCTTTCTTTTTAAAGTACGTTGCTTTAAAACCAAACCTTTACAAAGTAAAATCCTTCAAATAAATTTTTTTCTAGAAATTTTTGAACAGTGACGAAAATGTCTATTTTAAGCATTTTACTATGTAAAGCTTTAGTTTTAAAGCAATTTTCTTAATTTTTTTTTTCTAAAGCACATTGCTTTAAAACCAAAGCTTTGCAAAGTAAAATGCTTAAAATAATTATTTTTCCAGAAAATTTTTAAAAGTGGTAAAAATGCCGATTTTAAGCATTGTACTTTGTGAACTTTAGTTTTAAAGAAATCTACTTTAAAAGAATTTTTTTTTCTAAAGTACATTGCTTTAAAACCAAAGCTTTATAAAGTAAAATGCTTAAATTAAAATTTTTTCAAGAAAATTTTCAAGAAATTTTAAAGCAATGTACTTTAAGAATTTTTTTTTCTAAAGTACATTGCTTTAAAACCAAAGCTTTAAAAGTAACATGCTTAAAAAAAATTCAATTTTTATTTATTTAAGTACTGTAGTTTGTAAAGCTTGGTTTTAAAGCAATGTACTTTAGAAAAAATACTCTTTCTAAAGTACATTATATATATCACAAAAATGGTATTTGCTGTTTTATATATTATGTTATCAGTTATTTTATTTGGCTTTTAACTCATAGTCTTGGTTTCAAAAAGCGTGATGCGCTTCGAATTAGGGTCCCGGAGGCCGATGTGTGATGCGAATGCGTGGGCATCACGAACGCGATGCGTGCAAGTAAAATAATAGCTAATAAAACAATATTATAATAGAAAATATGAATATAATACGACATATATAGTTAGTATTAATCTTCTAAAAGACCAAAATAAGTTTAAAGTTTGCTAATAAAACTAAAAATCCCCAAATCCTCAATTAACTTCACTTAGCATCGTTGTCATCAACCCCAAAACACACTTATATCTTCTTCACCACTAGACAAACCTATGTCTTCTTCCATCATGTCTTCATCATCAATCAATGCAAATCTGCTAGGTGTTCTACTAGATCCCGCCACTCCTTTTCCTTTGTCATTTCTTGTTGATCTAGTTGAATAACTAGGCTCATTTGCCCCGCAAGCATCAGCTACAACATCATATGTCACGTCTTCACCTCCAGAGACTAAATCACCATCATCCTCTATTTGCCCCATCACCCATTCATTGCTTTAATCAATTTCTTTTAGTAAGATAGGATCGACGACATCTTTTGTTTTGAATTTGCGGTGTAAGGCATCGTTGAATTTCACATACACCATATTATTCGGTCTATGTTGTGCAAATCTATTTCGTTTTTTCGTGTTAAGCTAAAATCAAAGAGTTAGATAACACTAGCCATTTAACAATTTGATAATGAAATTAAAATACCATATAACTGATAAAAAAATTATACAACTTACATGTTGAAAGGCACCCCAATTTCTCTCACAACCGGTAGCACTGCATGTAAGGCTAAGGACTCGTATAGTGCAAGAACATTTCTAAAACCCCAACGAGGTGTTGTTTTATGCGGAATGCACCTTCTTTAACAACTTTCATGCAAAAATTACATGTAAAAATGTTTCTAACCTCAAGGTCTTAAACACTATATTTTCTTGCGGGATCTTTATTAAATTCGGATGACCCATGTATCGAAAGAAGAGAAACCACTCAGTAAGTGTAAGATAGTAACATGTTACATACTTGCTCAATTGTTCTTTCGATATTTCTGATTTCTCTAATCAGAGATGATGAGAACTCGGTAGAGAGAGCTAGAGATCACGGGCAGGAGAAAGAAACTGAACACAGAACTTGTAATAGTATTCTAACATGCCCGATGAAGAACACAAGGAGAATGTAAGTCGGTGGACAGAAGGAAAATGTAAGTCGCTTCCATTTTTGACGTTACTTGATCGCAAAAATAAAGAAGCATAAAAGAAGAATGCGATTCTGGAAAGTAGAAGTGGAGAAGAGAGAATAGTCGTAGGAGAAAGAGGCGTGAATTTAGCATGGGGGAATGGGGTTTGCGTACACATTAACTTACCTAGGGACTAGGCCGATCCATTATTAATAATATTACATTGAGCTTTTATTGAGTTTTTTAAAACTAACCGGACCTATGTGATGCGGAAAAATACGTTGATGCGCGATGCAATGTATGTGCACATGATGCGTGCGACTCAGCCCGCTTTCAGGATTTCGCATCGCATCAAGCTATGGATGCGTTTTTAGTTGCGCCTCGGTGCACATCACGCATCAAGTGCTTTTTTTAAACCAAACTCCTAGTAACAAGTAACCTCAAAAGTTAAGAGATGTGGCCTCACAAAATCAAAGAGTTGAAGTTGACTATTGTTTTGGTAAAGTTTGTTGTCGATTTTAGAAATAAGAAAGAAAAACAGTTGGTGGTTATTGGGATTTAGGTTGGTATGTAGCTTTTATTTTAATTTTTTATTTTCAGAACTTGAAACAAAGCGTCACACTAATTTTGCAAGTTTTATTGGTTCGTTGTTGTAAACTTTCAATTAAAAAGAGAGACAACCATGGAATGCTACCTCTCTCATTTCATTTACCTCCATCATTTTATTTGCTAGAAGATACACGAGTGCCCTCCCGCTTCTCACACCCCTTCCTCCACCTTTTGTTCAAGTATTTCTTTGTTTTTCATAGTTGTGTCTCCGGTTTCATATCTACATGAGTTCCATGTTATTGGACTCAAAGATGCAGGAGTATACCTCCCATCAGTTGTTATTATCGGAGATGTCAGCGTCTTAGAATCGCAGCTGCTTGAATCACATGGTGAGCTAACTCTTATGCAAGGAGACATGATATTTCCAAAGGTTCCTTTATTAATTCGGTAGTATTGCATCTTAATTGCAGATTTTTTTTTTTTTTTTTTTTTTTTTTTGCATTCTAGTTAAACCACATTTCGATATCTATGCTAGGTCATGTTGATATGTAGATTTTAGGCCATTGGGATTAATTTCTCATTCGTAGGGAGATGAAGAAAATATTAAGAAACTTAGGGGTCATGGTTCTAATCTTAGTGATGTTTATGCTATGAAATTGATCAATTAATGGTGTTATTTGTTCTTATATAACACTTGATGGTAATGACATTTCATAAACCTATGTTAAATATTTCTGATTCAGTTTATGAATTTATTTAGAAGACAACATGACAACAAGTCAACAAGTACTTTTAGTTATATTCTTAGGAAACAAAGTGAGATAGTTTTCCTTTCCCAACCATGTATTTTTCAAAAAGGACCATACTACCCTTTCTTTTTATTCTTTTCTTTTCACTTTTGTGTCAACAACACCTTTTATAACTTATGCCCAACCTTTTTTATAGATATGACAAACAAACATGTGTCTATATATTACATTTTCCTGATTATTATTTTAACAAGTTTGAGCACCATGAAAAAGATAACCAAGAATGCCACCCTTCTATAAACGGAGATGATAAAATATCTAAGTGTATAGAAAAACATCTAAGGCTAATAAGGAGGAGATAGTGACCTTTGTGGTGAGGAAGCTAGGTATTCCCGAATTATAGAATTGTTACCGAAAGGCATCCCAACTGCAATCACACATGATAATAAATTTTCATGAATTTTCAATAGAAGGTATTTCTTTGTTAAGATGTTGTATACTAACAAGATTTTGAAATTATTAGTTGGGATTGTAATGAATGTCCGGCCAGTTGATGCATCGCTTGTTAATATAATATCTGTACCAACCGATTTGTCTAGACACAAGTCACTTAAGTGGTTAAAAGTTGTCGACCCGACAGAAAATCGCATAATACATGTGATTACGTAGATACGTAATAAATCATGTTTGGCATGCATTTGCGTAGTAGATGGAAGAATTGATGTATTCACCACACGGAACCCGAATTTGCCAAGCTACATGGGTGGTTTCATTGTTTAGCTAACAAACTCATGGAGTCTCAAACTATGATGATAATTAATATTTTGCTTACCATCTTAAACGAGATAGATAATGATATATATGTGCTTTAAGAGAACCTATGCCATATACTGAAATTGGGAAGGTCATGAAGGCCTTTCCATGATCTTCCTAATTTCAGTATCTAGTGGAGGTACTCTTAAAGCATGTGTAAGACATGTGTATATCATATCATGTTTGATATGGTAGGAAAAAGATTCAATATCCTTATAGTTTGAAGCCCCATAAGTTTGTTACTTAAATAAACAAAACCCATTCGTGTAGCTTGCCATTTCCCGGTACATTGTGGTGAATTCATCAATTTTTCCGTCTACGACGCAAATGCAAGCCAAACATGATTCATTACGTATCCACGTACCTAACTCTAAGAGATCATGCCCGGGTCCTTGGAGCATAAAAACCACATGTATTGTACGGTTTTCTATCGGGTCGACAACTTATGAGCACTTAAGTGACATGTATCTCGACACTTCGGTTGCTGCAGATATTATATTTACACCCAACTGGCTGTGCATCCACTACAATCGCACCTAATAATTCCAAATCTTGTTAGTATGAAACATCTTCACAAAGAAATGCATGCGATATAAAAATACCTTCAATCGAATCTTCATTATAATGTGTTCGTAGCTAGTATGTCATTCAGTAACAATTTTGGAATACCTCGTTTCTTCACCACCAAGGTCACTATATCCTCCTCCTTAGCCTCAGAGGATACACTTAAGAGATATTATCATTTCTGTTTATAAGAGATACACTTAAGAGCATGGCTTGGTCGATGAAGTTGAATCTCTTGGTTATCTTTTTCATGGTGCTTAAACCTGTTAAATTAATAATTAAGAATTGAAAAAGTGGAACATATACATATGTGTTTGTCATGTCATATCTATAAAAATGGTTGGACATAAGTTATAAAAGGTGTTGTTGACACAAAAGTGAAAAGAAAATAATGAAAAACACCGGTAGTATGGTCTTTTTTTTTTTTTTGAAAAAAACATAACTGGGAAAGGAAAACTATCTGTGAATTTCACTTTGTTTCCTAAGAATATAACTCAAGGAAGTACTTGTCATATTATCATCTGAACAAATTCATAAATTGGATAAGAAATATTTAGTCAACTACAATATGCATTGTCTTATGAAATGTCATTACCATCGACTATTATATAAGAACAAATAACGTCATTGATCAATTTCATTGCATGAACATCACTAAAATTGGAACCATGATCCCTAAGTTTCTTTATATAATTTTCATCTCCCTTACGAATACAAATGAGGAGAGGATCCTGGTGGCATAGAATCTTAACACAAGCTTGTTTGTTTATAGGTGTTCCCATTTAGCAAATTTGGAAAAATCAAAGTTATGAATGACTGGAAAAAAAAAAACAAGACTCCAAGAATAATGTTGGATCTTAGAGGCAAGTTGTATTTTATTATTCCGTGAATAAATATACATCTAAACACGACCTACATTAGAAATCGAAGTGTGGTTTAACTAGAATGCAAAAAAAGTCTGCGATTAAGATGTAATATTACCATATTAGCAGAGAAACCTTTGAACATATCATGTCTCCTTGCATAAGAGTTAGCTCTGCAAGTGATTTAAGCAGCTGCGATTTCAAGCTGTTGTCGTCTCCAATAATAACAATAGGAGGTATACTCCTTCATCTTTTAGTCCAATAACATTGAGCTCATATAGATAAGAAACGAGAAATGTAGCCATGGAAAACGAAGAAATGCTTGAAGAGAAGGACGATGAAGGCGTGTGAGAAGCGGGAGGACACTCGTGTAACATCTAAGACGAATCAATAAAATTTGTAAAATTTGAATGACGTTTTGTTTCAAGTTCTGAAAATAAAAAATAAAAATAAAAGCTACATATAAACCCAAATCCCCCATAACCAACAACTGTTTGTTCTTTCTAAATTCTACAATCGACAACAAATACTCGTAGAGTCTCATACTTGAACGAGTTGATTTATATCTCTAAGTAACACACGTTTCCTCATTTCATCATTAACATAAATAAAATACTTTTAGTTAGACGTCATTTCTTTTTTCTGAATTTAGGTAATTGGGTCACACCAGTGCAACACCAAATGCCCACCAAAGCTACCCTAAGATTGCTACACATGATGTTGCACCTCTCTCTAAACCCTTTCTGTTAAACAACCCAAATCGCTGGTCTTCTTTCTTTCGGTTTTACATACAAATGGAGCTCTAAGTACTCAACTCTCACTCCCAGCCGCTGCCTTACCGCTACCAGATTTGTGTTGCGGCTTCAACGATTAATCTGATGGTAACGACTTGGTATGCCTGAACTTAATTTTATATGCTTATATATATTTATTTATCCCAAATTTCATTTGGTTTTGGTCGTTTATCCATATAGATTGAAAACATTCATAAACTCATTTATATTGTCGCAGATCCATTGGAAAATTTCCAGTTTTGCATCCACAGATGAAACTAAGAGTTGAGTCGGAACATCTTCCTGTGGATTATTGTTTGTTTCTATTTCTCGATCTCATGAAGGGCTGACTTGAAAAGTCAGCCCTTCAATTAATTTGCAGCCTGTTAGTGTTATTACTGCTATTACTCCTTGTAATTTTCCTTTTTACACTGTTGACTTTTTTATAACAGCAATCATTAATGGTGCAAGTAGTTTGATCCTGTTAGTGCGTTACCTAAACGATCCTTTTGATAACAGCAATTGGTAATGACAATGTAGTTTGGTCAAATTATGAGAGTATTTCACAAATTGGTAGTGACAATGTACTTTGGACCTTTTTAAAACAGCAATCCCATGGATTATTAAAATCAGATTTGAAAACTTATGGTCCTTTTAAAAGAATTGTAAAATTTTGGACCTTTTGTCAGTAATGGCAATGTATTAACATTGACAGTTTTGGTCCTTTTGACGGATTTGAAAAAGACAGATTTGATCCTTTTGACAAATTTTATAATTTTGACAGTTTTGGTCTATTTGACAGATTTGAAAAAAATTGACAGTTTTGGTCCTTTTGACACATAATTTTTTTTGACAGTTTTGGTCCTTTTAACAGATCTGCAATTTTTTGACACTTTGGGCTGTTTTCCTAAAATATTGTCAAATTTTTAATTTTACACACCAAATAGCAATAATATTACAGCAAAAACCAGTTATATTACAAAAAGACCTATTGTTAAAGAAACAATGCGTATGTGTGTGTATTTAATTGTGTGTTCCTAAAATATTGTCAAATTTATTTTAAAACAATAAATTGAAATATTGGAATGTATACAAGGATTTTCTTTCCCAGATCTTTAAATCACATTTTAATTTCTGCTTCCGATTCTCCATTTCAGGTGCAACAAAAACTATTCGATTTTGGTCATTTATGTGTTTGAAACGAGAAAACAAAAAGCACCAATTTGAAGATAAAATCAAGAGTAAATTACAATTTTGGTCCCTGTGGTTGTACCAAAATTGCACTTTTGGTCATCCTTTTGGATTTTCACGCTGATGGTCCCTGTGGTGGCAAAATTGTTACAGATTTGGTGTTCCTGGTCCAAGTGAAAAGACCACACTACCCTTTTGAATTTCTTTTTCATTTTTGTTTAATCTAATATTGATTATTAATTAAAAAAAAAAAAGAAAATCATCCACCCCTCCTCCCACTTCTTCTAAACGGCCGACAAGTCTCTAACGCCGCCACGTTCACGCCATGCTTCGAGTTTACCCCAAGGAAGCCAGCTCTCCGGCCGGAAAGCATCAGGTCGGACGATCAACCAAGATCTTGGGTTGCCCAGGCAACCCAATCACAACCTGTTGAAGGGACAAACGGCGTGGTCATGAACGCCGCCGCCACCGCCGACCCAGATAAATCATGTATCTTCACCTTCCAACCCTTCTTTCTCTTTGCTCAGTTTCTGGATCTGAAGCATCGCCGGAACCTGACCAGTAGTTGTTCAACGGATCCACCTGTTGCAACCTGCGTGATCCACAACAAAGGTTCAGAATTTTTTCAAAAAACGAGTATCATCGCATCCGACAGAAAAATAATGATGCTAAAAGAAAAATAATGATGCTCTGTTCTTTATACCGACTTTCAAAGCTCAATCCTAATCCTAATCCTAAAATCAAAGCTCAAAACGATTTCAAAATCTTGATTCCAACACACCGAGTTTAGAAATGACTTCAAAATGCTGATTCCAAAATCAAATCAAAGATGAAAATCAAAATCAAACTTGAGGAGCCAACCATCGATGTATAAAACCAAAGAAAAAAAAAATCATATGCAGGGTTTCTGAAACAACAATCGATTTCTGGATCACATCAATTTCACAAACAGTTTTTCGTGATGTCGCGTTTCGCACACGAACTGGTAATCCCGATTTCTCCGATTTCTCTCTGTTGTCGGGTTTTAGCATAAACAAATACTACTGTGATTAGAGACTTCATAATCCTGTTTGGATCTAACCGACAGTTCACACTCGAGTTTACACCCTCCGGTGGCTCGTCTTCTACCTTTGTAAACGCCATCGAAGCGTACGTGCAGTTCCTCGTGCGGCTACAAGCCTCCCGGAGAGGGGAGGAAGGAAGTGACAGTAAGGCGGAGACGGCGTAGAGCGATGACGTTTGAGCGTGGCAGCGGCGGTGACCGACGGACATCGCCTCGTCTTAACTTTCTGCGTAATCTCATTCCCACGAGTAGAAATTAGGGTTTCTCTGTTCAGAGTCGCAAATTCTCTCATTCCCACACTCGGAATTAGGGTTTTCATCGAATCCACTCACGGGTTCAACCAAAACACCAAGGAAATACGGTTTAGCATTAGACACCTTTCATCTTCATCGTAACTTTCTGCGTAATCTTCCATAGAGAAAATTCCGGCGAGTGTACCAGGGCTGTAGGCGGTGTGGCTGGGCTGGGGCTGGGGCTGGGGCTGGGGCTGGGGCTGGGGCTGGGGCTGGGGGCTGATTTTTTTTTTTAATTATCAAAATAATAATATTTCAAAAGAAAAAAGAAAAAAAAATTAAAATGGTATATTGGTCTTTTTACCTGGCTAATGGACCAATAGTGTAAGCAAAAGTACAGTTCAGGGACCATGAGCGTAAAAAACAAAAAGGATGACCAAATGTGCAATTTCGAGACAACCACATGGACCAAAATTATAATTTACTCTAAAATCAATTATATTTAGTTGTTTTAAAATGTAATTTGCGTGTTTTGTGAGCAACAAGGACATCCTAGGACTTCTAGCTAGCTTCTGATTCTCCATGAGTTGTCGTTTTCATGTTCCTTTCCTTCTTTTTTTTTTTACATTTAAACATAAGAATAAGGTACAAGTAGATTATAGAAGAAAGAAATTTGTCTTTGCAATTATTTATTACATTAACATATATAAAATGTTAGTTTCTATATATGATTTTTTGGATTTTATTTGTTGAAAGTTGAAACTATAAGTAGATACTCACGTTGATACTTTTTATGGTAAGCAATATATACTTAACGTAATCTTTCTTACATAAATTTATCATAACGAAAATTTTGTTTGATACAATTATAAGTCTTTGAAAAATAAATAGCAAGTTCAATTTTATTATAATAATACATAAGTTAACCTGAAAAAGGAAATTGTAATTAATAATAAAGCATTAATACTATGTTGGATGACCAAAACATGCTCTATCAAAACACAAATACGTGCAAGAGTGGATAAAGAGTCACGCTAACCAACGTCTTTAATCACAAGTGGTGGATAACAAAGTTGTCAAAATATTACATGAGAGATAAATGGTTTGATTTTATATTTTTGCAATCTATTATAGAAAAAACTTAAGAGTCGTCTTATTATATTATAGAAAAAAATTTTCAATAGTCAAACTGAAAAAAACAGAAAATTCTTTCAAAATTTAGCTGAAAAAATAAGAAAAAATCTTTCAAATGTTGAACCGAATAATCAAAAGCTAATATTAAAGTCGGTTATTAAAAGGTAAGACACGTTACAAAAGTTGTAGTAAGAGAATACATTTTAAACCAAAAAAATAATATTTGCTGGTACCATTGCATCCACTGTTCCTTTAAGAAAAAAACATCTTAAACCAAAAAATAACATTCCGTATAAACTCTCGGTGGTCAAGTTAAAAAAATATCTTAACGGTTTAATAAAAAAATATTTTTTATATTAAATATATATTAGAGTAAATTACACTTTTGGTCCCTGTGGTTGGCAAAAAATACCACATAGGTCCTAACTTTCCATTTTCAACATTGAATGTCACTAAGGTTTGCATAATTTACCAAATAGAGCCTTGGGAATTCAGATTCCTTCCTGACAGGTCACAGATCAATATGAAATGTCTTTCTTGCCATTTCTTATTTCTTTTATCTTTATCTTTTTAATTTTTTTGTAATTAAAAAACTAAAAAAAACACACCCCATACGTCTCTCTCTCTCTCTCTCTCTCTCTCTCTCTCTCTCTCTCTCTCTCTCTCTAAAGAAGACCACCGTCCACCCCTTGCCATTACCATCACCATCCTCCACCGACCACCGCCATCACCACCGTTCACCTCCCACCATCATCCACCTCTCACCACTGTCCCTCTTATTAGGAATCAAAATCCACAGAATTCATCATCGCTTTGGTTTGGCATCTTCCACACTTGGGTTGCATCTTTATCACAATCATTTGCTGCAAAATTCATTTACAACAATTAATTAGCTAGATCACCCATTAAATGGAAGAAAACTGTTGTAAACTAATGTAGCATAACAAACACCATGACTTAATAACTTGATCGGTTATCGTGCCTAGACTAGAAAGGAATACGTGTAAATGCGAATACCATCATTCTGTTGATCGATAATTCAATTTAAAGGTGGCGACTTGAAATTAAATCTGAAATCAAGATCTGAAAAAGTAAATTTCTTACTCAAAAAATATAAGGTGATTACGGAAAGCAAACATACCTTCTATGTGTGTGTCGTATGATCGATGGTTGTCTGATTGTGGCATTGGTAGCCCAATTCGGTTGGTAGTAGCAATGTTGAATCTGTGTGTGGATGGGACTGTCGATGGCGGAAGGAGGCGGAGGTTTAGGATCGACAACTGATATTTTCCAATCATTTGCACGACAACTGAAATCGGCGATGGGCTTGATTCCAATTGGTGGTGTAGACAGTAGCGAACGCATCATCTGAAAGGATGAATCCAGCGATATAGAGGTGTAGCAGGAGAATCGATGATGATGGTAGTTCTTCATGAACCCTAGCCGAAGCGTTTTCTTTGAGTCGAGATTTTTGGAAGCAACGTGATGAGCGAGACGGAAATAAAGAGTGAGACAGACGTGGGGTGGGGGTAGGGTGGGGATGGGGGTGGGGTGGGTTATGTTTTTTATTTTTTTTATTAATTATATAATATGTATAAAAGAAAAAACGAAAAAGAAATTAGAAAGGGCATTTTAGTCTTTTTTATATGTCTGAGGGCTCTATGTGGTAATTTTCGCAAACCTTAGTGACCTTCAATGTTGAAAATGGAAAGTTAGGACCTATATGATATTTTTTGCCAACCACAGAGACCAAAAGTGTAATTTACTCTATATATTATAATATTAAATAATATTTTTCAATGTATTACATATTTTTTGAAATATTAAAAGAAATTATTCATCAAACCAAAACAATTCGCCGAACTACTAGATTAATTTTTCAAATACTCTTAAAAATATATCGAAACATACATTGAGCCCATGACATTGAGTAAAATATACTTTTACTTAATTTAATTTGTTCAATATCCTTAACAAATACATTACCAATTTATAATAAAACGACGAGTGGACGATTAAAAATCAAACTGTGTTTTGATTAAAAAAAAATAAAAAAGGGTGTTGTTAAATAAACATCTCATATACACCTTTAAGTAATAGTCAAATTGTTTTTTAATCAATTTTATCTAATTTTTCCGGAAAACAATGCAATATCAACAAACAAAAAGAAGTTGACTTTACATAAATATGTATATCTAGTTAGACCTGACAAAATCTGTCACGACATGATAACTCGACACGAACACGACACGAAATTAGCGGGTTTGGGTTAGAGGTTTCAACCCGTTTAAGTAAACGGATTGAGACGACACAACACGAAAGTTAAACGGGTTGGGTTAGGGTTGATACTTTCAACTCAAAGATGACACGAATGACCCGTTTAATTATATATATATATATATATATATATATATATATATATATATATATATATATATATATATATATATATATATATATATATATATATATATATATATATAGTTAGTATTAAATATATTTGCTAATTATTGTGTGATTGTAGGACCATTCCTAGACCATTAGATTAGAAAAATGAGTGGTTGTGATCAAGGTGACATTTTTGTAAATAAATCAACTGAAGAATACGCCTCATGGAAAAAACGGACGCAGAAGGGTATAAAAGTAATTTTGTGAATTCAACAGGATTTGCGGATTTCTCGATTTGTTTTCATTAAAAACATCTGCGATTCAATTCCGATTTCTCAATTTCTCGTTCGTTGTTAACTTTCGATTTCTCGATTACGCTTAAATTCGGATTTCTTGATTTCTCGATTTCTTGATCATATTATGCTTTGTTTCACTAATCATGCTCTACATTCTCAGAGAATGGTTTGTAAAAATTTTGTTGACGTAAAAAAAAAGTTACGTAAGAGTTTTCAAAGCTAATTATCAGAGAATGGTAATCAATGTCAACGGTAAGTAAGTGTAATAGCTTGTTCATGAAGAATTCTCAAAGAATGTTATATGTGTTTAATAAGTGTAGTACACAGACTAAAGATTCTTGTAGAATATTTATACCATTCTCGGAGAATGGAGTAATTATATATGTTTACAGAAGGCTGGGAACTGCTATATGGAAAGCCTCATTCTCTGAGAATAACCCATTCTCTGAGAATGAACGTCAACCATTCTCATGAACGTGAAGACTGCATTCTCATACACATTCATCCCCATTCTCTGAGAATGCCTTTCCAAAACCAAGAAGAAAAAAAAGGCGGAGATCAATTTTTTTACGAACAATCAATTACGCAGATCGCCGCCTCCGCCTCCATCACCGAGCACCGCCGATATCCGCTGCTACTATCAATTACGCAGATCCGCCGCCTCCGCCTCCCTCACCGACCACCGCCGATCTCCGCTGCCTCCGCCTCCATCACCAACCACCGCCGATCTCCGCTTCCTCCGCCTCCATCAGTTCCAATCTCCGCTTCCTCCGCCTCCGCTTCCTCCGCCTCTATCAATTTTAATTTCAGAGATGTGATTTTGAGTTAGGGCACGCTGGAAGATTTGTTACGTATTATTAGTGATTGATTGAATTCCCAAATTGCCCCTATCAAATGATTGGACCACAATTGGTCCTACAATCACACAATAATTGCTGGATGTATTTGAACATATATATATATATATATATATATATATATATATATATATATATATATATATATATATATATATATATATATATATATATATATATATATATATATATATATATATATATATATATATATATATATATATATATATATATATATATATATATATATATATATATATAAATATATATATATATATATATATATATATATATATATATATATATATATATATATATATATATATATATATATATATATATATATATATATATATATATATATATATATATATATATATATATATATATAGGGTTAGGTTCTTTTAATAACTCAAATATTTATGAGATATTGATAACTCAATGTCATCCATTAGATCATTATCCAAATCAAAAAGGGCTTGATCGTCATTTTATAAATCTAATTTAATTTTGTTTTTTTATTTTTGGCAACAGAATATCAATTCCTAAAATAAGCACAATGAAATTCAAATTTCAAATTTAAAAAACTTTATGATTTTCGTTTTTTTTTAATATGAGAATTTTTGAAATTTGAAAAAAAACATAATTTTTTTTAATTCAATTAAAAATCAGATTTGGATTTAGAAAAACATATATGGTCATGTATTTGCAACTGGATGCATATATGCATATTTTCAAAATTCGTAGAAACATATTTTTATGTATAAATAGTTGAATACAAATAATAAACAAACCAATTTATTAAAAACAACAATTTACAATTGTTTTGAACGATACATAAATAAAAAAAATACAAAAAACAAAAAAAAAAACTATTAATATCTTCATTGTTTATTCATTGACTATCTTGTTTCTTCGTTTTATCATTTTCACGTCTTCAATTTGCTCTGTATATTTTTTAAACCTGCAAGAACAATAATAAAAATGCATATTTAAAATATTTAAAAAAAAGATACTTAAATGCATATACGCATATACACATGGGCACATATGTGTATGCATATATGCAAATATGCACACACTTATACACATTTATATGCATATGTGCACATACGCATTTATATGCATATAAACATATATGCACATATGCATTAATAAAACTACATATTAAAAAAAAACACCAACAAATACTTAAATGCATATACACATATGCACATAGGCACATACACACAAATGCATATACTTTTGTGCACATGTATTAACATATGACGAATATATGCATAAACATGGAGATAAACATATTAATCTATGCACATATATACATTTGCATATATACACATGTACATATATTCAAATAAAAATGTTTATGTACATATGAATGCGTATGTTCATATATATATATACATGCACAAATAATACCCTTTGATCGTACTTTTGTGCACATGTATTAATTTTTTTTTGGCAAAACAAAATCAAACGGCATAACATTCAATGAATACAAATATATTTTTGCCTAAAACTATATTCTATTTAGCACAAATAATACCCTTTGATCGTATTTTTTCCCACAAAATCATATTTATTGCCCATAATAATAACATAATCACATTTTGTAAGACCCGTTCCGCCGAGGCGCGACCCGGATGGATCCGCGGCGCAGCTTGGGAAGATTCTGGATTCGCGCATGATTTGTACGCGCAGCGCGGCTAGGGAAAATCCGCGGCGCGGTGCACCGCAGTTATGAAAAACCCTAATTCGGATTTAAACGCCTATATAAAGGGTCCTAGCCCTAGGGTTCGTGTTTTTGGAAGTCTCCTAGAGTAGAGTCGACTGGCTTTTAAGGTTTTTGGAGATTAGAAGAAGGAGATTCAACGCGAGAGAAGGCTTGCAACGGATCGTGGGCATCACTCCGTTTTTCAGAAGTAAGGTAAGAAGATATACTCTTCTGACTTTACTTTTCTTCCCGTTATATAAGTGTTATCCTTTGATTAGTAGTCTTGATGACTTGTAACACTTAGGGTTTTGGACCATGGATATGTATGGACTTGCATGTCCATAAGAGAGTGACCTTAGGGTAGTTTCTGATCCCAGGAAGGGTAAGAGAGGAATCCTAGCCGATGGCTGTACTGATTAAGGGCTAAGAAGATTTCGGACTATTACGAGTCCGCGACGCGGACAGGCTATGTCGGCGACGAGTAAGAGAAAGGTCGAGCCGCGGCGAGTGACTGTTTGACCAAAAGTTTATTTTCGACCAATGTTGGTTAGCAAACGTTGGGTCTGACCTTTAGGCAAGTCTATAGGAGTTTGGTCAGTTCTTGATATGTTGTGTATGTGGGATTTAGGTGTGTGGACGTGCTAAGTGGGGATATTAGACAATATCTACACGGTTACGAATCAGGTGAGTATCCTCACCTTACTATATGATGTTGTATGTTAGGCATCTTGTATGTTATTTACAGTTATATGATTTGCTCTATATCTGTGATTAATTGTTGTTGGGCTCAATACTGATGCATGACCCCTCGTAGATGTTGTATGGCGAGTTGGACTATTGCCTTGTCCCATAACTATTGTATGATGGGCTGGGCCATAACCGGGAACCCATAGATGTTGTATGATGGGTAGAACCGCCCCGTGTCCATAGCTGTTGTATGATGGACGCCTGTAGCTGTTGTTTGACACGTAGGGTCGGGTCGTTCTCGAGGACGGGTTGTTTAATATGTGGGCATGTATGGTAATTTGTGGACTCACTAAGCTTTAAGCTTACCCGTCGATTTATAACATTTCATGTATTTCAAATGACAAAGGGAAGGGCAAGGCTTGACGGCAGCGCATCGCATACAAGAGATTTATTTTAATGAACTATGTTATGATTTTCAAATATTCCGCTGTTGGTTTAATAAATATGTTGAACAGTTTTTACTTTTTAAAATAAAGATTTTGTTGGAACCTTGGTAATAAATAAAATTTTATAATCGTGGAATTGGGGATTTACAAATTGGTATCAGAGCCTTGGTTTGAGGGATTTGGATGAACTGTATTGGGAATCCAAACTCAAACTTAGGACTGAGCGATTTTGTTAAGAAAATGTTTTTGGAAAGTTAAATTAAATAAGAGAATATGCGATGCGAACCGTCAACCGAGCTCAAGTAAGTTTTGTGATTCCCAATTACCCATGCCAAGTTTGTGCTATGTATTATGCGAGGATGTAGAATTGCCTGGATAATATACTCTATGGACTGTTTTGTGCAATATGTGCTGCTTGGGAATTTTATGCTAGTGTCGTTAGGTTGCTTAGTGAATGCTGGTAGGTTATATATAATTAGGGTAAGATAGCCTAAGGAATTCTTGGTCTGGCCTTACTGGCTGTTCCTTGTTTGGTTGTGACTTTAGGGTAGATCAGTTATTCAAACGTCTATCTTATTCCCGATTGTGTACGGCTGTGCGTCCGTGAGGCGACTCGACGACGTTAGCAGTAGTTCTCTTAGGAACGTGTGGGATGGAGAGTTAGATCAAATGATTAGGCACCACGGTGCATGATCACAGGGTTCATAGGAAGTGGTTTTTGGTGTATGTGCGACATTTTAGAAGAATGGTTGATGAACTTGGAATAAGGGCGAATAGGTGTGGAAGGTAGTACCAGGCCAGTACTACCGAAAGCACAAGATTTACGCTTGAGCCAAGAATAGTCAACTAAAGTCCTAGAAAGTCAAGTAGTTGGGTAGATAGGAATGACCCGAATATTGATATCAAAATTATTACGCATTTCAGAATGGCAATCACACGAAGTAACGGTAGGGCAGATGCGGGTACCTCGAACGGGGAAGGGTCAACGGATGAAAATCTCCGTAACCTGATAGCGGAGGAGGTTTCGCGAGAAGTGTTGGCTATGATACCTCAGTTCTTTGGTACAATTAAGGCTGAGCTATGGGCAATGCTCGAGGAGCGACTGGCTACTCAGGGCACATCACGGGCCAGGGATGCAAGTTATAAGGACTTTTCGGCTTGTTCGCCTCCGATGTTCAATGGGGGCAGGGATCCGATTGTTAGTATGCGGTGGATTTCTGCGGTAGAGGGTGCCTTCCGCACCTGTTCATGTCTTGAGAACTCCATGGTAACATTTGCGGTGAATCTTCTGAGAGAGGGTGCGAAAGATTGGTGGGAAATACGACCGAAAGATCTCACCCCTACTCAGTTGGATGCTATTACGTGGCCGCAATTCAAGGAACAGTTTAAACTGGAGTATGTTCCACAGGTGGAAATGGAACGCTTGGCTTAGGAATACCTGAATCTGACCCAGACCACTGAGACGGTGACGGAGATCACCAAAAAGTTTAATGAGCGAGCACTCTTCTGTCCAGAGTTTGCAGCAACTGAACGCATGAGGATGACTCGATATTTAGCGATGCTTCACACAGACATTCGAGAATTTGTGTCTGCTGCTAGGCACCAAACTCTTACTGATATGATCGCGGCCGCTCGGGCCCGAGAGTTGGAATTGGAAACCCAACAAAGACAGAAGCGTCCGACGCCTACTCAGACTCAGCAGGCGTGAAAGAAGTTCCGAGGGACAGATCAGGGAAAGCAAGGGCAAAGGAGACTGGGTAAGTGTAATAAGTGTGGGAAGAATCATGAAGGGCGTTGCTGGGTACTAATATGTCATAAGTGTGCAAAGGAAGGCCACTATGCCAAGGATTGCCGACAGGAGGTCAAGATTTGTTTTAATTGTAATCAGGTGGGCCATTTCAAGGCCCAGTGTCCCCTTCTGACTCGGGGACGGTCCAAAATCCAGCGCCCACTACTCTCCAAATTACTGATGGTAGGCAGGGGAAAGGGGAAACCCCTAAGACCAAGGGTCGAGCATTCATCATGACCGCCGAGGAGGCACAGAATGCGCCCGACTTCGTTACGGGTACTCTTTCTTTACTTGCCTCATGCTTTGGTGTACGAATTTAATGTATTTATTATGCTTGATTAGGAACTTTCTTAGTCAACTCTACGCCTACTTTTGTATTGTTCGATTCGGGTGCTAGTCATTCTTTTGTGTCTGCCGTTCTGGGAAAGAGTTTCGGTGTTGCATTAGGGACTCTTCGTTGTCCGTTAGAAGTAGAAATTACGGATGATAAAACCGTGCAAGCAACTAGTGTTTATCAGGGATGTGAAGTAGTAATTCAAGGAATAAAGTTCCCGATCAATCTCATTCCTATACCATTGAGCGACACTCGTGTTATTATTGGTATGGATTGGTTGGGTCAGCACGAGTCATGGATTGACTGCAAGAACAAGCGGGTGTGGATTCAAACCCCAAGTGGGGGAGAGCTGGTTGTGTAGGGCGAGAGAAAGAATCGAGGTGCAGTTTTCTGTTCAGCTGCTAGGGCACGCAGACGTTTTCAACATGGAGGTTCAGGATTCATGGCTTATGTTTTAGACTCTCGAGAAAAGAAGTCACAGCAGAAAGCAGATGATATACCGGTGGTTCGGGATTTTCCTGATGTTTTTCCCAAGGACCTGGCATACCACCAGAGAGACAGGTGGAATTTAAGATCGACTTAACTCCCGGTGCGGCTCCGATAGCTAAAGCACCGTATCGTCTTGCGCCTCCAGAGATGCTGGAGTTGTCTATTCAACTTCGAAAACTACTGGATAAAGGATTTATTCGACCCAGTTGCTCACCGTGGGGAGCTCCTATTTTATTTGTCAAAAAGAAGGATGATTCCAATAGGATGTGCATAGATTATCGTGAGTTGAACAAGCTTACGGTGAAGAATCGATATCCATTACCTTGCATCGACGACTTATTCGATCAACTGCAGGGCGCTTCGTGGTTTTCAAAAATTGATTTGTGGTCAGGATACCTTCAAATGCGAGTACGGGAGGAAGACATCTCGAAAACGGCTTTTTGGACGAGGTACGACCACTTCGAGTTTGTAGTGATGCCGTTTGGACTGACCAATGCCCCTGCAGCTTTTATGGACTTAATGAATCGGGTGTGTCGACCGATGTTGGATCGGTCGGTTATAGTTTTCATTGACGACATCTTAGTCTATTCTCGGAGCAGGGAGCAACACAAACATCATTTAAGGGAGGTATTGGAGACCTTAAGGAAGGAGAAGCTTTATGCAAAATTATCCAAGTGTGACTTTTGGCTGCGGGAGGTTCAGTTTTTGGGTCACATTGTCAACGAGCAAGGAATCATGGTAGACCCGGCTAAGGTGGAGGCCGTGATGCGGTGGGAGGTTCCGAAGACTCCCTCTGAAATTAGAAGTTTCTTGGGTCTGGCTAGTTATTATCGTCGTTTCATCTAAGACTTCTCAAAGGTTGCGGTACCTTTGACTCGACTAACTAAGAAAAAGCTACTTTTTGGTGGGGTGAGGAGCAGCAGCAAGCTTTTGAGACTTTACGGAAGAAATTGTGTGAAGCTCCGGTTTTGACTTTGCCTGAAGGCATGGAGGATATGGTGGTTTATTGTGATGCATCTATCTCTTGGTTGGGAGCAGTCTTGATGCAGTGAGGCAGGGTAATTGCTTACGCCTCGCGATAGCTGAAGCCCTATGAGGCTAATTATCCCACTCATGACTTGGAATTGGGAGCGGTGGTCTTTGCTCTCAAGATTTGGAGACATTATTTGTATGGAGTAAAGTGTACCATCTACACGGACCACAAGAGTTTGAAGTATCTGATGGATCAGGCAAATCTTAATATGAGACAGAGATGATGGTTAGATGTATTGAAGGACTATGATTGTGAGATTCACTATCACCCTGGAAAAGCCAATGTAGTGGCGGATGCTCTAAGTCGTACGGTTACGGGTGCGCCCCTTCGGGGCATTTGTCTTAAAATGACGGTTGTGGCACCACTGCTCGAGCTGATAAGGGAAGCTCAGGTGGAAGCAAGTAAGAGCGAGAATCAGAAAGGTGAGAGAATTGTGGGACAGTTGTCATCTATGGTCAAGGATAGCAGAGGCTTGTTAACTCGCTATGAGAGAAGGACTATGATTGGCTAAGGTCTACGTAGACGAGATTATCTCTCGGCATGGTATACCGGTCTCAGTGATATCCGATCGGGATGTCCGATTTACGTCTAGGTTTTGGAAGAAGTTTCATGAGGAATTAGGCACTCGCCTCCATTTCAGCACAACATATCATCCTCAGATGGATGGGCAGAGTGAAAGGATGATACAAACGCTGGAGGATATGCTTAGGGCATGCGTTATCGATTTAGGTGGGATTTGGGATTCCCATCTCCCTTTAGCTGAGTTCTCCTATAATAACAGTTATCATGCGAGCATCGGTAGGGCTCCCTTCGAGATGTTGTATGGAAGGAAATGTCGGACTCTTGTTTGCTGGGGCGAGGTTGGCCAGCGGGTGTTGGGTAGCACTGAAGTAGTACTCAAGACTACTGAGCTAATCCAGGAGGTTCGAGAGAGGTTGTTAACGGCTCAGAGTCTACAGAAAAGTTATGCTGATAGACGGCGGTCCGATCTCGAGTTTTAGGTTGGAGATTATGTCCTTCTAAAGGTGTCGCCTTGGAAGGGGGTTATTCGTTTCAGGAAGCGGGGAAAGCTTGGCCTTAGGTACATTGGACCATATCGAATCATCTCACAAGTATGTAAGGTAGCTTATCGTTTGGAGCTGCCCGAGCAGCTTAGCTAGATTCACGACACGTTCCACGTTTCGCAACTCAGGAAGTGCATTACCGAGGAATCTACAATAGTGCCTTTGGAGGATATTTAATTAGACGAACTCCTAAATTATGTGGAGCAACCGATTGCCATCATTGAAAGGAAAATAAAGACTTTGCGAAATAAAACAATAGGATTAGTTAAGGTTCAGTGGCAACATCGTAAAGGGTCCGAGTGGACTTGGGAACCGGAGGAGGAAATGCGGAGGCATTACCCAGAATTGTTTACAGGCGCGGATTTTGGGGACGAAATCCAGTTAAGTGGGGGAGAATTGTAAGACGCGTTCCGTCGAGGCGCGGCCCGGATGGATCCGCGGCGCGGTTTAGGAAGATTCTGGATTCGCGCATGATTTGTACGCGCGGCGCGGCTAGGGAAAATTCGCGGCGCGGTGCGCCGCAGTTATGAAAAATCCTAATTCAGATTTAAACGCCTATATAAAGGGTCCTAGCCCTAGGGTTCGTGTTTTTGGAAGTCTCCTAGAGTAGAGTCGACTGGTTTCAGCAGAGGCTCTTCGGTTTCAAGGCTTTGAAGGTTTTTGGAGATTAGAAGAAGGAGATTCAACGTGAGAGAAGGCTTGCAACGGATCGTGGGCATCACTCCGTTTTTTAGAAGTAAGGTAAGAATATCTACTCTTCTGACTTTACTTTTCTTCCCGTTATATAAGTGTTATCCTTTGATTAGTAGTCTTGATGACTTGTAACACTTAGGGTTTTGGACCATGGATATGTATTGACTTGCATGTCCATAAGAGAGTGACCTTAGGGTAGTTTCTGATCCCAGGAAGGGTAAGAGAGGAACCTAGCCGATGGCTGTACTAATTAAGGGCTAAGAAGATTTCGGACTATTACGAGTCCGCGACGCGGACAGGCTATGTCGGCGACGCGGGTTCGAGTAAAACCCCGTAAGTGTAATGATAGTCTGCGACGCTTAAGAGAAAGGTCGCGCCGTGGCGAGTGACTGTTTGACCAAAAGTTTATTTTCGACCAATGTTGGTTAGCAAACGTTGGGTCTGACCTTTAGGCAAGTCTATAGGAGTTTGGTCAGTTCTTGATATGTTGTGTATGTGGGATTTAGGTGTGTGGACGAGCTAAGTGGGGATATTAGAGAATATCTACACGGTTACGTATCAGATGAGTATCCTCACCTTACTATATGATGTTGCATGTTAGGCATCTTGTATGTTATTTACAGTTATATGATTTGCTCTATATCTGTGATTAATTGTTGTTGGGCTCAGTACTGATGCGTGTCCCCTCGTAGCTGTTGTATGGCGAGTTGGACTATTGCCTTGTCCCATAGCTGTTGTATGGCGAGTTGGACTATTGCCTTGTCCCATAGCTGTTGTATGATGTGCTGGGCCATAACCGGGAACCCATAGCTATTGTATGATGGGTAGAATCACCCCGTGTCCATAGCTGTTGTATGATGGACGCCCGTAGCTGTTGTATGGCGGGTAGGGTCGGGTCGTTCTCGAGGACGGGTTGTTTAATATGTGGGCATGTATGGTAATTTGTGGACTCACTAAGCTTTAAGCTTACCCGTTGATTTTATAACATTTTAGGTATTTCAAATGACAATGGGAAGGGCAAGGCTTGACGGCAGCACATCGCATACAAGAGATTTATTTTAATGAACTATGTTATGATTTTCAAATATTCCGCTGTTGGTTTAATAAATATGTTGAACAGTTTTTACTTTTTGAAATAAAGATTTTGTTGGAACCTTGGTAATAAATGAAATTTTATAATTGTGGAATTGGGGCGTTACACATTTATTGCTAGATTTCTTACAGAAATGTTACAAGGGGGTTTTTAATCTCTTGAACAAACTATGGAAGTGGTGGAATCACTAAACATATTAAATGTAATTAATTCAATACGAAAAGAAAAAAGAAAATAATACCATTCTGAACTTTAGGAGCCTTCCCGAAAAAATAGCAGCCTTCCTGACAAAGGTATGAACTCCGGTTGCAAAACTCACATCAAAATAACACAGAAATAACAAAAGAAAAATCGACTGGTGTTTGAGAAGAAAGTACGGTGCAAAACCCACATCAAAAGAACACTAGAAATAACAAAAGCAAAATCGAGTGAACGGCACTACAGATCTCAAAATTAACCAAAAAGTAGCAAACAAAAGTCGAAAACCTGGAGATGCATTTTGACTCGGATTTTGAACTCCATTCCGAATCAGCATTACAGATCTCGTCGCCTCATCCTTCGAATTTAGTAACTCGGATTCTATAGATTTCAAATTCGCATCATTAGGATTTCTCGCTGATAGAGGGGGTGGTTTGTCACCACAAGATGCCGTCAATGGTTATCCATATGACTCACGATGCTGCCATGGATGGTTGTGTCAATATATGAGGAAGGTTAACGGTGAGTGTATAGAGGTTCCGGTTAGCGGAAGAAAAGCCATCATATTTCTCTAGGGATTCAAGAGAGGGAGACCTGATTAAGAGAGGGAAGCGGGTGCAGAGGAGGACGGCGCCTGTGATGCAGGAGGCCTCAGTGGAGGGCGACGGCGGCGAGGGAGGCCTGGAAGTGGTTCATGGGATCAACGACTTCCATCGATCTCCTAACCCTAGCGGATTCAAAGTTATCGGATACGTGGCCAAGAAAAGAGATCTGATGAGAGGAGAGATACAAGAGAGAGAGAGAGAAAGGAATTGTATTTACCTAAAATAAATAGCTAATTTGTAGGGATACCATATTATGGTTCTTTTTTAATTCCTATAATACCCTTGACAGGTTATTATAAATTACAAAAATATTGTGGGATTTATTAATAATTACAGGATTGCCACATTTCATCATAGCCTTCCAATTTTTTGATCTTGTGGTTCAGATTGAGTTCTCAATATCTCATGGTTTTTTGGGTTCTCACAAGAACCTATCTCTCTCTCTCTCTCTATATATATATATATATATATATATATATATATATATATATATATATATATATATATATATATATATATATATATATATATATATATATATATATAAAAGTTTTTCTAGTTCTTATGTAAATTGGACATGTCAAAAACCAATACCATATTTGAAAGAAAACTTCTGATTAACATGTTTTATAATGTGGAAGTCGCTTAGCCACCTAGGTCATGAATTCATTTTCACTTTTCTACTTTCTCACTCATACTCCACAGTTTCACTCGGCCTCTCTCTCCTCCTTGCAACCTCGTCATTCATCTCCCCGATTCCTAATCTTTTAACCTTGTTGTATAAACTTGGTGTGAATGCTTCTACTACTAGTTTTTCATGTTTTCCTTTTCACCTCAAACTCCTATTCTTTCAACATACTTAGTGTTTTAACTCAAAAAGTGACATGATATATTTCCAAGGTCTAAACCCCAAACCCGAAACTCGACACGAAAATAAACGGGTTGACACGACACGACACGATTATTAAACGGGTTGGGTTAGGGTCGAGCACTTTCAACCCGTTTAATGTTTTGACACGACACGAAATCGACACGACACGACACATTTGCCAGGTCTATATCTAGTATAATGGAATGTATATTTAGTCATTCCTACAGAAAATTACATACTAATAGAGACCACACATGTATTATATTGCTTATTTCAAATATTGTTTGTTTATTTGTTAAAATTGACAAAACTATTTTCCAAAGGAAAAATATTCGATGTCCAGCGAACGGAAATTAATTGTCAAAGAAAAACTAATTGACACCCCGCATTGCACGTGTACCCCAATTGCTAATTAATAGCTGAAACAAAGATAGGAAACTATTAATACTAATTGCTGAAACGAAACTATACGCAGACATGAAACTATTGATCGAAAGTCACTATTCGACGTTTGACGAAGGAAACTAATCCACGTCTGGGAAACAATTCAAGTAACTTATATTAATTGTCGCCGTTGCATTGCACGGGTACACACATAATATAAATAAATATATATATATATATATATATATATATATATATATATATATATATATATATATATATATATATATATATATATATATATATATATATATATATATATATCAACATAGAACCATAGAACCATTTTTCTTGACCGTTAGATCAAATTAGGATGATAAGGGTATGATGGTAAATTACACGTATATGTTCATTTCTGAACATATAATTGATAAACATTGTCTTCAAAATCCTAGAATTTGTTCAGAAATGAACATTCATAGTATTGATGAAATATATGAACATACAAACATGTTCAGAAATGAACATTCATCAAACCTAATTAATATATATCAAAAAATATCCTAAACTTACCAAAAATATCATAGAATAACATATGTTTGTGGATGAACATTCATACAAAAACTCAAAAACTAGTCATTTGTGAATATATGTTCATCATATGTTCGCGGATGAACATTTATACATGGATAAACATTCATACAAAAACTTAAACATTGATACAAAAACTAAAACCTTGATCACTTTTAAACATATGTTCATCGATGAACATATGTTCATTGATGAATATGTATACTGAAAACAAGAAATTATTCATGTTCATACATGTTCATAACCGAATATATATACAAAAACTAAGAAATTAGTCTCATTCTCTCTTATGTTGCAATCAAAACCGATTACCACCATCATCATCGTTCTCCTTTCTACTGCAATCACATGACTTATTCCTCATCTCTTCTGTTGCTATCGAACACCGCCATCATCATCGTTCTCTTTATAGCTACAATTGTATCCTTTCTTCTTCGTTCTACCTTCTGCCTTGATCCATATTCCTACTGCCTTGATCCATCTTCCTAGATCCATATGCCTCGATATCAATAACTAATCATATGCTCTTGAATGTTCATTAATGAACATGGAAATGTTTATTACTAAACATCCATATTTGAATAACATCGAACTCATACTTAATATTCATAACTGAACATTCTTGAATGTTCAATGTTCATAACTGAAAATTCGAATTTGCACAAAATCAAACTCATACAAAATAGAGAAATTGTAATCTTCATTAAGTGGATGAGAAACAAGGACATAACCTGGATTATCCGAATGATGAAGATAATATGGGTGTAGTCGATCATCTGTCAAAGATAAAAACTAGAGTTGTATTGCATGAACTTGAATCCGCCATGAGAGAATAGGTAAATATGAATCAACTCCAAATAAACTTGAATAACGCTTGATATCAGAACAGATCAATATGAGAACACGAAAATTCTAAATCGGAATGGATTTAGAATCCTTGATTACAGATTGAATTGGAAGCAACTGAGGATTAGATTTTGGCTTCCTGATTTTACGCCTTTTGTTTAATTGATTTCTTTTAACTATATATTAGTTTTTTATTCTTGTCTACTGATTGCTAGATCTAATGACTTAAAATAGAGTTCTATGGTTCTATGGATAAAAAATGGTTTTATGTTGATCATCTCTCTCTCTCTCTCTTTATATATATATATATATATATATATATATATATATATATATATATATATATATATATATATATATATATATATATATATATATATATATATATATATATATATATATATATATATATATATATATAGAATCAGGATCGGGTGAGGACTCTTCTTAAAGTGAGGACTTGCGAGGACACCTTAAAAAAATTGAAAAAAAATATAAAAAAAATATAAATAATAAAATGGATCATAGTACTATATCGGAGAAAAAAAAGATTCAAAAAAAAACTTTCCGATCATTATTTTTTTATAATGAAATAATGATCCAAAATAAAAACAGAAAAATTGCATCATTACGTTTTGCAATGATGCAAATTTTTTTTTCAAATTTTTTTTTGATAATGATATAGTACTATTCTCGATTTTATGATTTGTATTTTTTTTATATTTTTTTTCAATTTTTTTAAGGTGTCCTCGCAAGTCCTCACCGAAAAAAGAGTCCTCACCGGAACCGGACCCTATATATATATATATATATATATATATATATATATATATATAAATTGACATGTCATTGATTTCATTGAATAGTATAGATACCTTTTTAAGAATGGGATCAATAATTTTGTATATACCCCGCTAGAACACTTTTGTAATTTATTTAGAAAATGTAAAGTTATGTTTTCAACAAATGCCTAATGTATACTTTCATATTCGTCCACTTGTATTATAGAATATTTGCAAGATGAATATGATAAACAACCTTTTTTTTGTTTTGTCATATTAATAAGTCGCATTTCAACTATTTAATCTAGTAAAATAGTATTAAATTACATGTCCATGCTCCAAACGAATGTTATATTTTAAAATTAATGAACAGAGTATAAGATTAAGGCTAAGCATTCCTACAAGATGATTTTTATAGGGTCCGTGATGTGAATATGAGGTATCGAAATTTAATTACTATAAGAAGTTGGGATGTTTATCAACACATAAATCAATATGTGTGGGTAAATATCCACATATTTTTAATACGTGTTGGTAATCAAAGTACGATGTTATGAATGGATTTTCTTGCAAACTTCAATACTAAAAGATATATATATATATATATATATATATATATATATATATATATATATATATATATATATATATATATATATATATATATATATATATATATATATATATATATATATATATATATATATACTAAATATCAAATAGGAACCAATATTTTCCTAGGAACGTAGGAACTTTTTGACTGAAATTTCTTTTTTAAAAAAAAATGACTTAATACACCTAATCGCTTATATTTAAGACATTTTGTAAAAAAAATTTGAAAAAATAATATATATACACGAAATGTGCACATATGCACGAAACGTGATCATATACACATTTGCGAAAAAATGCATATGTGCACATTTCGTGTATACATATTATTTTTCAAAATTTTTTTGACAAAAAGTCTTAAATATAAGCGACTAGGTGTATTATGTCATTTTGTTTGAAAAAAAATTTTCAGTCAAAAAGTTCCTACGGTTCCTAGGAAAATATTGGTTCTTTCTTGAAACGGACTATATATATATATATATATATATATATATATATATATATATATATATATATATATATATATATATATATATATATATATATATATATATATATATATCCAAAAAACAGTCCTATAAATGAGATTAGATGTAAAAAAATGAAAGTTTTGTAGGTCATGATAAAAGAACTTCAAAATTCAATTTTTTACAAAGTATGATGCTATTTATCAATTTTTTTTGAAAAGTTCAGTGCTAAAATGAAAGTTTTTTTTCCATGAGCTTTTATGTGTAAACAACTGAGAATTTTCCAAATCATCTTAAATATCCGAAATGGTCATTTTTTCAAAGTAAGAAACACGTCAGAAGAAATCGAACACGTGTGAAGAGAATACATAAAAATTAACAGAAACATCGACATTTTATTGGATATCGATCAGGTCGAATGAAGCAATTCATAGGTTTTCTACCTTGGGTTCTTGAGTTCGACATTAAAGGACCAAACCTGCGAATTCCCCAAATTAAGTAACAGATAGAAACCATAATTTAGGTGAATAAAGTAAAAAAAATTATCGAAGGACTAAATCCGGAAACTCCCAAAGTAAAGTAATAAATGAAGAGCACTTCAAAAAATGGCACACCTCTAATGCCCCCAACCGGAAAGAGAGCTGTCGTAAGTATAAAGAGAGGTGGAATGAAGCTGGCACAATCTTATTGGTAAAAAAAAGGCACCCCTCTAATGCCCCAGTGTTGTTCCCAACGTATCACTAAACTGTCCTCGCCTACTTCCCATAAACCACCATCCACAGCCCTATATATATCGCCTACATTTTCGAGAATCAGTGGGGCTCAAGAATAATTATTTCATAATGTTCACTAGCAATGTATCTCGGGCCGGCTGCCGATGGACTTTGTGCAAAATCTTTATAATGTGTAAATTGAGGTTCCGTAGAATCAATTGGAACCTGCAACTGTTTTTCTATAGTTACAAATGATCTTGTATGCATATCTTCATACAACCACATGTCATATGTGTTTCATTCTATGTTAACAACTGCATCATGTTCATCGTCTTTATTTGCTAGTTGTATTGCGAGAGATTTTAGGGCTGATATTGAGGAGAGAAAGAGACATACGGGTGGGGGTGGGGGTGTGGTTTGGGGTATTATTTTTTATTAATAAATAAATTCAAAAAAAAAGGAAAAAGAAATAAAAAAATGACATGTTAGTCTTTTTACCTAACCAATTGATCACCACTGTAAACTTTATGCAACCTTAGGGACCACCAATGTGAATTTTCAATAGTTTTCTTATAATACAACATTTGGTATACTTGAGGGACCAAAACTGTAATTTACTCTAATATCTATATATTTGTGTGTAATTGTATATATTATGAAATTTTAGTGTTTGTTTTCTTAAGATAATGTGGCAACTTAATTCCCACACATTTATTAAAATTAAATTCATGTGCGGGTAATTCATTAAGTTTTGCCAATATATTTGCATATAAATATGTAGCTAAATATAGTGCACCCTTTTTTTACATAACTAATTTTTTCTAAAAAATGACATGACAAATTTATACCCTAACGTATTAAAGAACTCGGCATATTTGTATGTAATTCCTTGAGCAACACATAATATTTTCATATAAACGTGTAGTTATAAATAATAAACAATTTTGAAATTTATTTTATATTTTTAAATGACATGACAAGTTAACACCATAGTTGTTAAGTTTATCAACACTTGATATTTACATATAAATATGTGTATTAAAATTAAGTATACGATTTTTAAATTATATGACAAATCGAATACGTATTCAAAAACATAAAAGTTTAGATAGATAATGTATAATTATTGCCTTTTCCAAAATATATATCACTAAAATTTAAATAAAAATAACCAATTGTATTATTCTTTATGAAAATTTGTATTCTTTAATAAAATAATAATACACATGTCACATGTCTCCTCTTATTCACTTGGAGATGGTTTTCTTGTTCATATCATTCTTCACGGTAAACTATATCACATTAATGTATGATTGTGATTTTTGCGATCCATATCAATCTCATTACATTATTTTAGGCAACCACTCAATTATTCAATGTATTCCACAAGAAATCAACAATGTGTCGACTATAATTGTCTAATGGATTATTGCATATCTATGTATCATCCTTCCAACGAGTCCAGTTTTAATTCGATTCCTACACCTCAAGACTCCCCCTTCTTTTCTACACCATAATGACTTCCATTTGTTATTGGTGTGCAATGTTGTATATTGTGACTTTCGTTACCTTTTATTTCGTATGTAGATCCCTAGTTTGAGTAACACCATTGAGCCGGTGTCGGTGAGCAACGCTTTAATTGTGGTGTTTTATTTAGTCATATATATATATATATAGCTTTAATTACTTAATCGGTCACTGAGTCTAATCATTTTTCAGTTTTGTGTTCGATAATGGTTTCCTTTGCGATTTCGATTGTTGTTTAATTATTCAAGATACCTTTCCCATGTTGTCTTCATTAATCATGTTAAATTAAGTATAAAGACTTTGTTAGCATTTAACCCTATAAGGGCCTAAATGTAGCTAATAGCATTGTTCTATCGATCTATATGAAATAATACCAGGATGATCACCTAATACAGATGTTGTAGAATTTTATTTTTTAAGTAGTTTCATTTGTTGTTAACTAATCAATTATATGAACATTGTTTTTGGTTTGATCTAGGCTGTTATGGGAATAATTGGATTAAATATTTAATGTATGATTGTATTTTTTTGGTATTATAGCATGTTAATTAACCTTTATTTTTTTGCTGACAACAATGCAGTTTTGTTAATCGTTTGACCTGTTCAACAACATATTTGCAGTTACACCATGATTGCATGTTGTGATATTACGTGTGTGTACTCACGATTTGAAGTTGTAAGGCATTTTGGTACGAAATGTCATTGCATCTAGACAATTACTTGGGCAGATATGGGATATCCCCTTAGTCACACGTTCTCCATCGGTACATGTTCTTAGATTTTGAGTTCCTTTGAGCATTGTCGTCACTCCCCTTAAATGGTGTATACGAAGTCACTTTGGTTATGCATTTCTTTTCTAGACATGATGAAGGACCTTGTAGAGAAGTCCAACAAGTTAAAAGCTGAGACACGCATGGATGTGAGTATGTTGATAGAGATCATGCTACAATATTCTTTAAAAACATTTGACGTGGTTCGGTGTGCAAGTAAAGAGCTCGTGCAATTATCATATGAGCGATATGTTGTCGAACTGTAGAAACAACGTATCAATATGATAAGCTGTTTGATTATATAATGGAGACAAATTTTGTCCTTTATGCATCAGCTATTTTCACCATCAATGTACTCAAAGTTAATTGACATTGACTCTTTTCCACCATCAATGTCTAGAAATGTAGCTGCTTCCGAACAATGGATCATTGTCCTAGAATGCCCTCATTGACAATGTTATTAGGAAAATATTTACTACTATGTTTGTAAACCATCTATGACACAATACTGAACAATTTCCAATCCAAAAACTCGGTACTTTACTCTCAATGATGTTATTGTATTCATTTGGTGCAAATGTTTTGCATTATAAGATAATTTGATTGTCATTCAAGATAGTAATTGACTATTTACATTGTTTGCTTATATGTATTGTTATTTTCTTAATTGATTTAACTTAAATTTTGTTATTACTTTATATAACTGTATTTAATGTACACTGACCTATTTTTTAGTGGAATCAATAAGGGCTGTATTGAATACGCCACATATAATTCACAACCATGGGCATGACATCAACTTGATCACATTACGTTGGCCTTATTTTGTTCTCCCACAATGATGAAGCAGTTGTTGTTAGAGGTTGTGTTTATATGCTCTTACAGAGTGGCAATATTATGAAGATTGACGCATATTTAGATGATTGGATAATTATTGATTCATACAGGCAAGTATTTGTTGATGTGTTTTATACTCTAAGAAAACTGACGAAACAATAAGTGAAGCTGAGATTTACGTGTTAGTATTTTGATGGTGAATTGGATGCTTAGGCTTTGACGGTTGAGGGTTTATGGGTGTAGTTTACTTTTCATAGTGACTTCGATAAGGAGACTTTGTCTTTTGATACTTTGTATGTTGTATGCACTCAAGGATCATATCAACTATTTAGATTTCAACTGATTTTGAACCAACCAACTTGATAGGTAGAAGAAGCTTTTTTTCTTATGTTTAAACGGTTTCATGGACTTTTGAATTTCATTAGTTGTTTATATTATTTTGTTTATAAGTTTTTTGTTTGAAACATTCTTTTTACCTAATTTGTGTTTCTTGGTTGTATAATGCTATAATTGGAAAAATATAAAATGTTTGTCTCGATAAGATATTTGAGAGCAACCAATTTACAATAATGGGTTAATATGTATTAAGGATGACTATTGGGAAATGTATTATGTATCAGCTAACAAAATAGCGTATGAAGTAAATGATGTGTTATTGATTTTTACCCGGCCCCTAGACGGGTAAAACGCTAGGTATTATTACAATGACCAGAATATCAAGTTCCCTCAAAATTGCTTTCCCATCATTCCATGGAGGACTTCTTTTGTTAGTTCCTCCAATTATTTCATTTCACTGGTTTATAAATTGATTGACAATCGGTTCACTATTAGAAACAATAACAATTATCTAGGATAACAAAATCAAATTTCAAAATAGAGTAAACCGGTGATAAAACATCATTGTTGTAGCTTTGAAATGATATTGTTCTACTCTAAGATAACCCCTACCCACCCACCCTCATCGCATTTCACCTCCACTCCTACCTCACCTATTCAACCCACCCAACTACCCCACCCACCCCTATCGAAGATGAAGTGCCGATGAGCTATGGCCAATGGAAATGTGCAAGTGAATTCATGATCGTAAAGGAGGGGAGAAAGTGAAGTCGTGTACATGTCTATGTGGATTAGGATTTTAGTGTCGCCAAAGCATTAAGCGGTCCACATTAATGGCCATGTTATCGCGCACCCAAGAAAATTATAGTACTTCTACCTGCACATAGTTACTAGTTTTCGCCATACAATCATGAGCCAACACCTAATAACACTTAATTTATGTGTAGATAAAGACAACTAATAACACATAACATGCTTCTACCCACACATAATGAGTGTAGGTAAACATCCAACTTTCTTGTAAGTCGAAGTACGGGGATGATTTTCTAAATACATTTTCGTCTTCAAGACGGTGACGATATTTTCTTATCTTATGAGCGACGTATAAAGTCATGATATGATAAAACTTGATGGATTTAGGAAAGGAATAAGACTTGTTAGTTTCCTATTATGATGACCCAATTGGTTAAAACGCAAAGAATGGACAAAAAGGAACATATTGAGGAAGTAGGTCAAGGAATATATAGGAAGTGAATATATTACATCATTAGTCATGGGACCGAAGGTAGTGAACAAGGCATGTTGATGGTGGCGATGTTAAATTTAAATAATAATAATAATAATAATAATAATAATAAAAATAATAATAATAATAATAATAATAGTAGTAGTAGTAAGAGTGCATTGCTAAAGTAGGTAGGACTTTTCCAAAATCCAAGTCAACCACTTACTTGAATCATTATATGTCATATCATGCTTATTTTGACATCCAAGTAAGCCAAAACTTAAGAAACCACCGTAACCTATCTTTTAGCTTGCACATTGCTTGCAATTATAAAAATTATAATGTAACTTGTCTTTTTTCTAAAATGATGAATACATGGTTCATCAAGGGTAGTTCGTGACTGCACAACGATTTTGATCTCAGCACGGTTAATACAT
Organism: Cichorium intybus; assembly: GCA_023525715.1. Lineage (NCBI taxonomy): Eukaryota > Viridiplantae > Streptophyta > Magnoliopsida > Asterales > Asteraceae > Cichorium > Cichorium intybus. The sequence continues at coordinate 64,076,972 of CM042015.1, read as the reverse complement.
GAAACGAATCGGTTATCCATATTCTCAGGTCAGAACTCGAGAATACACTCCAACGTTAAAGTTAATAATGATCGTAAAGAGTAAAAGAATTATAGGTGTCAAGAGCATAACTTGTCTGGCGTCTTTACCACTATATTTATAGGCAAGGAATTCCCTTTTGTATTAGGATAATGATTCCTTGAAATATGCTATTTGAATTTGAATAAGAATCGGTTTAATATAAGGGTAGACCTGGTTTAAGTTATGTATATCCGATAACATATAATATAATACATGAGGATATCTAATATAATATATGATGATATCTAATATAATGTATATATATATATATATATATATATATATATATATATATATATATATATATATATATATATATATATATATATATATATATATATATATATATATATATATGCAAAGACATATTTTGTTTCATATTATAAATGTCAATGATTAAGAACGCATTCTCATCTTCCATTGATTAAATAAACAACTAATACTTGTTGGACTGTATTCTCGACTTCTTCAAGTTGATATGAGGACGTTCTAGGCGTTGCAGAAATGACTTGAGGACTCTAGTACTTCAAGGATTATTGTGGCATTTGAAGATGCAATCAAAGAGGTAATCAACATCATAGTCTTATGTAAGAGCATCAGATGTACCAATTTCAGGTAATTTCTTAGTAAAGAAATGTATACTCGACTTTAATATCAATATTCATCCTAGCTTTATGTGAAAGCGTAGGATTTTTCAATATTGTAGGATCGGTCTGGAGTGAATAATTAACATATACTCAATTCCATCATGTCAATATGAGGAATTCATGGTCATTGCTAAAATATGCCTAAGAATATCCTAGCTTATGTAAAAGCATTGGATGTATAAACTTCAGTGCCATATAAACCATGTGCCTTAGTTACTATATTGGTGATAGTTAGTGCCTTTGTTGCATTAGTAGTAGTACAGGAGTTCGTCTGATGCATTGTCGAGCCTTGATTGCTTATGTTTGTTGTTATTATACCTCATTCATTTGTGCATTTTAAGGCAAAACTTAATAAGAGGGATTATCAATATGAAGTATTATAACATGTATACATTTAAATAAATAACGGTGTCAAGAAATGAGATACACATATACATTTGAGAGTTACATGTTTTGTGTACCTATAATTGTTTTCATCTAAGCTACATGGATTAATCTATATGTACCTTTTGTTGGTTTTTTTTTGGCTAAATGAAAGAAGAGCTCCCATCCCACATTGCTAGAAGGATGAAAGCTTGGGAGGTCTCCAAGCTTATAAATAAGGACCAAGGCTTTGGTTTCAAAGCACCCCAACCAACAATACACTATAAGTGTTTGGTTATTTCTTTCTTTCTCTTATTTTAGAGTGGTGAAAGTATTAGTTAAAACTTTGAGAGTGTGGGTGTAATTTGGGGGGTGGCTTGAGAGATTAGTCTATGTGATTGTAACAATTTATCATATAGTGAATCTTTCTCTCTGGAGGCCCGTGATTTTTCTCCGGTTTTGGAGTTTTCCACGTATATTCTTGTGTTTAGTTTATTTTTCTATTATTATCTTTGGGAGGTTTGTAGGGATTATTGAGGCCATTTTCCCAACAAGTGGTATCAGAGCTTCAGGTTTTGGAGGAGGTCTCGGTTTTAGAAATTGGAGTATGCTCTGTGGTTGCAGCTTTGGCTGATCTTCCATATCAGAAACAAATTTCTATTAATCGTATTGGAGTTATCTCGGTACTTTGAAGGTTCGGAGTATGCTCTGTGGTTGCAGCTTTGTCTGATCTTCCACATCAGAAACGAGGATTCGACTAACCGTTTTGTGTACGATAGAATTATATGCGGGCTGTAAATACGTATATATCTGAAGAATGTTCTGTCTAGGAAAGATTGGTATTTAAGCGTGTCCGTTGTGACCCTCAATCCTTTATTGGGTGTATTGCGTATAGGTCTGGTGCATATTTTTCTAGTATACAATACTGTTTTTGAGATACGGATACGATGGCAAAATACAGTCCCATGAAGTTTGATGTAGAAAAATTTGACGGAAGAATCAACTTTAGTTTGTGGCAAGTTCAAGTCAAGGATGTGTTGATTCAGTCTGGGTTACACAAGGCGTTGAGGGGGAGACCTGTCCCCGTTTCTAGCAAGGATTCAGCCGGAGCCAGTAAAGTCGATGATGAAGAATGAGAAGATCTAGATTTGAGAGCGGCAAGTGCTATTCGTTTGTGTCTAGCAAAGAATGTTCTTGCAAATGTGCATGGGATTGCAACGGCAAAAGATTTGTGGGAGAAGCTTGAGCAGTTGTATCAAGGCAAAGGCATCTCAAATCGGTTGTATCTCAAGGAGCAATTTCATACTCTTCGTATGAGTAGAGATACAAAAATCTCAGATCATCTAAGTGTTCTTAATAATATCGTGTCAGAACTGGAGGCTATTGGAGTGGAGACTGAAGATGAGGATAAAGCTTTAAGACTCATACTGTCTTTACCATCTTCCTATGAGCATATGAAGCCTATTTTGATGTATGGGAAAGAGACCCTGAAGTATGCAGATGTTACTGGTAAACTCTTGTCTGAGGAGAAACGACTGGAAAGTAGCAACTATGCTTCGTCAAAAGGAATGGCTATGGTATGCAGGAACGAGAAGAAGAAACACTCCCAGAAGATTCCAGTATGCTGGAAGTGTGGAGAGTCTGAGCATGTCAAGAGAAATTGTCCAGGTGGAGCAGCGAGGAGTTCGACAAAAGGCTCCGATACAGCTAACAGTATCTCCGTAGCTACTGACGGCGATGAATTCTTTTGAGTTGTGTCATCCCTATGGTATGCCCGTGATACCATGAAAAGGGATGTGTTTCTGTTAGCGGGGGAACTGCATATGGGCATTGGATTGGCATAAATGCAATATGTGTGGTGAAGTTATGTTGATGGCTGATGAACTTCCGGGTATGCCAAGTGGAAGTTGCACCATAAAATTTTCAGCAGGTTTTTCAACATGTGTCGAGGTGAAATTCTTAGGATGGTTTATTCTAAGTGGTGATACTTTATTATGGTGGAGTATGATAATTCTATGCCTTTAGAATTATGATCGTCGATGAAGATGATGTTCCTTTATGTGGTTGCGGTTTTCTTTCATTTATCCAAGGTGGAGATTTGTTGGTTTTTTTGGCTAAATGAAAGAAGAGCTCCCATCCCACATTGCTAGAAGGATGAAAGCTTGGGAGGTCTCCAAGCTTATAAATAAGGACCAAGGCTTTGGTTTCAAAGCACCCCAACCAACAATACACTATAAGTGTTTGGTTATTTCATTATTTCTCTTATTTTAGAGTGGTGAAAGTATTAGTTAAAACTTTGAGAGTGTGAGTGTAATTTGGGGGGTGGCTTGAGAGATTAGTCTATGTGATTGTAACAATTTATCATGTAGTGAATCTTTCTCTCTGGAGGCCCTTGGTTTTTCTCCGGTTTTGGAGTTTTCCACGTATATTCTTATGTTTAGTTTATTTTATTATTATTATCTTTGGGAGGTTTGTAGGGATTATTGAGGCCATTTTCCCAACACCTTTTTTCTAGAAAAGATGGGTATCGTAAAGACGTAAACTATTATACCAAAGGACATCGAAGCTGAATCAAGTTTTTGACTTCTTTTAGCAAAATCCCGCAATTGACTAAGTAAACCTATTATAAGATATCTGCTAACACTACTATTGAAATTTGAAAACCTCCGATCCCAAATGGGAACCTCCAATCGCAAACCCTCTTCTGATCCCGTTCACGAGTTCTAGGTTTTTGAAGTGAAATCCGCCCTCTTCTGATCTGTTCACGAGTTCTTCACCGTCGATTCGCCACCACTCCATTGAATCGTCGCCGTCATCAAAGCACCACAATGGTCCATTGAATCAAATACGAAACGTCTTTTAACCTAGAGAATCAAATAGCCTCCCTACTACGTCTTCTTTTCGGTGATTTGAGCACAAGGTCTGGCAAAAAATTGCACCAGAATTTCAATTTCAAGAAGGTTGTTTTTTTTTTATTTTACATTTCTGCGGTAATATGCTTATATTATTTATTGATTGTCATATGTTTTTTTCACTAATTTCTAAAATTTAGGGTGTTAAAATAAATGATTTGTAGAAGTTATTAATTATTTACCTTAGAAGTTACCCAATCTGATAATTTATTCTCCTCGTGCTTAATAGAGAAACTAGGTTATGGATATTTCTTTAAACATATACTCCCTCCGTCCCAAAATGATAGTCCATGTTTCCTTTTTAGTTTGTCCCAAAATGTTAGTCCATTTCTAAATATAAATGACATCTTTACCAAAATACCCCTAACTTTAATTGTAACAGCCAACACATCTAGTGCCGGCATTAAATGCAAAGAAAGGGTAAAACAATCATTTTGTGGGAAAAAGTAAGATGCATTTAATGTTTTCTTAATCTGTGTGTTTTTTGTCTGTGGACTATCATTTTGGGACGGAGGGAGTATTACATAGTATCTTTAGTTAATCATTAACATATAACTTTTCTAATTTCTTCAAATTATCATCAACGAAATTATATTCTTCTTAAATGACGTATTTAGTTAATTTTGTCTTTTTTTTTTAGCTAAGATTAAAAGCATCTATTAGAAGTACAAATCCCGACAAGTTTAAGGTTATTATACCATCCTATTTTATTTGCTTATTACACCATCCTACATGGTTGGTTATAGAAACATTTTTTTTCCTTCGTTATTATAACATTGTACTTTGTTTTGTTATTATACAAGCGTACATGATTTTATAACACTGTTTGTATAACTAAACCTTAAATTTGTGAATAAATGGAAGTATGAAAAGTTAAGGAAACTTTAATCTAAAATAAATTATGGTGCTAAATACCAATTTGAACAAATAATTGGACAGGCCAAATGGTAAAAAACATTTGTTGTTTTGGAGCCAAAATTGTTATCTTTAGGCCTTTTGTACTTTTAATATGAAATCACAGTTACTCATCCAACAATTTCTTTGTTGTCAACGCTTCCATCACTCTGTAATAACTTTAACTAATCTTACTGGAAAAAATTCAGCATAAGTTAAAATGATATGTAAACATTTGAGAAATCCTGTATAGTTTTATGGTTTTTCGTTAAGTTACGTTTGTTTTTTTTTTTTTTTTTTGTTTTTTTGTTTTTTTTACTTTTGCTATGGAAATAGCATTATACTAAGTGCTAAAGCTCCAAATTTCTCATTCACATACATTATACATCCTTTTAATTACCGTGATTTTTGGTCTCTATGTTACGTTTTTTTGGGGTGTAACGCGGATCTTTTTGGATCCATTTTGTGGATCCGTTTTGTTTCACCGCCCCAACTACCTGACTCAAAAATCAAAAAGAATGGGGAAAGAAGAAGGGGAGTCGGGAGAGACGACACCGACACACATTACCTCACAATTCTGGCGAATCTCGTATGTTTCACTCCTCCTCCCATCATTTGGTTTGCGATTCACCCTAAGTCGGGAGAGACGTTGATACTAAATTGAGGCAACAAACACAAATCGAAGTTTGAATTCGACTCGATTTGATTTCGGTTGGGGTGAGCGATATCGATTTTGATTGGTGCTCTTCTATTTCTACCTGGATTTCGATTGGATACGGTAAGACTTCTCTTCGAGTTCTAACTGGATTTCGATTAACATCTTAGTTTCCTTTGCCTATGTGTGGGCTTAGTTTGAAGTAGATTTACGGTGTTTCGATTGTTTCGACATCGACGTCTATATTACCAGCAGATTATAAACTAATAGAAAGCGAATGTTTATACATATTACAAGCTCCGTACCTGCAGCTTTCAGTCCTATTTTGGTTCTAAATTTTTGTTTGTCGTCCGTCCAGGTCCAATCCTCTAGGCTTTACGAGTTGGTTCGTACCACGGTTTCCATCACTACTGCGCTTCTTAAAATTTCAAATCCTCGATGGGTAAAAACGAATTCCTCACACCGAAAGCAATCGCCAACAGAATCAAGGCGAAAGGACTCCAAAAGCTTCGATGGTATTGTCAGATGTGTCAAAAACAATGCCGAGATGAGAACGGATTCAAGTGCCATTGTATGAGCGAGGGCCACCGGCGCCAAATGGAAGTTTTTGTTCAAAACCCTAATCGGATAGTTGGTGGTTACTCTGAAGAATTCGAATCCACTTTCCTTGAGCACATGAAACGTAGCCATAGGTTCAGTCGTGCTGATTTTTAATTGCTATTTTAGATCTAAGTTCTTGAGGATTTGAAATAAATGATATATCGCTTTTTCATCCAAATTAGCTCATCCTGGCCAAGTTGTACAGTGTATTGGATTTTTTGCCCAAAAAAGTTGCTAAAACAGAGCTTAAACTTGGATTCAGGTTTGTGACATTCATGATCATATGTTCTTATTTGTCTTTCTGTTCATATGTTTGAATTTTATAAAGATAATAACTCATAATGTTTGTGTTGTTCGGAAACCTGAAGTGATAATGATTGTTGACCCGCAAAATTAAAAAAGGAAAATTGCAAGAATTAGCAACGTACTTTATTAAAAATATTAAAACGAATAGGGGATTTAAAATCTTTTTTAATGTGTATAACAGGCAAGAAGACATTGTGGAAACACAATGTGTATGGATTGACTCCTAATGTTGCATCTGCTCATAGTTTACTGGTATTTTATTTTATTTTTTAAAATCTTTTTATTTTGGTTCTTGATTTTACTTGATATTTTAAAGATTTGTTGTTATGTAACAGTTGTATGCTAAAGAACACAAAGATGTTGATCTCATGCTTGATGTAATGAAACTTTTGAAAGCAAATGATGTCCCACTGCAACCTGGTACTGCAGATATCGTTTTTAGGTGGGACCCACAAAACACAAGATGGAAAAAACTTATTTATTTGTTTAATTTTATTAATGTATTTCGTGTCTTTCTTGCAGTATTTGTTATCAAACAGATAGATGGGAGTTGATGTGTAAGTATGCAAAAAGATTTGTCAACGCTGGAGTCAATTTGAGGCGTACTTCATTTGATACTTGGATGACATTTGCTGCCAAACTAGGTGTCAATTTACGTTTTTGCTCTTGGTGATCCTTAATAGTATTATCGCTTTTATGAGGGTAAATTAGTCTAGTCCTGGAAAGTAAGACATGGTTAGTTAATCACAAAATGACTTTTTTTTTTCAATTGCAATCTACAAATAACTTTATAAAAGTTTAAAGAAAAAGTTCCCGAAAAAAAATTATATCGCGAAATTTTTAGGTCATTTATAAATATATATATTTTTTAACTTTATGTAGCCTTTTGTCAATAAAAAGCAACTTTGTAATTTTTTGGAGAATAGTTGGTGATTTTATTAATAGCGTAAAAAGTTGGTGAGTTTGTTGGTCATTTTTGTGATTAATTTTGTATGTTTTCTGTTTGGTAATTTTACAGGAGATGTTGATAATTTGTGGAAAATTGAGAAATTGAGATCTGAAATAATGAAAACACACACAATTGGAAGTGGGTTTTCATGTGCCAAGGGGTTCTTGCTTCAACATAAACCAGAGGAAGCAGCTAAAATAATTCAAGTCGTCACCCATGTATTAAATAATAAATATTATATAATTGCATGGTCCATGGGCAATAATGTCATTTTACATTTTGTTATTTGCTGATAGACACTACCCGAGGCAAAAAGGCCTGATATAATGGCGGAACTCGAGAAGATGGTTAGTGAATGGCCTTTGGAGGTTATAAAGCATGGAAAAGATGAGGACAAAATGGTAATTTAATGTGTTATTATTGTCCTCAAGGACAAAATGGTAATTTGGTGTTACTTGATGCTTTTTTTTGCTTTTCTTTTTCAGACATTGGCTGCTGGTTTGCAACATGATATTCCTGCGATGATCGATAGTCTTTCAGGGTTGGGTGTGAAGACAAATGTGAAAATGGGTGATTTGACCAAAATGCCCTTTTGAGAGTTAAAATTTGAAGTTAAGGTACCCTACAATCGAAACTTGATTGTTTTTGGACTATTTGAAAAGGATAGTAATCGCAATTACAGATAATTGCTGCTGGATAAAATAGATAACTGGTCAGTGTTTTCTTTTTTAGTTTCATAATTTAGTAAAACAAAGTGATTCACACATGCATCTGTTTTTTATAATTTTTAGCAGTTGACTCAATTAAAGGCAGTTTTTTTCTTATTATAACATACTACTTTGCTTTCCCCTCGCTTCCCGTTTCCTTTATCGATTTCAAACATGGTGAGGAAGACGTAACTGCATGTACAATTCGAAGGCAAAATCAACTTCCCTAATAATTCTTTTCTACTTTCCTTCTTCACTTACCTGGGATTTGCAATTTTGTCATGAAATTGAAAAGTTATTGTGCAGATGAAGTCGCCATTTATGTGAATCATAAAAATAATAGAGGAAGACCAATTTCCATATGTGATTGTCCACTTTCTTGCTCTATTTCCCTGCATATATGTCATTGCATTTGTGTTTTATTGATTTCATTTTTAATTAATTTTATCTTGTGATTGTGCTGGACAGTAAGGTTTTTTAGGCATCATTTGTATTCCCAATTTCAAACCTTGAAATGTTTGATCCCGAAAGTTACTTGAAGCACTGCCAGGTACGCAATATTCTATATATATATTTTTAATTTTCTTCCAGAGATATAATTTTCTGATTTGGAAATTCGATGCTTCAATTGAAGTTTTTAATTTGCGATTTCAGTTTTTGGGGGTTGAGATAGTTCGATTGATGTAATTTTTATTGTTTTTTAATGGAGTTTCGGTTCTTTGAATTAATGTTTCTAATACGACCAATAGAGTTTTTGTTGATTTGTTACTTAAGCCCACTGAAGACGGTTTGAAGATAAGGCCTCACAGGTACGTAATTTATTCTGTGATAATTTTATTTACTTTTACTTTCTCATAAATAATTTATTTTATTTTTATATTCACCTGTACTTTTGAGTATCGACTGAAGGTTACTTTGGGACCTGGAGGAGACTTGATGTTCACATCTCGAATCAGAAATAGCAACACCGATGGAAAACCTATATCACACCTATTTCTCTGTTTCAGATATCAGGTAAATTAGTTTCACACTTTTCAGTTATATATCAGATATCAGGTAAATTAGTTTCACACTTTTCAGTTAATATATAGTGGTATATATCATATATTAGTATTAAGGACAACATTCAGGAAATAGCAACACGCTTTAGTATTCTTACCGATATAGTCAAGATACTTTATGTTTTATAGATAATATCAATGTATTCATGTTTCTTCACCAATAATAACAATTTATAACCGGAAACTTGTAAAATTTAATTTATATTTTACTCATAAGAGCAATATATTTATAATTCATTACCCATATTAACAATTTGGATTTCTTTACCGGCAATAGCAACATCTAACAAATAAAGAACATTTTTCATATTGATAGGGAAACATAAGTACATTGCTATCGTGGGTAAAAAGCATATAAGTTCGTTGCTATTATGGGTAATAAATGAATTATATTCCTATTATCCGTAAAGAAATGTAAGTATGTTGCTGTTACGGGTAACAACAATAAAGTATGTTGCTATTCCCCACGATTTGTCTACTGTTAATGATTAGTTTTGTCTTGCAATTTGGCATACACAAGCAAGATAAGAATTTGTATTTTCTTATTGTATATTCTAAAGTAAACATCTTAATATATTTCATTTCACAGTGAAGTTCGATTGGAAGGATTGGAGACAGTTGATTATCTACACAATATGAAGAACAGGGAGAGATATACAGAACAAGGGGATGCAATAACTTTTGAATCAGAAGTAATATTATTACCTTTTTTGTCACTTTATTTTTCTTTCCCATTGGTTATGCTTATTTTAGTGTCAATTTTAGGTTGATAGGATTTATCTAAACACACTAACAAAGATTGCAATTCTGGATCATGAAAAGAAACGCACATTTGTCATCCGCAAAGACGGACTTCCTGATGCTGGTAAGATTTTGTTACTTTTAGACAAAAGAGTAAAATGGTGATTTACTCGCTTACATTCAAACCTTAAGTTATAAAAATCTATCAACACACTGACTATTTGTGGGATATTACATTAGTGGTGTGAAATCCATGGGACAAGAAGGCAAAAGCTATGGCTGTTTTTGGGGATGATGAGTACAAGCAAATGCTTTGTGTTGAGGCAGCAACAATTGAAAAGCCTGTTACATTGAAGCCCGGTGAAGAATGGAAAGTGAGGCAAGAACTGTCAGCTGTTCCTTCAAGCTATTGCAGTGGATAGCTTGATCCTAATAAAGTTCTCCAGAGTAGCTGAAGAAACATAGGCCTATCAAAATATCATGCACATGTATGCATAGTCAATATTGCCTATAAATTGAAAACGTAGCTTATCTCGATGACCCGTGCATAGCACGGTCGCACACTAGTATTTATTTAATTCCCGTAATATTTGTACCTTCATGTAACGTTTGTTTTTTGGCTTCGTATTTTTTGTTGTCACGCGGATCTTATGTGGATCCAATTTGGATCCATTTTTCCATTTGTTAACCACCGCCTCCACCCTCTTCTCTCCAGTCTCGATTTCTCAACTGGGATTTGTTTCCAGAACAATCCTTTCTCCCACCGCTTCACCTTCCTTCTCTCCGACGTCTCCTATTCCTCCTTCATTTCTCACGGCAAGCCAAGAATCGATTGGAAAGACTTCAATGCCATCTTTCTCTTCAAATCGGAACCACACTGCTTCATATTTTGCTCCCCTTGTCCGGCCTTCCAGATACGCGCAGATTTCCTGAACCCCTTCGCATACGGGCCGACCGGATTGTTCAACAAACGCAGAAACCCTTCGCATTTGTCCCCCGAATGTTTCTATACAACTACAACTCCCGCTTTCTCCCCGGTAACAACTCTTGACCTTCCTTTCAGGATTTTTTTCTTAAATTTTGGTTCAACAAGGGTTGGAATTACATAATCATATTCATCGTCAAGGTAAAATGTTTTCAATTTTCCTCTCCTAAGGAAGCAAAAAAAACACAGTAAAGTGTGGCTCTTTTTCTTATATATATTTCTTGATATTTGTCAGAATCTTCTATAGATTTTCGATGCTTTTTTGATGCTCTTCAGTTTCTCATTTGGTTACCCTGGAATTTATTTCCTCTGTCATTACTTTAAAGTTGGAGTAAGATTTTGAAGTGAATTTGTGCAAAAAACTTATTTTAAACCTATGTTAATTTCAATTTACAGTATCTTACATTGGATTTCAATTTAGATTTTCACAGTGTTCTATGCAAAGGGCATAAGTGCTTATGTCAACACCTAAAATTTATCGAAGTTTTCAAGAAATGTCGAGTCAGTATGAAGAGAAATGGTGATCTGTAGAACTTTATTCTCCTATAGAACTTCAATTCCCTTTTTATTGTGAAACAATAGCTAATGTTAGTTTTTCCACATTTACAACAGGTTGATGTCATTATAAGCTTGGCTAATTGGTCCGGCTATGTTGAGTGCGGCTATGTTGAGTGCAGTACACAGACAAGTGAGATTTGTGAAATTTATTCTACTCCAATTTGTTTGTTTTCTTAATGAAATGTAAGCTAGAGATCATGACAAACAACCATTGTTGAATCCACTCTTTCTGCAGCTGGTATTTCTAAGGAAGTTTCATATGTAACGCTTCCAAGCTGGTGCTATAACGTATTGTGAGTAAGGTAAGCCCTGAATATTTTAGTATAAGGTATAAATCAACTTCATATTACAAGTTTGTCTTTGCAATTTTGCCCATAAATATCATTTACCAACAATGCATTCTACATTCGTGGCTTGATTTCTACTCAAGAATATAGTATTCTCATCTTTTATTTGGATTGCTTTTTGGTTGGTTGGGATCCTTGAGAATTTTGGATTCCGTTTTTTTGTTTCGATATTTTCAAAACGTGATATTTTTCAATTGATTAACTTTTTTCTCTGCTCATGAATATTTCGAGATGTTCAGTTAGTGAAGACCATTTATGTGTTTATTGTAGTCAGAATTATATTATTCCAATTCGTAATATTGTATAAAAATTGTTGAGTTTATTTAGTTGTGTTTAGGATTTATGGTTGATGAGGCCAAAATCTCGACAAATGGATATTTTACAAGCTACACCAAGAGGTTCTTTCTCTCACGTCATGTCGTCTGCCCATTTCACCGAAACCACACAGCAAGTGTTCGATGAAATGCCATAATGAAAACTTCCACAACTTGACGTAACATTAATTAACCATTTTCCCAAAGAGTAAAAATGTTGTTTCGGGATGAAACACAGGTGAGTTCGTGATTTTCAATTGCTTACCATAAAGAATTTGGTCCAATATAGATAGGTAGCTTTACACCCTTAAGTTTATGATTAAAACCCCTTTAAAGACATTGGTATGAAACATTGGATGAATGAAATAACTTTGAATATTTGTGATATTTATTTTTCAGCTTTCTACAATATTGGGCCTACAATAAAGCTTACAGACTTTGCAACGCACACCTGTATCTGCAAAAGGCACTAGGATTAATGGCCGTTCAAATGTCACAAAGAAGAACAAATCTGCCCCTCAGACCCTGTTTCAAATACTGGTGAGACATTATGTGAAATTGTGTCATATGAAGACAATTTTTCTATTTTAAACGATCAATAAATTCATTTACTTTTAACAATTATAGACTAATTATGTGTAATACAGGTTGACCGGCTCCACTTACTCCTATTCGCAGCTGCAGATATGATAGCTCACTTGGTAAATTTCGGTTAAATTAGTTTTTGTTTATATAAAAATGTGATTTTTTTTGTTAAAGGGTAAGTTTTAAAATTTGCAGGACTTTTGACAAAAAAAATTTATCAACCTCATTAAGCATGCTGAAAATGGCATTTTTTATTTGAATAATGCTGCTGATACATTGGAGGTTTCTTTTTCTTTTCTTTTTAAAGAATCAATATGCGAATATGGTTTTAACAAAGAAAAACCAAATTAAAAAATTATGATGATACAGGTGCAGAAAAGACGGATATATGATATAACAAACGTTCTTGAAGGAAGTGGTTTAATTGAAAAGAAACTCAAAAATAGAATCCGTTGAAAGTAAGGTTCTTTTTTCATGTTTCTACAACATATTCTAATGTTATGTTACTTAATTTTTGAACTTATGTGAAATGTTTTTAATTATTTGTTTAGAGGCCTTGATTCTTTAAAACCTGGGGAATTAGAGGATGACTATTTTACTCTACTGTTTAAAAGTAGTGTTTCAGTGGGTCAATGATGTTGTCTGGATATATGCAGTCCTTTTATTGGTCTGAACGAAATGTCTTTATGGGAGTAAAAGTTAATGACCATTTTACCCTTCTGTTTAAAAGTAGGGGTTCAATGGTTAAATGATGTTGTCTGGATACAGTCAGTCTTTCTTTTTTCTTTTGGTCTGAAGGAAATGTCTTGATGGGAGTAAATTACCAGTTTACCCTTGGCTTTAAAATTAAAATTTTTAATAAATATTTCTATTATTTAGGTCCTTACTGTAGGATCACTGCATCAAGTCGATTAAACTGCACTTTGCGGTGCAGCTATAGCATGGCATGATGAGTTTGCACCTTTGCCAAAACCCTTATGTAACGACGGTTTTCAAAAAAAAAAAAAAAAAAAAAAAAAAAAAGAATGAATAGTAACTCCGGCGTGAATAGTAACCGAGAGATGAAGTAAGCGCTTACCTCGTGATGACATCAACGATGATGTCGTGATGACGTCGTGAATAGTGTTTTCAAGCCCTATAAATAGGGGCCTAACCCCTTCATTTCAAACCACAACAAACACCAAACAACCTTACGATATCGGGGAGTGTTCTGGTGAGAAAAATAGATCGGGAGAGGTAAGGAACGAGCGATAGCTTGTAGCGAAGTGCTCGAGAGTCGTCGGAAGAGTTGAACGGGGAACGAGCCAGCGACAATACTAAGTGAGTAACCGCTACTTTATTTATTTAATAGTTTATAAAGTGTTAAACTATTGTATGTGGAAGTTATGTACTATTCGTAATTCCAAGAATAATGCCCAATGATTTACTTACGAGAACGGTGCCTAGGCCGATTACATGGGATCTGGTTGTTGGATTTTCCGAAAGGCTAAAATGCTGAAAGGATCCTGCCACCCCATCTGATCTTCTACCTGGCCGTTCTTTATTTGATAAATCACGAGGTATCATGTTGGAATTATAGAGAATATAAAGCAGAGTCATGGTGTGATCCGTAGTAATGCCGGTTGAAATAGTAGTTCACCTATAAACAAATATATAGGTACAAACCAAGCAGTTATAGTGGGTGTAAGAAGGCAGGAATAACCAGATACCGTATACCAAAAAATCAATGTGAGTAATCTATCCCTAAGTGTTACTTTTACTGTGGGGCCACATTATCGGTTATTGTGATTGGGACCATCTTTCCGTGGGGTCACATACTCGGTAATTGTGGTTGAGACCACATATATGCTGTGACGATCGAATTAGCAGTAATTGTGGTGGGACCACATACAAATGTTGTGATGGCCTATTTGGCTGGCAGTTTTATCACACATTCAACAGGTGTACATTGAGTCCTTGAGACTCGGTATCACAGGGGGCTGTGATATGATGTGGAAGCTGAAAATTTAATGTTGTTATAACACTTATCGATTATTCACTGAGCTTGTAAAGCTCATCCTTGTTGATACTAACTGTGCAGGTGCTGTAGACCCTACTAAAGGGAAGGATCTAATTCGGGGTTAGAACTGATGACCGTAGCAGCCCGGCTTTGGGGAGATACCACTTGTACTTTTTTTTCTTGTAATATATACCCTGTATAATATTTTGTTGAATAAAATATGTTTTAAAGTGTGGAAAATAAATGGGTATATTTATATTGAAAGTCGGGTGTTACAAGTTGGTATCAGAGCCGAGGTTTAAGTGAATTAGGTTTCTATAGGGTAGATACCTAGACTTGAACCTTAGGAAATAGTGAAATTCGGGATTGGAAAAGGATAATTTATGTTATCTGATTAGGAGACTAATCTTTTTGTTGAACTTTGAAGATGGCAAACACCAGGAGTGGTCAGAGCCGAGGAGGTGCTAGGCAGGGAGCTTCCAGGGGAGGCAGATCTCGATCACAGGGCTCAGTGCATCGGGAGGCGGGAGAGGCAGCAAGGAACCAACCAGATTTACGAGCTATCATTACTGATGTAGTACGGGAGCTATTACCTACTATAGTAGAGACACATAGGGAGGATACTGCTAAGCAGGTGCATGATGGAGCCCCCAGAGACGAGGGACACGCCGAAAGTGGAGTACACGTGGCAGATAAGGGTAAAGGCGTGGAGGGAACTTTGGAAGTGAAAAACAAATGTACGTATAAGAATTTCCTTAGTTGCAAGCCTAAGGAATTTACGGGAACTGATAGTCCCGTACAAGCGATGGAATGGTTGATACATACGGAGAAAGTTTTCCGGATTAGCAAGTGTGATGAGGCAGACAAGGTGGAGTTTGCTACCAACCTTTTCGCTGGGAATGCCCAGTATTGGTGGCAAGTTTTCAGTAGAGCTTTGGGTTCAGATTTGCTTGGAATGTTGACCTGGGAACAGTTTAAAGCAAAATTTACTGAAGAATACTGTTCCGAAGTAGCAGTGAAGAAGCTGACAGAAGAGTTCTTACATTTGGAACAAGGGACTCGTTCTGTGCAAGAATATACTATGGATTTCTTGGAGAAAGCTAGATTCTGTGAACATGAGGTTGATACTGAGAAAAGAAAGATAGACAAGTACGTATGGGGATTGAAAACCTGGATTCGAGAGGTTGTACAGCCACTCAAGCTGACTACCTTTCGGCAAGTAGTTGATCGGGCGGTAGAACGTGAGGCGGAGCTGCAACGCCAACAAGGTGAAAGGAGGGCCGCAGAAGCAAAAAGAAAGGCTGAGGAACGTCCGTGGATTTCTCAGAAGAAGTCCCAACAATCAGAATCTGGGTCGCGGGGTCAGACTCGGAAGGATGAAGGCAAATGGTGCGATAAATGCCGGAGGAAGCATACGGGAGATTGTCCTACTAGTCCCTCACCATTGTATTGTTTTAAGTGTGGGAAGACGGGACACTATGCTCGAGATTGCAACCAAACAACTCGAGTATGTTTCCAGTGTGGAGCCAAAGATCATATCCGATCAGAATGTCCACAGCTGAAGACAGGAGGATCCCGAGACAGGACACGGGAGGAGCAGGGAAGAGAAAGGAAGGAGGCACGAGGTGGACCAGTAGTCTCCCGAGCATTCCAGATGACCGTTGAGGAGGCCCGGGAAAAGACTGATGTTATCACAGGTATTTTTAAACTAAACTCGATCCATGCATATGTATTCTTTGATCCTGGAGCCACCGACTCCTTTATATCCACATCATTCATGCCCCAAATTTCGATACCCTTAACCCCGTTGAATGAAGAACTGGAGGTAGAAGTAGCAGGTGGTAGATATGTATATGTCTCTGAACAGATGCCAGGGTGTCAGCTTGAGATTAACGGGACCATTTTCCCTATTGATCTGAAGCCGATCACCACCAGAGAATTTGAAGTCATTGTAGGAATGGACTGGTTAGCATCCAATGATGCTCAAGTCGATTGTAAAAGAAAAAGAATTGCAGTTCTAGCACCAGACGGGTCGCAAATAATAATTCAAGGTGAACGGCCACGTACCCGGATGCCTGTCATGGCTTTTGCCAAAGTACGACGTCATAACAACAAAGAAGGAATATTTTACATGGCATGTGTGGTCTCGACAGAGCCTACCAAACGATCCGTTGAAAATGTCGCCGTTGTAAAGGAGTTTGCCGATGTTTTTCCCGATGAGCTTCCGGGATTACCTCCGGATCGGCAGCTAGAGTTTACTATCGATTTGGTTCCAGGAGCAGCCCCTATTGCTCGTGCTCCTTATCGATTGGCACCATCAGAAATGGCAGAGTTGAGGAAGCAGTTGCAGGAATTACTCGATCGGGGATTCATTCGACCGAGTACTTCACCTTGGGGAGCACCTATCCTGTTTGTGAAGAAGAAGGACGGGTCTATGCGAATGTGTATAGACTATAGAGAACTGAACAAGATCACCATAAAGAACAAATATCCATTGCCCAGGATTGATGATTTATTCGATCAACTTCAGGGAGCATCCTATTTCTCTAAGATTGATCTAAGATCAGGATATCATCAGCTGAAGATTCGGGAGTCAGACATCCCGAAGACTGCCTTCCGTACCCGTTACGGACATTATGAGTTCCTGGTGATGCCGTTTGGGTTAACCAATGCCCCTGCAGCCTTCATGGACTTGATGAACAGAGTGTGTCGTCCATTTCTTGATACCTCTGTTATCGTGTTCATTGATGATATACTGATCTATTCCCGAAGCCAGGAAGAGCACGAGACGCATCTACGTCAAGTTTTGGAGTTACTCCGTCAAGAGAAGTTGTATGCCAAGTTCTCAAAGTGTGAATTTTGGCTTCGTGAAGTTCAGTTTCTGGGACATGTTATTAGCAGCGAAGGTGTTAAAGTTGATCCTGCAAAGATCGAGGCTGTAATGAAGTGGGACCCGCCGCGGAATCCATCAGAAATACGCAGTTTTCTTGGGCTAGCTGGATATTACAGGAGATTTGTAGAGAATTTCTCTTCTATTGCAGCTCCTTTGACCAAATTAACTAAGAAGGGTGAGAAGTTTAATGGACTGAGGAGCAGCAAGCTGCATTTCAGAAGCTGAAGCAAGCTCTGTGTGAAGCCCCAGTACTTGCATTACCACAAGGTGGGGAAGACTTTGTGATCTACAGTTACGCTTCTAGGAAGGGCCTGGGATGCGTTTTAATGCAGAGGGGCCGGGTGATTGCATACGCATCCAGACAATTGAAAGAAGCTGAGAAAAGATACCCGGTACATGATCTTGAACTAGCTGCCGTAGTATTAGCATTAAAGTTGTGGAGGCACTACCTATATGGAGTAAAGTTCAGGATCTATACGGACCACAAAAGCCTTAAATACTTGTTCAATCAAAAGGATCTGAACATGAGGCAGCAGCGGTGGATGGACTTACTCAAAGACTATGACTGCGAAATTTTGTACCATCCAGGGAAGGCGAATGTAGTTGCAGACGCTCTCAGTCGAAAAGAGAGACCCATTAGGGTTGTGTCTGCTTGTATGAGTATAGTTAGTCGGCTACCTGAGCTGATTCGAACAGCTCAAGAAGAAGCAGGGAAGGCGGAGCATGTGAAAAGCGAACGCATGGTTAGCTATATTAACCAACTAGAAGAAAATTCTCAGCGATTGAAGACCTTTAAAGGTCGAGTATGGGTGCCAAAGCAGGGTGAAGCACGGAAGCTACTTCTCGAGGATGCGCATTGTTCCCGTTATGCTATACACCCGGGTAGCACCAAGATGTACCGGACACTGAAGCCGTTATACTGGTGGCCGGGCATGAAGCGGGATATAGGAAGATACGTGGAACGGTGCCAAACATGCTTGCAAGTGAAGTCCAATCATCAAAAACCGTATGGAGAAATTCAACCGTTACCAGTCCCGAAGAAAAAGTGGGACGAAGTCACAATGGATTTCGTGACAAAACTTCCTCGAACGCCACGAGGACACGATGCAATATGGGTGATCGTGGATCGACTGACCAAATCCGCTCAGTTCATACCCATACGTGAAGATGATAAAGTTAGCAAATTAGCTAAGATCTATATTGATGAAGTAGTCTGTAGACACGGGGTACCATCCTCCATTATATCCGACCGAGATAGTCGATTTATGTCTGGGTTTTGGCAGAGCTTCCAAAAGCAGTTTGGATCGAAAGTTTTAATGAGTACTGCTTACCATCCTCAGACTGATGGATAGAGTGAAAGGACTATTCAGACATTGGAGGATATGCTTCGTTCCTGTGTTATAGATTTTGGTGGAAGCTGGGAGGATCACTTGCCTTTGGTGGAATTCGCATACAATAATAGCTATCATTCCAGCATTCAGATGGCGCCATACGAGGCATTGTATGGGGCACCATGTCGTACTCCGACATGTTGGACAGAGTTAGGGGAAAAGCCGTTAGCTGGACCCGAGATTGTAGCTCAAACCGAGGAGAAAATTCGAGAAATTCGAGAACATTTAAAGGTTGCCCAAAACCGCCAAAAGCAGTATGCTGATCGTCGGGTGAAACCTATAGAATTTCAGGTTGGTGATATGGTGATGCTCAAGGTCTCTCCGTGGAAGGGTTTGATTCGTTTTGGAAAGAAAGGAAAGCTGAGTCCTCGTTTTATCGGACCTTTTCGCATATCTCAAAGAGTAGGAGCTGTAGCCTACCGGTTAGAGCTACCTGAGGAGCTAAGAGGCATTCACAACGTCTTCCATGTGTCGCATTTGAGAAAGACTCTGTTTGACGAGTCCCAACGAGTGCCTTTACCTAAAATTGAAATAGATGAAAAGCTGAGGTATCCAGAGCAGCCAGAAAAGATTTTAGACACCAAGGTGAGACAGCTACGGAACAAGAAGATTAATATGGTAAAAGTACAGTGGCGATATCACAAGGGCTCGGATGTAACTTGGGAAGCCGAAGAGGAAATGAAGGCGAAGTACCCCCAATTGTTTGCTTGATTCCGGGGACGGAATCTTAAAAAGGGGGGGGGGGGAGAACTTGTAACGACGGTTTTCACAAAAAAAAAAAAAAAAAAAAAAAAAAAAAATTGAATGAATAGTAACTCCGGCGTGAATAGTAACTCCGGCGTGAATAGTAACTCCGTTGTGAATAGTAACCGAGAGATGAAGTAAGCGCTTACCTCGTGATGACATCAACGATGATGTCGTGATGACGTCGTGCTGACGTCGTGAATAGTGTTTTCAAGCCCTATAAATAGGGGCCTAACCCCTTCATTTCAAACCACAACAAACACCAAACAACCTTACGATATCGGGGAGTGTTCTGGTGAGAAAAATAGATCGGGAGAGGTAAGGAACGAGCGATAGCTTGTAGCGAAGTGCTCGAGAGTCGTCGGAAGAGTTGAACGGGGAACGAGCCAGCGACAATACTAAGTGAGTAACCGCTACTTTATTTATTTAATAGTTTATAAAGTGTTAAACTATTGTATGTGGAAGTTATGTACTATTCGTAATTCCAAGAATAATGCCCAATGATTTACTTACGAGAACGGTGCCTAGGCCGATTACATGGGATCTGGTTGTTGGATTTTCCGAAAGGCTAAAATGCTGAAAGGATCCTGCCACCCCATCTGATCTTCTACCTGGCCGTTCTTTATTTGATAAATCACGAGGTATCATGTTGGAATTATAGAGAATATAAAGCAGAGTCATGGTGTGATCCGTAGTAATGCCGGTTGAAATAGTAGTTCACCTATAAACAAATATATAGGTACAAACCAAGCAGTTATAGTGGGTGTAAGAAGGCAGGAATAACCAGATACCGTATACCAAAAAATCAATGTGAGTAATCTATCCCTAAGTGTTACTTTTACTGTGGGGCCACATTATCGGTTATTGTGATTGGGACCATCTTTCCGTGGGGTCACATACTCGGTAATTGTGGTTGAGACCACATATATGCTGTGACGATCGAATTAGCAGTAATTGTGGTGGGACCACATACAAATGTTGTGATGGCCTATTTGGCTGGCAGTTTTATCACACATTCAACAGGTGTACATTGAGTCCTTGAGACTCGGTATCACAGGGGGCTGTGATATGATGTGGAAGCTGAAAATTTAATGTTGTTATAACACTTATCGATTATTCACTGAGCTTGTAAAGCTCATCCTTGTTGATACTAACTGTGCAGGTGCTGTAGACCCTACTAAAGGGAAGGATCTAATTCGGGGTTAGAACTGATGACCGTAGCAGCCCGGCTTTGGGGAGATACCACTTGTACTTTTTTTTCTTGTAATATATACCCTGTATAATATTTTGTTGAATAAAATATGTTTTAAAGTGTGGAAAATAAATGGGTATATTTATATTGAAAGTCGGGTGTTACACCTTAATAGTGGTTAATACTAGGGGACCCACAACTAATTATGTTGTCATTTTTTAATCTATTTAATAGGATTAAAGTAATTATTAATTTGTTTTATATTCTTTGGGGTTTCTGTAGGCCGATGTAGATATAGTACGGATCTTGCAAAGCAGTTAACAACTTATATGGACTCCAGACAAGGTATGGTTATCAATGTAAATTTATTTTCGATAGCGAGAGCGTATCCGTTACCAGTAAAGAGAAATTATCTATTTTTAAGTTGCTTACGTATTCAATGTCAACAGATTTCCCATGACCCATGCGGAGCATGGGAGAACCGCTAGTTAGGTTAAAATGTTGTATAAGAGTAGCCATGTCAGGTTACATTTTGTTACATTGGGTTGCAAGTGTTTATCCTACTTTTTTAAACACTATTACTATTTGTTACTTTCTGTTTACAATACACTTATGTCTCACTAAATATGTGAACTTTTATTATTAATACTATTAACAAATATCTTTTGCCCATTCCTCTAAAAATTTTAAACTCCTCTAAAGCTTACACCTTTGTTTGCTTTTTTCCTTTCTTTATTATAAATCATATTATATAGAGTGCTTATTTTTGCAGAATATTTTTATGTTTTACATTAATATTTTAATATGAATAACCTTTTTCATTTTTTTCAGCGGAATCTAATCTTAACAACATCTAAATTCGCAATAAAGGTTTACTTTAATACTTTCATAACAGTTCTGTCATTTCCATCCTTTTCGCTTCCTTTTTTTATAGTTTAAATGTAATGCTTATATTGTCATTATTGCCATTTGTAACAACTATAGCCGATCTGCCTTAAAAATTGTTTTGTCTTTGCTTATAAATAAGTTATCGCATCAATTTTCAAATATAATGTCGCGTAAAAGAAAACAAGTTGTTGTAACTTCTACGGACAATCTTTCATCATCTTCATTTCTCCACAATGGTCATCAATCACCAGCTCAGATACGTAGACGTGCCAACACATTTTCAACGTCTTCTAATAATACTAATAACCTTTGCATAGATAATAACGCCTCCTCATCTTCAAGTCTAGCCTTAGTCCCGGTGGAATTGCTAC
This sequence comes from Cichorium intybus, assembly GCA_023525715.1. NCBI lineage: Eukaryota > Viridiplantae > Streptophyta > Magnoliopsida > Asterales > Asteraceae > Cichorium > Cichorium intybus. The sequence continues at coordinate 64,054,810 of CM042015.1, read as the reverse complement.
CATCCAACATCTCATCCCTTTACTTTGACTTTGGCGATTATGACCAAATATGCGAATATTGTGATGCACATTTCTGGTATGCTGAATGTATTGTTTCATCACCTCTGAATCAAAGGCCAATATACAACCGTTGTTGTAAAGGTGGCCGTGTAAGATTGTTGCTCCCAAAAGTACCTCCAATGTCTATAAAGCTTTTATTTGCCGACTCTCAATTTATAGACAACATTCGAGCATACAATTTGATGTTCGTTATGACTTCTTTTGGCGTCAATATTGACGAATCTGTTAATGATGGTTTCGGACCTTATGTTTTCAAGGTTAGCGGTCAGATTTGCCATTGGTTAGGATCTTTATGTCCATCTTCTAATGAAGGACCTCGATACTTACAAATGTACATATATGACACTGAACACGAGATTTCTAACCGTCTTCGATTCTTCAACGCTTCTGACCAATCACCTCTAAAAGAAAATATTGTTAAACTTTTAATAGACAACCTTAATAATTTGAATCCCTTGGTAAAACTCTTTCATATGGCTAAAGATCTTTGTTTTGCTACAAACGTCCCTGAATTCTTCATTCTTCTTTACAATGCCAACAACCAACTTTCTTACGATACTCTGATTGAAGGTACTATTGGTGCCATTGTCTACGACAACAATTCAACTTGCAAAGACTTTGACATTATTATCTACATGAAGGATGGTGCTTCGCAACGCATCAATAAACTTTATCCTTTATATATGGCTTTGCAATTTCCTTTGTTATTTATTTTCGGTGAGCATGGCTGGTCCCAGATGTACACCTATTATCTCATATAAAAAAAAGCTGATAAACGATTAACAATGAACATGTTTTATAACTATCAGCTTCACGATCGCGTAAACATTTACGCTTTATTGTTGAGGGTCGGGAGGCATTTCCAACAATATTTAGTAGATGCGTACATTTCCCAATTGAACAAAATAGATTAGACTACATCCAAACGCATCAAAATCTTTTTAGAACTGAATACCTTCAAGGTATTCATGACGTATTACTTCAAGGTGACTCAGATGGACATGATGTTGGAAAACGAACTGTCTTGCCTTCATCCTTTACGGGCGGTCCTCGGTATATGTACAAACATTACCAAGACGCTCTAGCTATTTGTAGAGTTCATGGCAACCCTCAATACTTCATAACATTCACCTGTAATGTAAAATGGCCGGAAATCAATAGATTCATGCAGCAAACGCCTTTAACGAAACCCCAAGACAGGCCTGACATTATTGCACAAGTTTTCCAAATGAAAGTACATTCTTTTATAATGTTTTTAAAAACTGCTAAACCGTTTGGCGAAGTTGCAGCAAGTATTCCTTTTTGTATTATAACTTATCTTTTTTTTACACAATCTTTGTTGCTTTTCATCTTTTATTTATTTCCTTTCACATATCTATCTACCTTCCTTTTGCTAGATTTGTATACAATTGAATTCCAGAAAAGAGGACTCCCCCATTAGCATACACTTCTTTGGGTTACACCTCCGCATAGGATTCACATCCACAACAGGTTGACGCATTCATTTCAGCCTAGATACCAGACCCCATACTTGAACCTACTCTTCAATGGCTTACCCACCCCACTAGCTACATAATAAGTCTATCCTCTGTCAAAAGAGAGATGGGGACTTTTGTTTTGAGAACTTCACCCAAACATAGATTGTTTTTAGAGCTTCTAACATCAGTAAATACAAGCTTTCTGCCTTTCTTCTGTTCTTAATGTCACTATACGAGAGGGAGAGCACGCACTCTACTATACCATACCGCTACTAGGATAAGTCAAGGATAGGAAGTTGGTGCTGTCATTCAAGCTATAGGCTATGACTTTATTTTAGCAATCACTTTTTGAGTGAGTCCCATCCCAGTGAGACAAGCATCTTTAAGGACCGATTCACTCCACTTGGCATTCATGAGTGTCCTCTCGCTTCTCACACCCCTTCCTCTCCATTCTGTTTAAGCATTTCTTCGTTTTCCATGGTTGTGTCTCTAATTTTCTATCTACATGAGCTCAACGTTATTAGACTTAAACATGCAGGAGTATACCTCGCATCAGTTGTTATTATTGAAGATGATAGAGGCTTAAAATCGCGGCTGCTTGAATTGCGTAGGGAGCTAACTATTACGCAAGGAGACATTATTTTTTCAAAGGTTCGTCTACAAATATGGTAGTATTACATCTTAATTACACCCTTTTTTGCATTATAGTTAAAGCACACTCTGATTTCTATGCTAGGTCATGTTGAGATGTAAATTTATTTACGAAATAATGAAATACACTAACGATGAGACTCATTTTCATACTTGCCCATGAGATCTGACAATTTTCTCTAAAATCCTATTTTTTTTCAGTCATTCACAACTATGATTATTCCAAATTTGCTAAATGAGTACACCTAGATTTTTAGGCCACTAGGATCCTTTCTTCATTCGTAGGGAGATAAAAAAAATTATAAAAAAACTTGGGGATCATGGTTTCGGTCTTAAAGATGATTATGCAATGAATTAATCAATTTATGACGTTATTTGTTATTATATAACACTCGTTGGTGATGAAATTTCATAAGACTATGCATCTTGTCACTGACTGAATATTTCTCATCTAATTTATGAGTTTATCCCGTAGACAATATGACAACAAGTACTACCTTCGGTTATATTATTCGGAAACAAAGTGAGATAATTTTTCCTTTTCTAGCCAAGTTTTTAAATAAAAAGATGATACTACCCTTGTTTTTAATTATTCTCTATTCACTTTTATGTCAACGACACCTTTTATAATTTATGCCCAACCATTTTTATAGATATGCCACAACATACATGTGTAGACATTCCATTTTCTAGTTTTTGATTATTACTTTAACATGTTTGAGCACCATGAAAAAGATAACAAAGAGATTCAACTTCATCGTCCAGACCACTCTCCTATAAACGAATATGATAATATCTCTGTATAGAGAAAGCAACCTCTGAGGCTAAAAAAAGATGATATAGTGACCTTGGTTGTGAAGAAGCGAGTTCCATAGTTGTTACTAAAAGACATCTTAGTTACGACCACATATGATAATGAAGCTTTAATCGAAGCTATTTTTATATCATCTGTTTATTTATATGTTAAGATGTTGCATACCAACAAGATTTTGAATTATTAGTGTGATTGTAATGAATGCTCAACCAGCCGAGGTATGTGTTGTTAATATAATATCTAGAACAACAAACTTGTCGAGATACAAGTAAGTTAAGTGGTCAAAAGTTGTCGACCCCAGGAAATTGCACAATACATGTGGTTTTCATGTCCAAAAGACTAGGACATGATCTCTCGGAGTTGGTTATGTGGATACGTAATGAATCATGTTTGGCTTGCTTTTGCCTCATAGACGGAAGAATTGATAAATTCGCCACAAGGTACCAGGATTTGTCAAGCTACATAGGTGGGTTTTGTTTTTTAGCTAACAAACTCATGGAGCTTCAAATTATGATGATAATTAATTTTTTTGCCGACTATCCGAAACGAGATAGACAGATGCCTTACCTGTGCTTTAAGAGAATCTCCGCTAGATACTGAAATTAGGAAGGTCATGGAGGCCTTTTTAAGCTTCAATATGTAGCGGAGGTTCTCTTAAATCACATCACAGGTAAGGCATGTGTCTATTTTGTTTGAGATGGTCGGCAAAAGATTAATTATAATCATAATTTGAAGTTTCATGAATTTTTTAGTTAAAAACCAAAACTCACTCATGTAGCTTGTTAAATCCTGATATCTTGTGGTGAATTCATCAATTCTTCCCTCTACGAGGCATATGTAAGTCAAACATCATTCGTTACGTATCCACGTAACCAACTGAGAGAGATCATGCACCGGTCATTTGGACATGGAAACCACATACATTGTGCGATTTTCATGTCGTGTCGACAACTTTTAACCACTTAAGTGACTTGTATCTCGACAAGTTGGTTGTTCTAGATATTATATTAACAACCAATAGCTCGGCTGGTTGAGCATTCATTACAATCACACCTACTAATTCCAAATTTTGTTAAATGCAATATTTTAACATAGAAATAAACACATGATATAAAAATACCTTCGATTAAAGTTTCATGATCATATGTGGTCGTAGCTAGGATGTATTTCAGTAACAAATCTGGAATACATCGCCGGTAGAATTGCCGGAGGATTCACCGGCAAAAAAAAGTTTCATGATCATATGTGGCCTTAGAGGTTGCTTTCTCTATACACTCAAAGATAGTATCATCTCCGTTTATAAGAGGGTGGCATGGTCGATGAAGTTGTATCTTTTGGTTATCCTTTTTATGGTGCTCAAACATCTTAAAGTAATAATGAGAAACTGGTTTTGCATGGGCTCCCCATTACTTGAAAATGATCTAGAAAGAGGGTCCCCAATCAGATCATGCACACACATGTCCAAAACTTTTCATAAAAGGTCTTGAACTAAGTTGATTGTCAAAAATTACCCCATGCATCAATTCTTGACAATCGAGTCCTCTTTCCTAAGGGAAAATGTTCCACTTTATATATAAATAATAGCTAATTTATTCATAATATATCTCTTCTCATCTTTGACTTTCATTCTGAAATTATAAAATACTTTCAAATTCAAAAAACAAACACTCGTGTTACACACATAGGAATGAATACATGAAAACCCCAAAACAACTCACACCATAAATTAGTTTATAAACATGTATTTCGGTAAACTCACCTTAGTGTCAACTGAAAAGTCAACAGTAATCCGTATAATGTCGTCGTGTCTGGAAGCGTCAAATCGTAGACATTATCTCTTTCACCAATTTTTCTATTGATCAAACGTATGAAAAAAATACTTGATCTAAATGGCGTCACCATTTCCCAAATTTAACTATCGTCTCATCTAATAATTGAACTAATGTCAATAGGAGGATTAGGTTTAATTGTCTAGTCTGTAAATCATTTTAGACGACTCATCATGTTTAGATCAATCTTATTAAAATGTTACATCATTCATTAAACAAGGATTTTACCCAAAAAAGCTATGTTTGTTTTAAATACGTTGCTTATTTCACTCATAAGTATTATTAGACAAAAGTTCTTATTACCTTATAAATTTTCAAATTTTTTTAAAAAAAGTGTTTGGATAAGCTTATGTGGTGGAAAAGTTAATAAGTTGATAATAAGGTTTTAAAAAATGTTTAACTTGGCTTTTATATATGTAAAATGACCAAAAAAGACATGATTATATATTTATAATTACTTACCGGTTTCTCATATGATATTATACTTAACCATTATTATATTAATTAAAAGCCGTAGATTTTGCGGATGTTACACCCCTTTTTTTGTGCAATTGTCACACATTTTTTTCCTTTGTTTATTAAATGGTTCATTTCCTGGGTTGTACACGTGTTGCGATTGGGTCAGATATACGGGTTCCTTGGATGGGCATGACACCTGTTGCTTACCGCTTTCTTCCTTATGATTTCTTGATGCTTCGTTTCTTTTTCTTCCTACTTGCATTTCTCCCGTCTCTCTTCAGTCGAATTACCGTAATTCAACGACGCAACTTAAAGTCTTCTCCTGCTTCGCTCAAGGTTTGCATGTCGGATACCTAAGCTTATCTACAAAGCCGATCCTGTGAGAAAGACAATTCGTGTTTCGTGTTTGTGTTTCTTAGATGTTTCCTGTTTTGTGTTTTTTTTGGTTGTTTACATCCGCCTCCGATTGTTTAAAAAGCATCGGTTTCATTTGGGTTTGAAGTAATCTTTTTCCTTAGGGATTTATGTATTGCATATTTTTGTGGATGTTAATAAATGATTTGCATCCATGCACTCACCATCTCTCTTTTGCGTTGCAGGTTTCCGTTGTTTCTTAAGATGATTTTTCTCTTCTTTTTTTGGTGACTGCAAAACTTAGTGTTTCTTCGTTTACTTTCCCCTTTCTTTGTTAGGGTTTTTCTTTTAGAATGGCTTTACCTCTTTACTTTGATTGTGGTGATGCTGTGCATTCGTGCCGTCATTGTTGTGCGTGGATTCCGCTTTGTCAACTATGTCATCTCTGTTATCTCTCAGCCATGGATTCTCTCGCCAGAGAGTTGAAGTAGAAGCAGAAACAGAAGCAGAAGCAGCAGGAGAAGCAGAAACATCAGATGGCTCGCCACCGTTAGATCCGTTGGCAGGTTTGTTCATCTGTCACCCTATTCTAAAGGAACCCTAGATTACCTTGATTGCCACTAACGCACCATTACCATTACCGTAGCCCTAGACCACCAACGCTAATGCTCCACAGTCATCGCTCAAATGCTTGCAGAGTAGTGTTGTACGAAGGGAGAAGACGAGTCGACGGAGGAAGAAGGCGACAGATGATGCGCGGCTTAGGTAATTCAATTTCGCGATTTTGTGTAATTGATTTGCAGTGGGTGTGCTCTATGCACAGGTTGGAAAGGTGGTTTTAGGTTTTGGTCCTCCGGCTGTAAGCTTCAAGAAACAAGAGGTACTGTTTACTCTTTTGATTCCCATTTAACAACAAAACCCCATCTCATAAAGATCATTAATCACCCCAAAAAATAGAAACCCCTTTTTCCATTTCTCTAATTCATTGTAAGAAAGAACAGGATTTTCAATATGGGTTTGAAATTTGAATCGTTTTACTGCGAATTTCTTATTTTCTTTTATGAAATGCTGGGTGTTGATTATGTGTTTCAGTGGGGTGATGAGAATGAATGGCGTCGAAAGGAAGATAAATGATCCGATCTAATCGGGTAAAAGTTCGAATTTCCTAACTTTTGTAGAGTTGAAGAAAGAAGCCCAAATCGACATCGATTCAGAAGATAAAGATCTCAAAAAAGGAAATCAAGAATAGAATATCACTCCCTTTCCAGGTTTCCTCTCTTCTTATGTCGATTTATGTAGTCATATCTAAGTAAATATCGGTTAATCATGCTTTCTTTTCCCATGTTTTGTTTTGTTGATGAGTTGACTTTTCTTTATATTACTTACATTTGGGTGTGCTTGTAGATGCTGTACAGTGCAAGTATCTCATGCAATGTTAGCTATCCGTAGATCATGAAAATAGCTTCAGAATCTTCATCATGCTACATGTTTTTTTTATCACTTTGCAACTTCACTTTCAAGACATTATTGGGTTCTGTTTTTTACCACTTTGCAAGTTCCTTGACTTATATTTCGTTTTCATAAACACGTTCATTATTGCTTTTTAAATGTTTGTTGCTTCCTGCACGTTTTAGGCCCAAATGGTCTATTTAACTATATTAATACATAAATTACTTTACAAAAACTTAAAATATATAACAAATATTGACTAAATTACATGAATGCTCCCTGTCGTATGGGCTAACTTGCACGATTGGTCCCTAATTTCTTTTTTTTAACTTTGAGAATCTTTCAAGATTTTTACCATAATTTTTAGCATTTTGATTGTTTATATTTGTGGTTATGGATTTATCAAGGAACTACTACATAGGGTATTAAACATTAACATTCCTTCAAAATGGGATTTGGCATTTCGGAGTTGTTTTTAGATTTTAACATATTGTATTGTAAACGATATTGTGGGAATTTTCATGCATTTTTAGAGAACTCAAATCTTCTGATTAATTGTTGGTTAGGATTATAATTTCAGGTAGCAATGCGCCTCCCAAACCATGGGAACGGGCTGTGCGTCATCTGACATGTTCCTTTTAAACCTGCACCTCCTGGTAGCACAACCGATGTAGTCGAAGCTTCTGGATCAGGGGAAATTGTCCCGAGCAATGATGTGTCTACAACTAACGCAAATGCACTTGGGAGACCTGTATTCGCTAGGCCATGGATGCAGCCAAATACTTAAGGAATCATGTGTGGAGGTATTTCTAATTTCGATTGCTCCTGTGATCTTTATGTCTATGTTTTATTTATTTGTTTATCGTGTGTTAGGTGCGGGTCTTACGGTGGAGTGGGATCCTATAACACAGGTTTATATGGGAACACCATGTATGAAGGAGGGCATGGTGGTCTTTTTGGAGGTAGTCGAGTCATGTATAACAATAGTTTTGGAGGTCCGATGGGTGGTGGGAATGGTATAGGTCCAGGCTATCTTTATGGTGGTGACCAGGATCCAAACAATCAATTTGGTCCTCCTTCATCTCCTCCTTGATTTTGAATTTCCTTGATGCGTATGGTAAGTCACCAAGTTGACACGAAATTATAATAGCAACATTTTATAATTTTTTAACCAATACCCACGACGTACTTTTTCATTTCTCTACTTATAGTTGACATGAAACTTAGAAATGTTTTACATGCTTCATGATATATAGTGTTATTATTTGTAAAGAAATGTAAGTACATTGTATAATGGGAAAAACTACAAGTATGTTGGCCATTAAGTACATTGCCTATATTGGTGATGACAGGAAACTTGCTATTCCTAGCAATTTGCCCAAATAAATACTATATTAAATACGATTTCACAATACTTTGACAAACTACCCAATTATAGCATTGTACTTTCGGTTTTCCTTTAAAAGTTTATTCAATTGTAGCATTGACATTGATTTTTATTTGGATTTTGGGTGGTCACATTGCTATAACCGAGAAGATTTTCAAAGTATAATGCTGTAATAGGAAAAATTACAGGTAAATTGCTATAATAAATGAAACAATGAAAGTACGTTGCTATTTCTTGCAGTTTATTATACTAATGGAAATTGATTATGGTTGAAACAATATATAGTTTTAGCTTTGGCAGAATTGCATCATCTAGAAAGTGGCTTCAGGATCCGCGAAAAGAAAGCGCCCCGACACACCCCGACCCATTCAACGAGCCTGGCTACCTATCGAGCTGACCCAACCCGTGCATAGCACGGGTCCCCACTAGTTTTTTATAAAAAGAGACATGAAACTTCATCACAAAAAAAAGGTTGATCATTTATTCCAACTGTAAATACAGATTTGCAGAAACACGTATCAAACATAAATGTAAGCACCGATTATGACGAGCTGCCAAAAAATTAACATTTCCCACAATGAAAAAATCGGATCTTACTACCGATTTGTATAAATAACATACGCAGATTTTTTGAAAGGCAAAATGAACATGGATCTGATGGACCAATTCCGTTTTGTTACTGATAATCAATGTTAACAGAAAAAAGAAGAAACAAGGAAGATTGGATTCATAGCAAACATCCTCCGATTTACAGAATTTATGCAGGAAAAAAAAAGACCGATGCAGATTACCTGAGTTTCGGAGACGTGAAGAAGCGCAGGTAGCCAGAGGAGCCGCCGGTAGAATTTCCGGAGGATTCACCGGCAAAATCGCCGGTGGAATCGTCGGCGGGAGTCGTAGTCCTTCAAGCAGACATGAAGAACGAGAGGTATGGAGGCAGAAGAACACGATCAGAGGGTATATACTAGAAGAGGGTAAGGGTAAATGAGTAAATGAAGGGTATAAATGTCATTTTGATCTCCAGATCTGATCTCAGTACACGCCGTCCCCATTTAAATGTCATCTTTCCGACGATCTTTCTTTCTCTCTTCCCAACTCATTAGAATGTTGCAGAACTAGGGGTGAGCAGCGGAACACAGTACCCTGTATAGGAACCGGAACCGCTATCGCCGATAGCGGTTCCGGTTCCGGTTGTTAAATGTATCAATACCAAATGAGGATAATTATAGGATGGTCAAGACCGTTAATGTGCAACATGTCTGTTTGCAAACTAGATCAATAAAGAAAATATATATGAGGAAACATTTGGATATTTACTTACTATTAATTGTCCATAGTTGTTAAATGTATCAATACCAAATGAGGATAAATATAAGATGGTCAAAACCGTTAATATGCAACATGTCTGTTTGCAACTAGATCAATAAAGACATTTACTTCAGAGTATTTGGCCAATAGAATGGTGCAACAAGTTGAAGTAAATCCAAATATACGTGTAAGGTGTTGTAAGAGGAACTCCAAAAAATGTATGAATATAGGTATTTCCATAATTGTATTCAGGGCCAAGTCGATAGTCCAAAGTGTTGTTGATCCCTTGCTAACATGATTTCATTCTAAGAGAAAGACTGATATTCAATAAGTTCCCCGCTAATAGGCAATAATGACGCAACATAACATAATTGTATTCAGGGCGGGGAGTTGGGAACATTTTTGGCATACTTTCAAAATGCTATGGGTCGAGGAGTTTATCATAATAACAATACATTGTATGCAAAATGGGGAAAGTTGCGAGCGGTATGTACAAAATTCAACGACATCTACAACAACCTAACAAATCAATATCGAAGCAGCAAAAGTCATTTTAATATTTTCAATATGACGTCAAAACAATATTCAGTCACTTGAAAGCATGAGAGGTTTGCAAGAGTGGGCAATAATTGGTAGTTGTTCCATCGATTATCGGACGAGCCCCAAAGATTGAACCGTTGGATGGTCGTGATGTTTGGACTGAAGTTTAGTAAGATACATGCAAAGGTTTTGGCCGGAGTGATTTCGATTTCAAGGTCTGGAGGTCGATATATAGGCTTTCGGTCAGAATTGTAGATTTGAGGTAAAATCATGTTTCTGCCTTATTTTCGTGAGTTTATAATAAATTCTGGGAATATTGTGCGATTCTTTGAGAAATGTTGTCTAGTTTCTTTCTTTAGACAAAAGTTAAACTTGAATTGACCTCTAACCTAGGTCAAATATGCATTTACCGCATATTTTCTACAGACCGGTCTAGTTTCGACAACTTTGATATGCCATATTTAAAAAATCGTAGTAAATTGTAGAAAAAGTTTGGGAATGATCTTGTTATCCGTGAAAAGGGAAAGGGGAGTACCTTGTTGTCAAATTGAAACCTCTCTGTAGTAATGATTTTAAGTTGGGTAAAAAGTGTCATGAAGAGGTGGAAACATTTGAAGTTAAAAGTGAATGAATGCTAAGAAATGCAATCTTAAAGTTATTGGTTTTGAGAACTTAAGCTTTTAACAAAATGTCTTAAAGGAACATCTCAAAGGTCTTGATAAGGGCTTAGTCTCTAAAGAACTTAATGGTTTAATATTCTTTTAAGTTACGGACTTAATGAACAATTAAAAGAGAGGTTAAATGAATATTATGTAAATAGTATTAAGTAACAAGTTGAATTGTGATCTAAGTAGTGTCTATTGGTAGCATATGTAAGATGATATGTGATACCTTTGATGTCTTGGCATTGGGATTGTTGCTAGCAGTGTTGCAAAACTTGACCAACTCAGCCAAGTACTCGCCTTGGACTCGGACTCGGTCATTAACCTTGGCGAGTTTAACCAACTCGTCCTAAAAACTCGAACCAAGTCAAACTCGGTCAATCTCGGAATAAATCGTCTCAAATCAGAAAAAATCGGCCCAAATTTAAAAAAACTCGATCCATTTTAAGATCCAAATTCGGTCCCAAGTAGTCCCAAAATCAACCTTTCAAATATTTAACATTTTTACCAAAACACATTTTTACCAAAACACATTTTTACCAGGGTTGAATGAGTTTAATGAGTGAGTTAGTTTGAGAACAAAGCTTGCTATTTATAACCGAAGGATGCCTTCATATTCATTTGTTCAGGGCGATGTGGGATACATCTAAGACCAAAGTAGCCAAAAGCTTCTCTTAGTTCCTTTAAAAAACTATGGCATCGTAACCCTTTTAAGTTATCGCTATGTGCTTTCAGAACAAATGATAGTTCATATACACTGAATATTTATTATTTACGATTAAGAGAAGATTAAAAGCATTACTCGAATATCTTTCGTTTCCAAATTCAGTCGGGCAACCCTAATCGAATTGCACAGGATTGTGAAGTTCGTCGAATTCCTCTCCAAGTTCGTCGGATTCCAATTTCACTCGTCATGTTTAATCGAAGTATATGCTTGTATGGTTGTGCCAATTAGGGAGAATTATATATTGGCAGTTGATGTGGGGGACTTTGCTCAGCAAAGGGTTGTTTGTAAAAGCAATGGAAAAAGGGTGGCGTACGGACAGTCCTTACAAGGGGATTATGTACAATTGTGTAAAAAGGGTGGTGTACCAACGGTCCTTGCAAAGGACTATGTTCAACCATGGAAAATTCTGTGTAATATGTGATTATTAGTATATACATATGTTCCATTTTGTTGTCTGTGCTCACTAAGCTTTTCTTACCCGTTGAAGTTAAAACATTTTCGGGTTGGAAACCCGTTTATTGCTTTGAGCTCGTATCATGAAGGGGATGGGACGTTAAGTAGTGATTTTCTCAAGCTTTTGCTAAGTTTTCAAAATTGTTGAATTAACCCTTGTTCTTTTGGTTTCAATTGTACAATACTAACTATGAAAGTATCTTTTTAGTAATAAATCAAGTGTTTTATATTAAATAAAAAATGGGGCTTTACAATGTGCAATGTGCTATACTATACGTATATTTGTGCTTTTATGACAACCCATTTTGAAATTATGTATAATGACAACATTACGATTTTTACGATTTTAAAACTATGCTGGCATCCTTCTATGTGTATTGCATTTATGATGGGAGTCCATGGGTGTCATCATGATATTTGTTCGAGATTTGACTAATGACGAATAACGAAGTGATTAGATTTCTAGATAATCATCACTATACACATGTCAGCTAGCTACCCCACGTGTGGTGCTTGTGTGGTGGTTCACAAGTACCTAGCTTATGACGAAAAGGTTTGGTGTTTCCTTCAAAACCACTTTTGTGAGGATTTTTGACGTGATGAGATGGATTTTATATGTGAGTTAGTTGCATATGCATACATTATATAATATGATCTACCCTTTTTATGACGAAATGATGGTTTTTGATGAAATGATCTTTTAATACAAATGATGTTTTATGATGATAATGGCAACTATGTGGAATTTGGGATGATATTCCCTTAATGGCAACTAAGTTGACCCGGGGTATTCTCATTAAACATTTCATTGCCTAACCTATTTTGACTTATGTTCTGGTTGAAATTTGAGATGGAGTATATAGTGTTGGACATTTTAGAAGGCCACGAATTGTGTGGTTTCATTTAAACTGTGTAATGATATTTAGATTGTAACTACCTCACTCTTTTAAAACAAACAAATATTGTTTTGAATTTAGGACCGTATGATTTTCCGCAACATAAAACTCCAAAATGTTTTTGAGGTAAAACTTTAAATGAATTTTAAAGGGTGTTTCAAACTACCTTAATGAGGGGTGTTACACATATGCCCAAACTCTCTTATATAAACTTCAATGTCATCTATAATTTGTTGCTCGTAATCTAAGAATTCGTCGGCATCACTATTTTATTCCATAGAACTTACAGTATAAAGGCTTTTCTTTATTCTTAGCAACGTACTTTGACCTATGATGAAACATCTAGGTCATCCCCAAGTAGTAGGAGACCATAATCAAAGTGTGCATACAATATTTATAAGTGAAAACATGGGCTCATTAGTAAGTATTGGAACATACCCTAATTCCCCTAAGTCAATGACACGCCTAGGTCGTCGTGCGGTCAAAAAATAGTAAAATATACCTTACACACACTAGTATAGCGGTAGCAAGGGTCGATCCGTGGGAGTTTGGTGGTCAAGATAGAACGACAGTATACCAACTGTAGTGTCACTCTACAGTCAGCGGTATTGCTTCTACTTTCCCAAAAACCAACACAAAATGAATATCGAAACAATACTAAAAAAACCAAAACAGTCATTCACTAAACTAAACTACTCCAAACTATAAACTAAGATTACTTACTGATTTCAGAAGTAAATTCCAGAAAAATCAGAAGCAATGACAATCCCAAAACATCCAAACAAGCATTCAACAGTAACAATACCGAAAAAGTGCAATATAACTTGAACCGAGTGATTGCTTTTATAAATCAAAAACCAAACATCAAACCAATATCCAAACACTCAAATATCAGATCTAAACTATCAACTATTCTACTGAAATCAGAAATTATGAATCCAAACAAACATCGAGTAATCGATGGAAATCCCAATTGTGGAATACCTCGATACCGAGTTGATAAAACAAGAGAAAAACTAAATTACTAACCAAAATATTGATTCCCACTGAAAAACTGACGAAATTGTGCCTTCGGATCCCTCCTTTGCGTCCCTGCATGCTCTAAAAGTCGGACGGGACTCCGATATTTATAATGGTGCGAAATTAGGGTTGCCGCGTCGCGGCCAAGCTAAATCCACGATGCGCGTGTTGCATTATCCCGAAATCTTAAAGTTTAAAATTCAAAAACGAAGATTTTATCCGGTCGCGAGATAGCGGCGCTATCTCAAGAGATAGCGGCGCTATCTCTGTCAGATTTGTCTTTTTGCCTATTTTGCTCCATAACTTCTCCAGAATTGCACTAAAACCCCTGCATTTACACTAAAAATATTTCCAAGCACTTTGGCACAAAAGTAAGTGATATTAGCCAATTAATAATGATAAATTAACTAAAACACGGCTAAACAACACCAAAAATACTTGATATTACTAGGTGATAGCGTATCATGGAATACGGACCGGCAGAGCTCCATCGGTCCAGAACCTTAAGCGCTGCCCTGCAGCCCTGGACTTACGCAAGCTTGCTCCACGACACCAACAATCGCCCCTCTGGGCCGTCACCTCCATGGCAACTTCCCGCAGAGCCAACGAGGCGACAACCTCCGAGAAAGCTGACACATGCAGACGACAAAAGGTGTACACGGCGCACTACCTGTGCTTCCCCCGTACACCTCCTGCACCATGATCGTGTACCGGGCGATCACCCAATCATCCCCTGAGCTCGCTGGAGGGCTGACATTGGTGTCCCCAAAAGCGAGTCCAGCCTCAGGTATAAAATGCCAAGGGGCCTTCAGGTAACACCCAGGTTCTCAACACTACTATCTCTTGCCTTCCAGAGAAAATCACTCTAAATACTACAATGACTTGACCGTCGGAGCGCCCTCCCGGGATCACCTCCCGGAGCGCGACTAACGGTCGTTTCCTTCTTTGCTGTGATCTTAGGCATCCGAGACCGCCGGAGCTACTACCTATCATCATTCCGAAGTCTGAAGTCACAACATTTGGCGCCATCCGTTGTGTGACCAACACAACCAACCCTCGAGAAACACAATCATGACCGGCGGGGAAAGTAGTGGTGCTCCACCAAGTCCGGTGAGACCCATGGACCCACTGGACAACATTGAAACACCCACGGTCTCCTCCGCTGTAGCAACAACAACAACACCGCGAGCGACGGTCCCAATTCTACCTTGGCAACTATCAACACCCACCACACCGGTGTCACAAAGCATCCATTTCCCACCTCCCTACATACCTATGCCGCTTCCCACCACAATGCAAACCATGTTAGCACCAATAATGAGTGCTAACCCTCCGCTGGCAACCTTCACAACTCAGACACCGACGACTACGCATACCATACCATATACGGTCTCCATGCCACCCTTGACACCGATAACACCCTTCCCTCATTCATATCTAACGACATCAACGGGAAGCCACCATATCATACCCACATTTCCAACCCCTCAACCGTTCCCTTACACACCATTCCATCCATATATACCAATGCCAAGGGGCAACCAATCTCCATTCGTAAAAGAACTGTTGAACTACGAGATACCGAGCACGGCTAAGCTACCAACCCTCAAAACTTACAACGGAACCACCGACCCCGATAGCCACATAGATACATACGAGTCGCACATGCAGTCTCTAAAGTTGGATGAGAGGTTTTGGTGCACATACTTCCTGACAACGCTGGACGGTAACGCAGGAGCCTGGTTCAGAAGCCTAGCTCCAAACAGCATCCACAACTTCGAACAATTAAAACAACAGTTCTTAATGAACTTCATGCAGCTACGAAAGTACATAGGGGATAACAGTGCAATCAAGGGGTGCAAGCAACGAGAAGGCGAATCCCTGAAAGACTACTTCCAAAGATTTAACAAAGCCACATTAGACGTCCCAGGACAAGACGATAAGCTCATCACAGGAGCATTCACATGGGATCTCCTACCCGGGTTACTTTCAAGGAAGTTCCTGGGAAGACCACCACAATACCGACACGAAATGAAGGAAATAGTGGAGCGATTCCTCCGACAAGAAGAAGGCACCGCTGAAAAACAAGCATACCTTCGGGCCGCCACAGAGAGACGAGGCGATAAATTCCACAACCACCCGTACAGCATGGCGGCCTAGCGACACGCAGGCCCAGGCAACCGCCCATTCCGGAGATACAACGCACACCCCAAGGAGGGAGGACGAGGTAGGCGCAGCGACGTATATGCCATAAGAGACGGCCACAACCGACGAAACCAGGTTGATATAGTCAGATACTGCGAATACCATCGCAGCAAGACTCACAACACGCACGACTGCACCATGCTGCGCAGAGAAGTCGCAGAAAAACAATTGAAAGGCAACCTAGTTGAAATCGCAAGAACTCTCATAGACAGAAACAAGAAAGAACAACACACCCTTAAACCACAAAAGGGCGATCACCAGCACAAAGCGCCGGAGAAGGAGATTCTCGCCATCCGATCATTCCAGTAGAGCAGAACACAACCGCCCAACCCCCCAGCAGGACAGACTGTCCAGAGAGCACTAAACGTGAAATTCTCGAACAACGACCCCAAACCGGACCAATGACAAGGCTAGAGGTGGCAAACGGGTCGTGTCGTGTCGGGTTCGTGTCGTGTCAAGACATTAAACGGGTTGAAAATATAGAACCTGGACACGACATGTTTATATAAACGGGTCGAAACCTGTGACACGAACACGACACGATCGGACTCGTGTCAACCCGACACGACACGTTAAACCTTTGAAACTACGACAAAACCGGGTCAAATCTGTTTAATTCGGCCCAACTAGGACCTAATCGGCCCAGTTGAACTCGGGTCAAGGTCGCTCCAGTATAACCCGGTGCAACCCATTGCTTAACCAACGAGTGTTTGAAGCTTTAACTTGGTTCTTATTATATAAGGGATGAGAAGGGAGTAAGTTTCATCCCACCAGCGATGTGGGATGAAATTTTGGTAGCAAAAATATAAGTAAGCGAAACCTTTTATTCCTGCACGCAAAACATTGAAATATGTTTGAAAAGCTTCGAACCCTGTACCTCAAAGTTATATGTCACGAGTCTTAACCACCCAACCACTCTGCTGCTTGTGTTGAACTCTCACACGTAATATACATAATTTAAGTTTCGCAGTTATATAAATAAATATATATATATATATATATATATATATATATATATATATATATATATATATATATATATATATATATATATATATATATATATATATATATATATATATATATATATATATATATATATATATATATATATATATATATATATATATATATATATATATATATATATATATATATATATATATATATATATATATATATATATATATATATATATAAACGGGTCATTCGTGTCATCTTCGAGCTGAAAGTATCGACCCTAACCCAACCCGTTTAACTTTCGTGTCGTGTCGTGTCAACCCGTTTACTTAAACGGGTTGAAACCTCTAACCCAAACCCGCTAATTTCGTGTCGGGTTCGTGTCGAGTTATCGTGTCGTGACAGATTTTGCCAGGTCTAGGCAAGGCGATGGCCTCCTGGTGATAGCAGGCTACGTAGGGCAAACCAAACTGCACAGGGTCTACATAGACGGGGGAAGCGCCGCGGATATCCTCTATAAGAGCTGCTTCACACAGCTCCTTCAGATAATCAAGGATGGCCTCAAGCCAGCAAAGGGAAGACTAGTAGGATTCACCGGCCACAGCATCTGGCCACTGGGAATCCTCCCCATCCCCTTCACATTACGGAGTCACGACGACCAAACCAAGAAAACGGTCCTAATCGAATTCGTAGTTGTACGGACGCCTTCAGAACATGACATCCTGCTGGGAAGACCTGGCCTCCTGAAATTCGGGGCGGTAGCATCGACGATGCATGCCACCCTAAAATTCCAGACACCAGAAGGGCCTGCCACGGTAATCGCCAGCATATGCAAACCATTAGAGGGCTGCTAGATACTCCAGCTGTCAGAACTCACTCGTAATCAGAAACGCCCAAAGCTAGAGGCGCCAGACGCCAATGTGATCATCAACTCGGACTACCCGGAGCAGCCGATCAAAATAGGGACCACCTTGCCAAAAGAAACGCACAGCGACCTAATAGCCCTCCTGCAACAATACAAACACGTTTTTGCGTGGAAGCCCACAGACATGGTGGGAATAAAAAGAGAAGTCATCGAACATGGGCTCAACATCCAACCAGGTAGCACCCCGGTAAAGCAAAAAAAGAGTGGGCAAGCAGGAGAATGCAATGACGCCATTAACAAAGAGGTAACAAAGTTGGTGCAGGCAGGGATCCTGAGGGAAGCGATATTCCCCACGTGGATCGCGAATCCCGTGATGGTCAAAAAATCCGACGGCAGCTGGCGGATGTGCATTGATTATA
This sequence comes from Cichorium intybus, assembly GCA_023525715.1. Taxonomy (NCBI): domain Eukaryota; kingdom Viridiplantae; phylum Streptophyta; class Magnoliopsida; order Asterales; family Asteraceae; genus Cichorium; species Cichorium intybus. The sequence goes on along the minus strand of CM042015.1, from coordinate 64,036,274 downwards.
AAGACCTCAATAAGGCTTGCCCAAAAGATAGCTATCCCCTCCCAGAGATAGACCAGAAGATCGAATCTCTGCACGGGTTCCGCTGGAAGCGTTTCTTGGACGCCTACAAAGGCTACCACCAGATCTTGATGAAAAATGAGGACGAGGAAAAAACGGCGTTCTACACAGACCATGGAACTTTTTGCTACCAAAAGATGCCCTTTGGATTAAAGAATGCACGCGCCACATACCAACGGTTGGTAGACCGGGTGTTCGCATCCCAGATTAGCCGGAACATCGAAGTCTACGTAGATGACATGGTGATTAAGAGTAGGAGTGGCCCGGACCTACTGGAGGACATACGGGAAACACTCACCACCTTGGAGAAAACCAAAATGAAACTAAACCCATCCAAATGTACCTTCGCCGTAGAGGAGGGGCAATTCCTTGGGTACTACATCACCAACGACGGAATACAACCCAACCCAAGCAAGGTAAAAGACTTAGTAGAAACGCCAACCCCAGCCACCCTAAAAGACATGCAACGCCTGAACGGAAAACTGACAGCGCTGGGAAGATTCGTGGCAAAGTGGGCCAAAAGAGCAGTTCCATTGTTCAATACCCTAAAAGGTGACGTAAACAAAGGCGGCTTCAAGTGGACTTCCGACGCGGACAAGGCGTGGCAACATATGAAGAAAGTACCTGTCCAGCCCCACCGCTGGAGAAACACTGGTGATGTACCTGTCTACCTCTAGAGAAGCCATCTCTACGGTGTTGGTAACGGAACGGGGAGGCAGACAATCACCGATATATTTTGTAAGTAGAGCCCTACAAGGACCAGAAATCAATTACCCGACCTTGGAAAAATTGGTTCTTGCACTAATATACGCAGCAAGACGCCTGAGACGGTACTTCCAAGCCCACAAAATCGAAGTAAGAACGAGCCAACCGCTCAAGCAAATAATGTTGAAGCCAGAAACATCAGGAAGACTAGCAAAATAGGCAATTGAACTTGGAGAGAACGATATAGAATACCGCCCACGAGTAAGCATCAAGGGGCAGGCATTAGCAGATTTCTTGCTGGAAGTACCAGAAACTGAGGGGCGGCAATGCAACGCGATAACGGCCCCTGAAAAAGAAAACACAACCTGGAAGTTGAACACAGACGATGCAGCCGGAAAAGAAGGCTGCGGTGCTGGGCTAATCCTCCAAAGCCCCCAGAATGAAGAAATGACGTACGCATTGAGATTCGACCTCCAGACCTCCAACAATGAAGCAGAATATGAAGCGATGATCGCCGGACTGCGTCTTGCAACAGGTAGCGGGGTGAAAGACCTAGAAGTCCTCAGCGACTCTATGGTGGTGACAAACCAGGAAAATGGAATATATGAAGCCCGGTACCCAAGGATGAAACGGTACGTAGAAATGGTCGTCAACATGGCCAAGGCGTTCAACTCGTTCACCATTAGGCAGATCCCAAGGTCGGAAAACCGGAGAGCCGATGCATTAAGCAAGTTGGCATCGACATCGTTTGACCACTTAACAAAGAAAGTGCTGGTGGAGGTACTCAAAGAGCAAAGTATAGAAGAAACCCACGTGAAGGAAATAGCAAACGAAGCAACGACATGGATGACCCCAATCATTGAATATATCAAACACGAAATCCTGCCAGAAGACAAAGCGTAGGCCAGAAAGATCAGAATCAAAGCCCCACAATACTCCATAATGGACGGGAGGCTATACAAAAAAGGATACCTTGTCCCGTGGCTAAAATGCATAACAAGCCAGGAAGGACAAGAACTGTTGCAAGAAACACACTCGGGGACGCAGGGGCGCATGAGGGTGCAAGGGCACTAACTGGAAGAATACTATGAATAGGGGTGTAGTGGCCAAAAATCCAACAAGATGCGGTGGAACTCACAAAGAAATGCGTTGCATGCCAGACATTCGTGCCGGTACAAAGCTTACCCTCCACACAACTAATGAACATAACGGCCCCCTGGCCGTTTCATCAGTGGGGAATAGACATAGTAGGTCCTTTCCCAGAAGCGCCGGGAAAAGTGAAGTTCTTGATTGTGGCAGTAGACTACTTTACGAAGTGGATCGAGGCCGAACCTGTGGCCAACATATTAGGAAGGTCAATAATCAAATTCATGTGGAAATCCATCCTCACGTGGTTCGGCACACCAAGAACCCTAATCAGTGACAACGGCCTCCAATTCGCAGAAAACCCCTTCAAAGGATGGTGTACTGACAGGCAAATCCACCAACGCTTTACTTCGGTGGCTCATCCGCAAGCAAACGGACAGACGACGGTATCTAAAAAAACAACGCCATCAACCCACTACTCCTCCTCTTCAGGCTTCAACATCTCCTTCAGCTCCTCCACATCAACTTGACCGAGCTTCAACAACGTGGCATAATCCAGGGAAACGAAGTCCTCGATAGCATGGCCCATTTCCGCCTCATAATTGGAAGAGGAACTCCCACCTGCAGTATCAGAAAGGTCAAGGGAAGGGTTAGCACGGAGACGAAGGTGCATTGCTTCCTCCCCGACAGCATAACATGCATGTTTGATTTGGCCGATGCCTTGGATGAACTCCGGCTGGAGCATCACTTTCTCAATTACGCGTACGATACCCTCGCGCAACAGCCATTCCAAATTCCCCTTGACCTCCACAAGCTCCACACTCCCAGCCTCCAAAGCCTTATCCTTTTCAGCAACGTCACAAACTAAGCTTTCGTTATGGATGGCCAAACCCTCATTCAATTGCTGAACTTTCTCCAGCTCAGCCTCGCAAACACTTAACCTCTCCTCAACAAGCATCTTCTCCGAAATGGCTGCCCGGACCCTATCCTCATGCTCCCCAGCGGATTTCTCCAACACACTAACCTGCCTCCTCAGTTCTTGCTCAGAAGAACGGAGAGCCTCCAAGTCTCGATCCGAGGAAATGAACCTTTGCAGACGTCGGGCTCCAGCAGCAAACATGTACGTGCTCTGGGCGGAAGCAAATTGTAAAGCCGAAACAAGAGCATCATTTGGATACAACTCCATATCACTTTCAATGGCTGGAGGAAAAACATGGGCAGCAAAGTCCAAGGCTGTCGAACGTACAGTCAGACGAGAACCATTGACCAGGCCCCAAGTCGGGGAGAAAGGAAGGGAAGAAAAATCAGTCAAAACATGGAAACCAAGCGCCGACTCAATGTTAGCTCCCACCCCAACTCCAGGATCGGCACCCATCGCAGCCCCTTCAACACCAATTGAATCACCACCCTCCGACACTGGACTCCAGAAACAACCTTTTTGTTAACATCAATAGCCAACCCTGCATCACCACCAACGACCTTAGCCTCACTAGCAGTCTCATCCCTCGCCTGCACCTCGTCATCAGGGATCTGAATAACCTCTTCCCTATCACCAAAAACTCCCGCACTCCTCAAACCAGATAAAAGCCTACGACGGCTGAGACGTCGAACCGACACAAGATTGGCCGACGCATCAACCGGCCTACAGAACCTTCACCAATCTTACGCTTGCCCATCTTCATAACAGCTTCAACTATGCCCTCCTTACTATCCTTCACCGATTCACCGGAAACAGTAGGACCTTGGAAAAGAGGACGTACCTACACTCGCATCGACCAGCGGTGACCCCCCAACAGTATCACCTTCCTCGTGTCCCCCAGCACTTGGAGTATCGTCAGCATGGACGTCGGAAAAACCATGGAATGTAAACGGATCAGACACTTTGTCCACCAGGTCCACCTCCCGATACTCCAGCGTCCTAGGGTACTTGTCAGCCAACACATTGGTAAAGGCAATTGGACGAGCGACACCTGAGAAAAACAATGTTCATACCTCACAATACAAAAGGGAAGGGAAAGAGAAACGAAACACGAAGAGGAACACAGTTAAAGGCATACCTTTCACCATAGAAAAGAATTCAGGCATTTTCCCTCTAGCCCTCCATGATGGATTCAATCTTCCACCAGCCAGGATGTATTCGAGGTAATCGTCGGGCACAACGTGAAAAGCGTTCAGAATGGCAACAGTATCGCGGTTGTGGGCATACAACACCGGCGTCGGGTCTTTAACTCCACCACGACGAACAAACATTTTCCCGACTCGGCTCTCATTAACCCAAAACCACTTTTTCGTCCAATTTTTAGGAGAAGTCTTCTCCCCAACCAACACATGGGTAGACCGCCCCCGAGAATAAAAGGACCTCATCCATGAAGTTGCTGGTTGGGAGACGATACCCAGCATCGAAGGTTTTAACGAATATACCTACCTTCCCCGGAGGAGGATGATAAAGCCTGGCACCGTCGCCATTGTACAACATGCCGTCGTCAGGGCAAAACCCATACCGGTCGACAAGTTGCCACCACTGTTCATCGTTCGGAGGAACGCCAACGTCGAGCGCCATAAAATCAAAAAGAACGAAGACGGCGAAAGAAAAAAAGGGGGGAGAGAAGTAAAGGAAACCACGAAAAAAACCCAGCAATCGAAAAAAAGAAAAACCGCAGAGGAAGTTATATAGCCAGGAAAGGAAGGGTTTCCTTGAAACAAGGAAACCAATTAAATAACCGGATATAATGAAAAGACGGGCGCAGATACCAAAAATTGCCGTAATGATGAAAGACTGTACGGGTCTTGTCAGAACAGGCGGGAACTCAGAACGGTTAAACCCCGACCCTACATGTGTCCTTCCCATAAGTCTAGAACGTTACAGCTCCGCTGGGCCTACGCGATAACTGCTAGACTGGGGGGACTTGATAGCGTATCATGGAATACGGACCGACAGAGCTCCATCAGTCCAGAACCTTAAGCGCTGCCCTACAGCGCTGGACTTACGCAAAAATGCTTCACGGCACCAACAATCGCCCTTCTGGGCCGTCACCTCCATGACAACTTCCAGCAGAGCCAACGAGGCGACAACCTGTGAGAAAGCTGACACATGCAGACAACAAAAAGTGTACACGCCGCATTACCTGTGCTCCCCCCGTACACCTCCTGCACCATGATAGCGTACCAGGCGATCACCCAATCATCCCTTGAGCTTGTTGGAGGGCTGACATTGGTGTCCCCAAAAGCGAGTCCAGCCTCAGGTATAAAAGGCCAAGGGGCCTTCAGGTAACACCCAGGTTCTCAACACTACTATCTCTTGCCTTCCAGAGAAAATCACTCTAAATACCACACTGACTTGACCGTCGGAGCGCCCTCCCAGGATCACCTCCCGGAGCGCAACTAACGGTCGTTTCCTTCTTTGCTGTGATCTTAGGTATCCGAGACCGCCGGAGCTACTACCTATCATCATTCCGGAGTCTGAAGTCACAACACTAGGCGTTGTCAAACACCCCACACATGTATCTTGCTTGTCCTCAAGCAAGAGAGTTTTTAACAAATTATAATAAAGACTCAAACAATTTTTGAACGTGTTTAATTTCAAAGCTTATTGTTTCCCGAGTTAGATGAAATAGTTTATGGAAACATAACCAGAATATTCTTTGGAATTTATGACTTTCTGAAGAACCCTTGATTACAAATTTTCTGTCTATAATGAAGTGTACGTACTCATTCAGATTCTAAAGGCTATTAAAGAACTGTCCATGACTTTCGATGTTGTCCGTGTAACGAGCTTTCAGAAATACCATCCCAAACCAGACGATCTTAGGTGGTAAGGTGCATAAGTGCGTCTTTGAGGCCACCCTTTTCGGACCTACCGGCTTGAACAACAAAGGCCACTGATTGACAGTTCCTTCCTAAATTCCAATACTAAAATACTCCAATCTTTAACTCTTAAAACTCAACTTATTTGACTAAACATATAGCATGATAACAACTAAACAGTATTCCTTGAAAAATACCATGCCATAACATTCACAAACTATTCGTTTCAAAATTACAATCTCTTAAAATTTTTGAAAAATTGCTAAAAATTTTGAAAATGACTTGTTTATCGCAAAAATTTCAAAAATACTCTTTCGACCGTCCACACCCCACACTTAAAACCGTACAACGTCCCCGTTGTACATAAAAATGTCAAAACAAGGGAGAAAGAGTTACACTAAAAACATTTCCAAGCACTTTGGCACAAAAGTAAGTGATATTAGCCAATTAATAATGATAAATTAACTAAAATACGGCTAAACAACGCCTAAAATACTTGATATTACTAGGCATTGTCAGTCAACCACCATGGTATTCAACTTGTGAATTGAATATTCCTCGATTTCTACATAATCAAGTCTCTTGTCTATGTATCTTTCGTCCTGGATATATTGTGAGCATACCACCATGTCGAATATACAAAGTAAAGAAGTTATCAAAACCTTATGTTAAGTGAAACAAAGGAAGAAAGTAAGAAAACGAGGAACATGACCAGTTTAAAATTAAAAAAAAAACAAACAAAAGAGTTGGCAACTATCAGACTAGCATACACAGTGCTGACGTCCATGTATGTATTTATTCCATTAATAGACCAAATCATTACAACCATTAGTTACATATGTGATCAGGTGTTGGTTGTTTGATTACTTACATGCAATCATGGGAGGTTATCATGCATTTCACAAGAAAGATCATAATGTTGAAGATGATGAAAAAATGGGATTTCTTGAAACCAATAACTTACATCATGGGGATGTGATTTGGTCAAATAGGTCATAATTAAAACTTGTAACCTACAACAATTCACTGACACTCGATATGTAGAAAGAGAGATCCCTGTCATGCATGACATGTGATGAGGGTTAACAAGAACGTCATTTGTCTATAGGGCTGATCGTATACAAAAGAAAAACCCAAATGATGAGTGGTGCAAGATAAAAAACTTGAACTCAAGTTGCTTGATCTGATAAACGACATGGACCATTTATGTAATTTAGTCTTAAATAAGTTAAAAGATATGTTATCTATTTATTTTAAAGACATTTTATTTGGAGTTATTTTATTTTTCGTTTAGAAGGAACATCTCATTTTCATTCACCTTTTTACACGGTAGTTATTACTATATTTAAATACTTGATAAGACTTTTTAATCTAATTTAATAGTTCACTTTCTTTAGTATCGTTAAAGAGTTTTTGATGTTATTTAAAAAGATAATAAATTTTATAAAAATTAAAAAAAAAAATTTAGAGATAAAAATAAATCTAGCACCATCTATTTCACACCCCGTCATTTCACAACCCAACAAAATTAAAAATAGAGACTTTTTATTCCAACACATGCCCTTCGAAAATACGACCTAAGACTACTCTCCCATCAGCAATCCAACACAACCCAACTTTTCTATTAAAATACTTATTTTCTCTCACTTTCTTCTATACAACTCAATCCAACCAAAAATTTCACATTAATTAACAACCTAACCCAAACTAATTTTTTTATTTAATATATAATAAATTATTATTTGTCATCCTAATAAATTTAATTAAAAATATTATAAGTTATTATTTTAAAAGATCCATTGCAATAAATACAAAATCATAAGGAATTAAATATAAAATATGATAATAATTATGAAATATATCAATATTATACTATATGATAATAATAATAATAATAATAATACAAAACCCAATTTTCGCTATTGACCATTTAGACCCTAAAAGAAACAGACTTATTTGAGTGTAGAGAACTTAGGTCGGGAATCTAAAAGCATGCTCATTGCATACTTAGTACATTTTTGAAATTATTATTTCCAATGCTTCTTATCTCCATATACATTATATTTATAAATGGTTTTGAAATGTTTTTCGGAGTTTGAATTTAGAGTTGGATTGTTGTCATTATCCAATTCCATTGAAAAGTCTAATTTCGTATTTACTTAGGTTTCATATGCCTATTATTGTTTTGACATATACTCACAAATGCAAATTTGGATGGTTAGGAGCTTGAAGTTGGAATTTAGAATACTACATTTTATGTAGTGATTTTCTTGGAAACAAGTTTTGATATTGTATTGTATACCCTCATATTATAAATTTTAAAAAAGGTTTGACAACTTGACTTTTAGGACCCAAATTTCGAAAAAAGTTTTTGATATTGAAGGATTTATTTGAGAGTGTTACAGTTGGTGTTAGAACATTAGTTTAAATGAACTCAGTGCTTAGTTTGGTTCTTATACTTACCCGGATCAAGTCAAGGTGATGAAGCAGGCTCAAGGCCCATTTTCTTATAAGAGTTCTCTCTTTCTCCGGGAATCATAGCCTAGTATCGTACTGGAAATCCACTTCTGACCTGACCTTCTGACGAGAATCCTTCTAACTTCACTCTTTTTTTCAAGTAAAGAATGTGTAAACCGAAGCCATTGAATCTGCTGCAGATGTCATCATAGAAGAAGAAGCTGTTCTTCTTTTTTCTACATCAGCTACTAATCACACGTTTGGAATCGATCTAGCTGCTTAGCTTATTATATGTGGTTTGGGCATACGGATTCGACTAGCATTCACGTGGGTAGCATTTGAATGCGGCCTTCGTTCTACGAACCCTTGTTGATTCTGAACTTCGTTCGCGAAGGCACCGGACTTTTGACGGGCTAGCCCTTTTTTATGCGTTGTTTTCCCAAAGAAGCTTTGCTCCTCTGGGTGCTAGGCACTTCCGTGGTTCGCGAGAAGGAAAAAGGACTCATCCTTTGTTGCATCTGGCACGAGATGATAAAGAGAGAGCTTCGTCTATCGATGAACAGCGGATTGACGGAGCTCTTGGCATTGCTTTGTTTTTCTCTCCTTTCCTATCGGCGAGTTCCGACCCTTTTGTTCGAAATTTCTTCGTACCACGGCTGCTGGCACGGAGTTAGCCGGGGCTTCTTCCTTGAGTCTTGTCATGATCGTGCACTCGACGAAAGAGCTTTACAAGCGGCATTGCCCTTCTTCACTCACACGATATTGCTGGATCGGGCTTTTGCCCATTGTCCAAGATTCCCCAGTGCTGCCCCCGCGTGAGTCTGGGCCGTGTCTCAGTCCCAGTATGGCTGATCATCCGAAAAGACCAGCTAAGCATCTTTGGCTTGGTCAGCCTTTACCTGACCAACTACCTAATACTACGCAGTCTCATCAAACAACGCTTTTTAGCTTTCTTCAGGATTTGACCTGAACTGTTCGGCAGATTCCCACACGTTACGCACCCGTTTGCCACTTTGTTCTCAACTCTTCTCACCTTGCCCTTTTTTATAGTCATAGGCAAAATAAAGTCAATTTTATTTTGTTTTGTTTTATTAATCCTTTCTTTATTGTCATTGTATTTATCATTATAAAGAATTTGTTTTATTGATTCCATAAAAAGTTATAGAGCGATTCTGAGCATATTAATGATACATAGAAAGATATCTATGTATATTTTTTAAATCAAAAATTTAACTATTAATTCAATATTTTTTCTTTTGAATATTTTCAAAATTTTAGGGGCTGATTCTACATTATTCTTTTTCTTTTTTTTTATTCCTGGCGTTACTTTTTTTTTTTTAATTTTTTTTCATTATTTCTATTTCATTTCTGATTGTGTTTCTTCTATCAATCCTATGTTTCATTTCTTCTTCTGCCTGTGAATAATTTGTCCAACCTGTAGATCGAATTTGACTAAGTGATTCATGAATTATATGATTGCTGATTTGATACTGCTAATCTTGGATTAGATAAGTAATAAGTAAGAAATATGGTGCATAATAGGAATTTTATGTATCATTATTCTAAATGTTTAATTACTATTTGCGGATTAACATGTGGAATTTCTCAAAAAGGTGAATACTCGTAGTAATCGAGTTCCTCCTAGAGAGGAAAATGTGGTGAACCCGAATGTTGGAGAAAAAGAAACTCCAACTATGCTAGATAACTTTTGAGCCATGCTTAATGTGGTATTAGCAAGCCTAAACAAAAAACGATTGACAAATTTCAAAGTATGCTTGAAAGGCAATAAAAGAATATCAAAAGTGATGTTAATAAAATGATAACTCTAGTAGAGTTTGAAAAAAGTGGAGAAGGGTACGGTGATTCTTACTATAGTGAGGGAAGAAATTAGTGCATGGGAACTAACTATTATGAAGAATAAAGAGAAATTGTGAAAAGAGGTTGCACCTACAAAGATTCGGCATGTATCAACCACTAATCTATAAAGAAACTCTTGATCTAGTTGTGGTGTACAATAAGATAATTGTTAGGAAATAGACCTAAATCTATAGCTTATTGCAGGAATAATAACGAGAATATAAATGAGGAAATATAAACACAAAGTATCGACACAGAGATTTACGTGGTTCGGTTCAAGATGACCTACGTCCACGGGCAGGAGAGAGTATTCTTTATTCCAGAGCTAAATACAAGTGTTACAGAGCGTACCTAGATTGCTAGTAAATCGGCCTCTTCTGACTACTGACTTCAGACTTGACAACCCGACGGCACAAAACCCTAATGACCAGCCTTTATATTTATAGGCATTACAAGAAACCCTAGCCGTACCCTAGCTGTTCACGGCCCACGCGACGCGGACACTTAATGGGCCGCAGCGCGCGTGTTTACAATTCATACGGGTTTTAATTCCCAATTCACTATTTAACAATCTCCACCTTGAATTGTGAATTCAACATAGCTCCACCTCGCTCTAGAAACCAAAAAACTTCCTCTCGTCTCCTGCCAGCTTGCCACGTAGGGACTTACCTCCTGCGAACATCAACCAAGTTCAAGCATAGCTCGAACTTCTCCTTGGGTAACGACTTCGTCAACATATCTGCCGGATTCACCTTGGTATCGATCTTCAAGATTGAGAACTTGTCTTCTTCAACTATGTCACGAATGAAATTTAACCGGATATCAATATGCTTTGTCTTTTCATGATAAACCGGATTCCTCGCTAGACACAAAGCGCTTTCACTATCACAGTTCAAGACAGGCTTCTCTACCTTCAATCCCAGACTCTCCACCAAACCATGTAGCCAGATACACTCCTTTATACCTTCAGTCATTGACATGTATTCCGCTTCAGTTGTAGACAAGGCAACAGTAGACTGTAAAGTTGACTTCCAACTGACTGCACATCCAAACAGAGTGAAAATATAACACGTGAGCGATCTCCTTTTCACCAAGTCGCCACCATAGTCTGACTCTGCATATCCCACCAAGTTACTATGAGTATTACCACCATAAACCAAACCAACATCCTTAGTCCCCTTTAAGTATCGCAGGATCCACTTGACCGCTTCCCAGTGAGCTTTCCCAGGATTACTCATAAACCTACTAACCACACTAACTGCATGTGCTAAATCAGGTCTAGTACAGACCATAGCATACATAAGGCTTCCAACTGCACTTGAGTACGGAACTCTACTCATATAGTCTTTTTCCTCATCCGTAGTTGGTATAGTACTTCTGTTTAATTTAAAATGCGCTGCCAAAGTAGTTCCAACTGGTTTTGACTGATCCATACCGAAAGACTGCAAGACTTTCTCAATATATTTCTGCTGAGAAACATATAACAACCCCGCTTTCCTGTCTCTCTGAATCTCCATCCCCAATATCTTCTTTGCTGCACCCAAATCCTTCATTTCAAACTCACTTGCCAAAAGCTTCTTCAAGTTATTAATTTCAGCCATCTCCTTGGCTGCAATGAGCATATCATCAACATATAGCAACAGATAAACAAAGGACCCATTGGAAAACTGCTTCAAGTAGACACAATTATCAAACTGCTTCCGAATGTAGCCATGCGAAATCATAAACGAATCAAATCTCTTGTACCACTGTCTAGGAGACTGCTTCAAACCATAAAGAGACTTCTTCAACAGACACACATGATCCTTATTAGAACCCAGAAAACCCTCAGGCTGTGACATATATATCTTCTCCTCCAAGCTTCCATGAAGAAATGCAGTTTTGACATCGAGCTGCTCAAGCTCCAGATTAAACGCATTCACCATAGCTAAAAGAACCCGAATTGAATTGTGCTTCATGACCGGTGAGAAAACCTCGTGATAGTCGATTCCTTCCTTTTGAGAAAAACCCTTCGCCACTAACCGTGCCTTGAACCTTGCGGGTTCAACCCCTAGAATTCCTTCCTTCTTCTTAAAGATCCATTTGCATCCAACCGGTTTGACTCCTTTTGGTAATGGAACAAGATCCCACGTTTCATTCTTCTCAAGAGATTGCATCTCTTCATTCATCGCCATCAACTAGCTTGATCCTTCTTTACTTGCCACCGCCTCTTTGTAGGACCGAGGCTCATCAGTACCAATGTTTTCACCAACAGCTAGTGCATATGCAACAGAACCAATATCACCATTAGTGACACATGTAGCATATCTAGCTGGAGTCTTCGTGTTCCTTTTCTCTCTTCTCCTTGCTATAGATTCATCCTCATTGTTCTCACCATCGGTCTCAGCATCACCAGACTGATCCTCATTGGGTTGTTCATGAGTTTCATCACGTCTATGCTGATCATCACCGACATGATGTTCTTCATTTATCACCATTCTGTCTGGAATTTGTGTGACAAACTCCACCTTCTGGTTCGCACCCTGATCTTTCCCTACATGACTTGTATCACCTCCTCTTTGGTTCACCATAGCAGATTCATTAAAGGTCACATCTCTGCTATTAATAAATTTTGGAGTTCTCCCTTCTTCTGTACACCACAGACGATAACCTTTCACTCCATGTGCATACCCTAGAAATATGCACTTCATTGCCCTCGCCTCAAGTTTACCATCATTAACATGAGCATAAGCCGGACAACCAAATATACGTAAACCAGAATAATCAGAGGGTTTTCCAGACCATACCTCTTGAGGAGTCTTAAAGTCGATTGCAGTTGATGGTGATCTGTTCACCAGATAGCAAGCAGTATTAACCGCTTCCGCCCAGAATTTCTTCGATAAATCAGCATATAACCGCATGCTTCTAGCACGCGCTAACAGTGTTTGGTTCATCCGTTCCGCCACTCCGTTCTGCTGTTGTGTGTGCCGTATAGTGTGGTGCCGCACTATACCTTCCGCTTTGCAGAAGTTGTCAAACGGGGCATTGCAGAACTCCAACCCATTGTCAGTTCTGAGTGTCTTGACAGATTTTCCAGTCCGTTTTTCAATCATCGTCTTCCACTCCTTGAACTTCCCAAACACTTCGTCTTTAGTCTTCAGAAAATATATCCAATCCTTCCTTGAGTAGTCATCAGTGAAAGTCACAAAGTATCGATGACCTTTATGAGACTCGACCGGAGAGGGACCCCACAAATCTGAATGAATGTACTCCAGGATTTCCTTGCTTGTGTGTTTACCTGAACTAAACTTCACCCTGCGTTGCTTGCCTTTGACACAAGCTTCACAAAACTTGAGTTTTCCCGTTAGCTCACCACCAAACAACCATTGTTTACTCAGAATTGACATACCCTTCTCACTCATATGTCCCAACCTTCTATGCCACAACTCTGTATTATCATTACTACTCTCTAAGGATTGAGTAACCGCCACTGTTCCCCTAACCGAATTTCCTTCTAAGATAGGAACCCCACTTTTCTGCACCTTTCCTTTCATAACTACTAGAGAGCCCTTGGTGACCTTCACCCAGTCATCCTCACCAGAGTATTTCAACCCATTCTTTGCTAAAGTAGTAAGAGAAATTAAGTTCTTACGAAGATCTGGAACATACTAGCAATCAAGCTTTCTGACCATACCATCGTGCATCATAATCTGTACCGTACCACTTCCTTTGACCTGAGCAACCAAATCATCACCCAACTTCACCGTTCCTTTCAAGTCTCTAAAAGATTCAAACCAGTCACGATGGAAAGTCATATGATAAGATGCCCCAGTATCCAAGATCCAAGCATCAACAGAACTAGATGTACAAACTGTTAGTTCTATATGCCCAAGGATGATCATAAAATGATATTACTAATAATACATGATCCTATAGGGTCACACCGACAACAAGTTTGACACCAAATTGATCATTTAGAACGTTAAATTTGATTTAACATCAAATGATACTAAACTTGCAATTTAATCTTGTAGGTTATTATTATTTGAGGTAAATAATAATAACTACAAAATTAAAGGTTGATTAGTAATTCATATGTGATGAATTAATTAAGTGTAACAATTAAATTGTTTAAATTGTTAAAACGATTTAATTGATATATAAGTAAGCCTTTTATTTAATTTAATTAAATTAAATAAAATATATATATTGTTATATATGTATATATATATATATATGGATATATATAATTATACAATTAAGATTGTATATTTAAATGGTTTATTTATATATAAGATTATGGGTTAAATGTTATCCCATTTAAGAAATAAGAAGATGTATTATTTATAAGCTTTTATTATCTAAGTTTTATAAATAATAACAACCCACTAGCACTTCATTTGTCATCATAAAATCAGCCATATTGGAAGGAAAAGAATGCATTAAGAACTTAAAAGAAAAGGAAGATGCTTTGTGTCTTCTAGCTTTTGATTATAGAAATCAAATGGGACTTTCTTTTGAGCTAGTTGCATGTGCTTTTCTTTCTCTTTTGTGGGTGATATAGTGGACGAATTTGGGGAGTGTTTTGTGATCATTCTTGCTTCAAAAATCAGCCAGAGAAACTCTCTAAAAGCTCTCTTGATAGTTAGCAAAAATTGGTTTTTGGTTTCACAAGAAAAGGAGTTCTAACTTGCAAGTTGTGGAACTAGCATTCAAGGGTGTTCAAGCTTGTGGTGGATCAACTATAGAGGGATTCTAATTTGATTCCTAGCTATCAAAATCATCCAAACCAAACCCAAGAACAAAGGTTATGATCTTGAACTTAAACTATGTTTGTTCTTCATCTTATCTCTACATGCATGTAGCATGATCCTCTTGAAAATGGAATTTGTGTTCATGATTTTATGCTTCCGTTGCAAACTCTTGTTTTTGAAACTAACTACATGAACCATGATTTCCAACAATTGGTATCAGAGCCATGGCTATATTGCATGTTTAGATAATAAGTTTATTTGGATAAACTTGGTTTTTGGAAGCCATGAATGTTCATCTTCTTGAATGAAAGTTTCATGCATGGCTTCTTTGGCAACATGCAAATATATAATCTATGATTTTATGTAACCAACTATATTTTATGTATGCATGCATTTGGTTACATAGATGTTGCCTTAGAAAAACAAAGTGTTGATTTTCTTATGATTTTATGTGATAAAATGGTGCATAAACAAGCCAAGGACCATATGATGCATGTTTTGTGTTTGTATTCGATTTGGTTGTAATCTATTCTTTTATTCAAATGGTTTGTAATAATAATTAGTTATTTACTTCTTTTATTCATTTTGTAATTGTTAGAATAGTTGTATTTTATTTCATTCACAAAATGTAACAAGAGAAGGAAGTAAGAAAAGATTGCACCCAACAGCAGCACTTTCTGAAGAGCTGCTGTCCAGATTTCAAAAATGTTTTGGAAGTGTTTTATAAATTCATATCTTGGTCATTTGGTGATATACTTGTTGGTAACTTTAATATCTAGTATATACATTAAGTTTCAACAAGTATTAGCATCAATATAGCCAAGAATGAATTGAAAAATGCAACAAAAAACCACAAATTTTCTTCCTGTCCCCCCTACTGGTCGCAATTTTTGAAGGCCAAGAAGAAAAATCACATCTCACTCAATGATGTCTAGAAATAGTGGTTCAAGTGTCATTTGGTGATATAAGAAGCTTGGCAAAATTGTAGCCAAATCGAAGATCATTTGGTTGAGTTTTTGTCAACCTTTTGTCCCTAGGTTTGGACTTGATATTTCATGTGTGGCTCACATGAAATATCAAACTAGTTGGCTTGTGTTTATGCACCCATGCATGCTTGTGATGTTTGAATGTTTTATTATGTTATGTTGTGGATGAAAATAAGATTTTGCATGCTAGACAACCTAGATAATTAAACATAATCATCAAGGAGTTTGTATTTTCAAAAAGTTGACATTTAAAACATAAGATGTGATAAAATTGGTTTTATTAAAATGGGTTTTGTTATAAAACCTATTAAGTCAAGTTTTGAAAATGATTGAAACAAGTAATAAAATGGAGATTTTATGAACTCTTACAAACTCCAACCCTAAGTAATAATGGTAATTATTTAGGATTATAAATTGGTTCTAATATATGTGATCAAACTCAAACTTAATATTGGATATTAATTGTAATCTTGACCACAAACAAAGAATCAATAAAATGGAGATTTTATGATTTAGGAACCAATTAACAAAATAAGATTTAATGGTACCATGTTCATTGGATGCATGCAATCTACATGATACCATATGTTTTTCAAAATTAGAATTGTAAAACATTCAAATCCCTTATGAAATACGAATCAATGCCGTCCCTCTTAAAGACACTCATGTATCACTTGTATTTCCTTGTGGGATAAAGGATACCTAACCACTTGGAATCTTCTTGTGATACAAGAAGTAGTTTTGCAATATTGATGGGATAAAGGACACCTAACCATTAATAGTTGTCAAAACTACACGTCCGCTTAAGTAGGATGATTCGTTTGGAAATCTCTTGTGATAAAGGTCACCTAAGCATTAGAAATCCAAGGCATAGATGGGATCAAACATGCCAAACTTATAAATGTTATAATAGGATCCCATAACTCTAGAAATTATATTTGGATATAATTGGTAAACCGTTACCTACCTTGTTGATTCGAATAGGCGGGATAAAGGATACCTAACCACTTATTCGTGATGCAACTTGGATTCTAGACCTTAATTAATTAAAGTTTATGAAACAAGAAAGGGTATTAATTATTAAGGACTTAATATCATAATTTACTAAATAGAACCTTGTTAAAATTTTGTAGATGGCACCAAACAACACACACTCGGCTCCTAACAAAACCTCACTACGGTCTCTCCTTGAAGGAGAAAAACTTAACCATACCAACTTCTTGGATTGGCACCGTAGTGTGAGAATTGTTCTCAAACAAGAAAAGAAAGAATATGTTCTCAATGAACCACTTCCAGAAGAGCCCCCTGCCATTCCTAAGCCCGCACACGATGCATGGCTTAAAAAGATGGATGATTCCATCGATGCATCATGCCTCATGTTGGCAACCATGATTCCTGACCTTCAGAAGGATTTGGAGAATCATTCAGCCTATGACATGATTCATCAACTAAAGGAAATGTTCCAACAACTTGCAAGAACGGAAAGGTTCGAAACTGTTCGGGCTTTCCATGCTTGCAAGATGGAGGATGGGCAGTCGGTAAGCTCTTATGTGCTCAAAATGAAGAGTCACATTGATCATTTGGCACGTCTTGGAGTTGTGATGCCTGAAGAGCTAGCAACGGATATGATCCTTAACTCCTTGACAAAGTCCTTTGATCCTTTTGTCATGAATTTTAACATGAATGGTTTAAACAAGACTATCCCGGAATTACATGGGATGCTAATTACCGGGGAAAAGAATCTGCCTAAGAAAACCACTCAAGTTCTCATGATCAAGGAAGGTGGAACAAAGAGAACTAGACCAGAACACCCCACCAACTCCAAGGGCAAAGGGAAAGCAAAAGCTTTCAAAGGTAAGGGCAAGAAAGTTGTCCAACCTTCCCATCCGCCCAAGAAGAAGGCAAAGGTTGCCAAAGAAGACACATGTTTTGAATGTGGCAAAGCTGGGCATTGGAAGAGAAATTACCCTACTTATCTTGCGGAGTTGAAGAAAAAGAAGGCCGGTGAAGGCACTTCAGGTATCTATGTGATAGACCTAGAACTTTATAATTTATCTCCTAACACATGGGTATTTGATACTGGTTGTGGAACTCACATATGTAATATGTTGCAGGGGTTCAAAAGGAGTAGGCAACTGAAGGCAAATGAGGTAGTACTTCGGGTTGGAAACAATGCAAGGGTTGCGGTGGATTCAATTGGAAGTATTAATTTATTACTACCTAATGGCTTGTGTGTGACATTGTTGAATGTTTACTATGTTCCTAGCTTGACTAGGAATATTATTTCGGTTGCTAAATTAAGACAATGTGGATTTGATCTTTCCTTTAATAATGATGATATTTGTGTTTACAAAAATAATGTATTCTATTTTGAGGCTAGGCCTTTAAATGGAATTTATGAAGTAAACCTTGATGAAAAGACTAACAATGGCTCTTTATACCACACTTTCACCAAGAAATCCAAATTTGATTTGAGTCAAACCTATCTATGGCATTGTCGCCTTGGGCATATAAACAAGAATCGCATATCCCAACTTCAAAAGAGTGGACTTTTGAAGGCAAATGAGAATGACTCATTTGATATATGTGAATCTTGTTTACATGGCAAGATGACTAAAGCTCCTTTCTCCGGAACCAATGAGAGAGCAAAGGACTTGTTAGGAATCATACATACGGATGTATGTGGTCCTTTCAAGCCAATGACTAGATATGGTGAAAGATATTTCATCACCTTCACTGACGACTTTAGTCGTTTTGGATATGTTTATTTGATTAAACATAAACATGAGGCGTTTGAAATGTTCAAAACGTTTCAAAGTGAAGTGGAAAATCAACTCAACAAAACAGTTAAAGTTCTTCGTTCTGATAGAGGAGGTGAGTACTTAAGTACAAACTTTATGGATCATCTTAAGACTTGTGGAATTGTTTCACAACTTACTCCACCTGGAACACCACAACATAATGGTGTGTCTGAGAGGCGGAACCGAACACTATTGGATATGGTTCGATCCATGATGAGTAGAAGTACTCTACCTTTATCTTTTTGGGGTTATGCTTTACAAACAGCTGCTCGTCTCCTAAACATGGCACCTACTAAGAAGGTAGATAAAACGCCTTATGAGATATGGCATGGAAGGGTTCCATCTTTATCCTATCTTAAGGTATGGGGTTGTGAAGCTTATGTTAGACAAGAAGCTTCAAACAAATTAGAACCCCGTTCAACTAAATGTATCTTTGTAGGGTATCCGAAAGATTGTCTTGGATACTATTTCTACAATCCCATCGAGAATAAGATATTTATTTCTCGAAAAGCTGAATTCCTAAAAAACAAGTTTCTGACGGAAGAGGCTAGTGGGAGGTTTGTGGAACTTGAGGAACTTCAGGAACCACAACCTGATACACAAGAAGTTGAATCTAGCATTCAACAAGAAATTGTTGAACCTGAACAAACGGTTGATCAGGAACAAATTGTAACACAAGGTGTTCGCAAATCTGGTAGGGTTCGAATTGAACCAGAAAGGTATGGTTACCTTTTGATGGAAGAGGAATGTTATACGATAGATTCTGATGAACCCGTCAACTATCAGAATGCAATATCAGATCCTGAATCTGATAAATGGCTTGAGGCCATGAACACTGAGATGCAATCCATGCACGATAATCAAGTTTGGAACTTGGTTAATCTTCCCACCAATTGTAAGACTGTTGGGAACAAATGGGTTTTCAAGAAGAAAATCGACGTGGATGGAAATGTTCATACTTTTAAGGCTAGACTTGTCGCTAAAGGATACTCACAGACTCATGGTATTGACTATGATGAGACCTTTTCTCCAGTGGCAATGATCAAGTCGATTAGGATACTTTTTGCCATAGCCGCATACTATGATTATGAGATATGGCAAATGGATGTCAAGACCGCTTTCCTTAATGGATACTTATTGGAAGATGTCTATATGGAACAACCTGAAGGTTTTGTCGATCCCAAGCATCCAAACAAAGTGTGCAAGCTTAAAAGATCTATCTATGGATTAAAGCAAGCGTCTCGAACATGGAACATCCGTTTTGATGAAAAGATTACGAGTTTTGGATTCATCAAAAATGAGGATGACTCCTGTGTTTACAAGAAAGCTAGTGGGAGCATTGTCATAATCCTAGTATTGTATGTAGATGACATACTTTTATTTGGAAATGACATCCCAACCTTAAAAGGTGTCAAAGCGTTCATTGAGAGTTGTTTCTCAATGAAGGATCTAGGGGAAGCTGCTTATGTATTAGGCATAAAGATCTATAGAGATAGATCTAAGAGACTTATTGGTCTTAGCCAAAGTATATATATTGATAAAATCTTGAAAAGGTTCAAGATGCAAGACTCCAAAAGAGGATTCTTGCCAATGCCTCATGGCACCATCCTAAGCAAGTCTCAGTGCCCAAACTCTAGGACTGAACTTGAAAGGATGAAACATGTCCCATATGCTTTGGCAATTGGGTCCATCATGTATGCCATGTTATGCACTAGGCCCGACGTCTCATGTGCCTTAAGTATGACTAGTAGGTATCAACAGAACCCAGGTGAAGCCCACTGGACTGCTGTAAAGAACATTCTTAAGTACTTGAGAAGAACTAAAGATATGTTCTTAGTTTACGGCGGTTTGGAAGAAAGCTTAAAGGTAAAGGGTTACACTGACGCAAGCTTCCAAACAGATAGGGATGATTCGAAATCTCAATCTGGGTATGTCTTTATTTTAAATGGAGGAGCCGTGTCTTGGAAGAGTTCCAAACAAGAAGTGATTGCACAATCCACTACAGAATCAGAATATGTTGCTGCTTCAGAAGCTGCTCAAGAAGCTGTCTGGATGAGAAAGTTCATAGAAGATTTAGGGGTTGTTCCTTCCATTCGGGACCCTATAGAAATCTTTTGTGACAATCTAGGTGCTATAGCTCAAGCAAAGGAACCTAGATTGCATCAAAAAACCAAACACATTCACCGAAGGTATAACTACATTAGACATGAAGTTAAGAATGGTGAAATAAGTATTCACAAGGTTCATACAGATCAAAATTTGGCAGACCCATTCACGAAACCTTTACCCCAAACTAAGCATGAAAGTCATGCTAAGGGTATAGGACTCCGTTTTTCTAATGAATGGATTTGATTTGTGTTTAATGTTTTATGAATATGAACTTATGTAAACGACAAGAATTATGTAATATATGTGACGTGATGTTTCATTCATAATTATTTTGTTTTATTAGCATGTTTAATCCTTGAATAATTTAGTTATTCTAAACGTCCATAGTCGATCATAGTTGTGGGAGCAATTATGAAGTAAGACTAATATGAATTGGATTGGTTGACTTTTATGGGTAAAAGTAGCAAAAGGTTGCAAGTAAATTCATAGGTACTTGTCAGTGAACAAGTATTGGACTTGACCCGTTTCAAGATCACTCCATGGATCATCATCATAAGTGATTCTTGAACAAAGGTATTATCATTGTATCCTTTGACCTGAGATACATATTTGGGACTCAAGTGTAGAGTGTAATATGCTTTGATATGGTTTACTGTTGTTCTTGAAATACAGACAACCATAAAGGCCATACTCATGCATAGTATTAACTATATGAGGGGCGTATGTAGTCAAGACGGGATTTGTTCCTCTTATGTGTTGAGAGTTAGACATCTAAGGCGCCTGTTTGAAAGTTGAACATAAAATGAGAATGATTAAGATCCATGTCTCATGTTCAACATGATGTCTGTGACAAAGGGATAATTGATAGATAACCTTATACATCAATTAGAGCCTCGTGTTTTCTGAAGAATTGAATGTTGTTGAATGGCACAATGTCATGTGTTATTGGGGGCAGTGAAATGTTGCTAGACGTTTAACACTGTCGATATCATTCTATGATACAACCTTGTGCAAGTGGGAGATTGTTAGTTCTATATGCCCAAGGATGATCATAAAATGATATTACTAATAATACATGATCCTATAGGGTCACACCGACAACAAGTTTGACACCAAATTGATCATTTAGAACGTTAAATTTGATTTAACATCAAATGATACTAAACTTGCAATTTAATCTTGTAGGTTATTATTATTTGAGGTAAATAATAATAACTACAAAATTAAAGGTTGATTAGTAATTCATATGTGATGAATTAATTAAGTGTAACAATTAAATTGTTTAAATTGTTAAAACGATTTAATTGATATATAAGTAAGCCTTTTATTTAATTTAATTAAATTAAATAAAATATATATATTGTTATATATGTATATATATATATATATGTATATATATAATTATACAATTAAGATTGTATATTTAAATGGTTTATTTATATATACGATTATGGGTTAAATGTTATCCCATTTAAGAAATAAGAAGATGTATTATTTATAAGCTTTTATTATCTAAGTTTTATAAATAATAACAACCCACTAGCACTTCATTTGTCATCATAAAATCAGCCATATTGGAAGGAAAAGAATGCATTAAGAACTTAAAAGAAAAGGAAGATGCTTTGTGTCTTCTAGCTTTTGATTATAGAAATCAAATGGGACTTTCTTTTGAGCTAGTTGCATGTGCTTTTCTTTCTCTTTTGTGGGTGATATAGTGGACGAATTTGGGGAGTGTTTTGTGATCATTCTTGCTTCAAAAATCAGCCAAAGAAACTCTCTAAAAGCTCTCTTGATAGTTAGCAAAAATTGGTTTTTGGTTTCACAAGAAAAGGAGTTCTAACTTGCAAGTTGTGGAACGAGCATTCAAGGGTGTTCAAGCTTGTGGTGGATCAATTATAGAGGGATTCTAATTTGATTCCTAGCTATCAAAATCATCCAAACCAAACCCAAGAACAAAGGTTATGATCTTGAACTTAAACTATGTTTGTTCTTCATCTTATCTCTACATGCATGTAGCATGATCCTCTTGAAAATGGAATTTGTGTTCATGATTTTATGCTTCCGTTGCAAACTCTTGTTTTTGAAACTAACTACATGAACCATGATTTCCAACACAAACAGTCAGCACATCGCCTATGTCTTCTTCTTCAGAACCATCCTGAACAATAGCCGCACTGCCATTGTTGCTATTTTCTCCCTTCCCCCCTTTCAGCAATGGACAATTTCTCTTGAAGTGACCCTTCTCCTTGCAGTTATAACACTTGACTTTTGCAGAAACTTTCGATTTTGAATGTGACTTACTCCGATTTCCACCATCTTTCTTATCCGATGTCCTTCCTCTGCGAACGAACAGACCTGAACCGGATGTCTCCTCATTCCCAGAAACTCTACGTTTGAGTTCCTTGGACAGCAGAGAATCCTTCACATCATTCACAGTAATTGTTGTTCTTCCATACAACATAGTATCAACAAAATTCTCATGTGAATTCGGCAGTGAACATAACAAAATAAGGGCTTGATCCTCATCATCAATCTTTACTCCTACTCCTTGAAGATCTAGAATAATACGATTGAAAGAATCAAGATGGTCTTTTACTTGGGTACCTTCTGCCATTCGGAAAGTGTACAACCGTTGCTTCTGATACAGCCTATTTGTCAAAGAACTGTTCTGATACGTATCACAGAGCTTCTTCCAAATACCGGCAGCAGTGGGTTGATCAACAACTTCCCTCAACACCTCATCCGTCAAGCTCAAAAGAATAGCACTATGTGCTTTCCCCTCGATCTCCTTCTTCACAGCATCTGTCGTGTCCTTTGCATATTCTCCTTCCACTGCAACTGCGCATCCTTGTTGAACCAGAAGAGCCTTCATCTTAACCTTCCACAAAGTGAAATCATTCGAGCCATTGAACTTCTCCAAATCGAACTTGTGAGATGACATCTTCAATCAACTGATCCTTGTAGTCTTTGATGAACAAGTAAATCCGAAACTGCTTACTGCTCGTCGTCGCCGCGGCGCGGACTTCAATAGGGCGCGACGCGGGCTTGAACAGACGACGAGATCCTTCAACAGGCGCGACGCGGTTTTTCAACAGGCGTGACGCGGCGAAGCCGTAAACCCTAGATCTACTACCGATTTCAATCAACTAGAACTACAACCAGATCTAAAACACACAGACCTAAAACCGCAAATAACCACAGATCTATAACACTACAGATCTGAAACCGCGGCTCTGATACCACTTGTCAGGAAATAGACCTAAATCTATAGCTTATTGCCCAGGAATAATAACGAGAATATAAATGCGGAAATATAAACACAAAGTATCGACACAGAGATTTACTTGGTTCGGTCCAAGATGACCTACGTCCACGGGCAGGAGAGAGTATTCTTTATTCCAGAACCAAATACAGGTGTTACAGAGCGTACCTAGATTGCTAGTAAATCGGCCTCTTCTGACTACTGACTTCAGACTTGACAACCCGACGGCACAAAACCCTAATGACCAGCCTTTATATTTATAGGCATTACAAGAAACCCTAGCCGTACCCTAGCTGTTCACGGCCCACACGACGCGGACACTTAATGGGCCGCGGCGCGCGTGTTTACAATTCATACGGGTTTTAATTTCCAATTCATTATTTAACAATAATAGATATGGAAATAGCCTTATATGCATGTGAATGGAAGGATGAGTAAAGAGTAAAGTTTGTTGTGATAACTCAAGAAACAAGCTTTGTGATGGTGGTTGGAACTTAATCAAGACTTGAGTGCTCGAGAGTTGAACCGCTTAACATAGGAATACTTACTAGAGAGGTTTAATGAGCATTTTCACAGCATTAAGTAGATACGTCAATTGGAGAAAGATTTCATTGACCTTAAGAAAGAAAACATGTCGAAGATTTATTATATCATGAAATTTCATAACCTCTTATGGTTTGCATGAAGATTAGCACTACACGAGTCCATGAAGATTAGCCAACTTGTTGAAGAATTACCATGGAACTACAACTTGAATTTTGGAGACCATGCTACACTCGATCAAGCCATAAGAAAGGCAAGAAGAATTGAGAATACGTCGGAGGAAAGAGACAAAGAGCGGCATGTAGTCCAAGGTAGCAAGCACAAGAGACAAAGTGAATCATGAGGGAAAAACAACTATGTCAATAAAAAGATAAAAATGGAAAAAAAAAGCAAGAGTTCAGACGGAGCGATTAGAATAATTTTATTGTATTATCTCACTGTTGACCATAATCTTAACATTATAGTAATTTTATTGTATTTTCTTTGTCTCGTCTAAGTAATCTAGATCAGAAAGAGAGATGTGTTTTTATGGTATTTTCTCTGTCTAATTTGGATAATCGAAACCAGAGAGAAAATATTATCCTAGTGAAAATTATCCTACTGCATTTTCAATTTATTATTATAACATTCTTAGTGTTACAGTAATATTATCACATTTTTTCTATCCGGTCCAAATAATCTGAATGAGTCAAATTGTATTAATTTTTCATAATCTTATTGCATTCACTTTGTATTTTTCTTGTAATGTTAATGTATTTCTACTATGGCGTTATTGCATTTTCTGTTTGATCCATATAATCTAGATTAGATACAATGTATTATTTTATTATAATATTATTGTATTCATTCTATTTGAACAAAATAATATTATTGTATTTTATGTGTCTTATTCAGATAATTTAAAGATGACAACGTATATTATCTTATTGTATTCTCTTTTTTATTTCTAATAAAGCCACAAAAAACTATTTTATTTACATAAAACCACTAAAAAGTCATTTTATTTCGATAAAAAACCCTTACAATCAAATCAAAGTTTTTTACGGTTAAAATCTCAAATATGTAAAGATTCTCCGATTTTTCTCTTTTTATGTTCAAATAAAATAAAAGTCATGATATTTTTTTATTAATAAGACAAAAGTTAAAGATTTCACCGGATATATCCCTATTCTTGACACAAAATATGAAAGTTTAGCGACTTAAATCCATAAAAAAAGGATTAGTGGCATTAATTGATACATTCTAGAAAATCAAATTAATAGTCATCATCTAGTCATGTAGAGTTATCTACTCCAAACTTTTCTAAGTGTTTGGGGAATTTCAATATTCATAGTTCTTGACGGAATTTCAGTCGTAGTAATGGATGCAACTTCTTCAAATTCTTACATATGACAAGAAGCAGATATTCATAGTTCTTGACGGAATTTCGTATTCTACATCAAAGCAACTACGGCGACTGACAACAGGATACAATCAAATTAATTGTATTCGTGGTTGATTGATGAACGAATCAAACAGAAAGTACCAACTTCACTGCTTTTTCAACGATAATAACAGAGATCAAAGAAGGAGGTTCCTTTGGTACTTCCGTCTGATTTGCCTCCGTCCCCTCAACCTTCATCGTCGCTACCGACGATAATGGTACACCGGTGACGGAACTCCTGACACACAACCTACACGTCGATTTCCTCGCGAAACTGATGCAATTGTTAGAGCGGCTTCTTGTGTCGGCCGGATGTTGCTGACATTTACCGGCAGAGATAGGTACATGCAGCGGCGAGAGAAGTGTTAACCGCCGACGTAGCCATGGCCGGAGAGAATTTCCGTACAAATCGAGGAGAAAGAGATGCTGGAAATTATGAAAACCTGAATAAGTAACTAATTTAAAGTTTTGTAACAAGAGTGAGTCGTTGTAGTATAGTGGTAAGTATTCCCGCCTGTCACCCGGGTGACCCGGGTTCGATCCCCGGCAACGGCGTTATTTTTTTCCAATTTACAAAACGCCGCATTCTTTATGTCTCGGGCTACTAGTAAGGGATTGCAATTGAACCTCAAAGTTTCGATTTTAACACTTCTACTAAAAATTGAATTGCATTTTCTCACAAGTTTATAATTGAAATTTATGCTTTACAAGTATTATTATTTGTTTGATAATGAGTAAATGAGATATCTTGGTTTTTTTCCCTCTAGATTCCGTTTTCGAGCACATTTGATTTCAAATTAAGGGATATATGTGTATTTAACTTTTATTAATTTGGTTGTCAAGGAATAAGAATTCAAGAATGGTGGTCGAAGATGATTACTAAAATGACTAAAAACCCTTTAGATCCTTTGCAATGTCATGGGTTAATGGTTGAGAGTAAAGTCTAGTTCAAGGGATAATCATGCACCTTTTAGGAATAAGCATAATTATCTATCAATGTTATAAAACATATCTATCAATGTTATAAAACATTTAGACCAAAAATCATAAAACTTAAGTAGTACAAGTAATAAAGGATGAAATACAATCGAAGACGTGTATCACGATCTCATTAGTCAAATTATGGGGATGTTCGACCGGTAGCCTTTGCTGTGATTATTCGTGTACTAAAATCTCATTGGTCAAAATTACGAAGATGTTTATCTTATTTATATGACTCCTTGTGTAAACATTCATTTGCATACTAGAACGCATTTCATTGCTCTTTGAATTTCACAACGTTCAATGGCCTTTTCTTTTTCAAGTTTTGATTGCAAGTTTTTAACCTTTTTACTTGCATGTCTACTAATTGGTTATTCCAATCCCACTATCCACTCGGTTGGAGGGTGACCCTAAGAGGATGTGATGTGTGCGACTATACGATGCCAACGTCGTCTTAGGGGGGCGGAAAAAAAGTACGTTTAGTATTTGACAACTGAAAAATCCATCGGTAATTCGTCACTGAAAACCATTTGCGACGGATGACAGAATTTCGTTGCTAACCCTTGCAAATTCCTTCGCTGATCTCTTGCAAACTTCTATTGCTAATACCTCGCAAAATTCATGTCGCTAATCCCATGCAAAGTCCGTTGCTAAAAATTTAGGGACCTTTTTTTTTCTCTTTGTAGTATTAATGAATTTTGCTTGTACATAAAAGATTTATATTTAGAGATCTAATTTTATTTTTCACATAGGGCCCTCAAAATTAATGAGACGCCCTGGTGACAAGAATCATTGTACCAAAGTTTGAATAGCTGAACTACGACGTCCCATAGGGTCTGTCTTCCATCACAACCTCTGCTCCTCAACTACATATGACGTCGTTTGAGACTACTCCGTCATCATTGGAACCCTAAACATTGTGGAGCTCAGTTTAGGGTATGCCTCCAACTACAAATTGAACCGAATTGCCACTAAAACTCGACATCACTTAATATGCCATACCCAGTTGTTGATACTTCATAGTTAAACCAAAATAGCTTAATCTAAATAAGTAATCATACGATCGAACAAGTTTAGCAATGGAGCATTATATGTTAATGGCTCAACTCACACCTGAACAGAAGGATGCATGCATGAACAGAAGGATGCATGCAATATCACTATGCATGATGTGGACAAGAATAGTGTAACACCCAAATATTTAATACAAGTACACCCAAAATTTTTACCAAATATAAAGTGGTGTACCATGTAACTAAACAACGCTTTACAAGCTATTATCAAAAGAATATGTTACGGTCTAGATCGAGTCGGGTTTACAACGTTTTCATTAAAATACAATACTATAGGAAGACAACTATCCGACAGCCACTTCTTTACACCTACCCGGATCATTGGGTCCTCAAAGCACACAAATAAGCAAACGGGTAAGCTACAATAGCTTAGTGAGTAATAAAAACATATATTAAACAAATTCTATGACATAACAAGAACACAATAATAAACTCCCAAAAATGAATTAAGGTTTAACATCAGATATAAGGTGGGGGTTGTCATATTCAGCTATGACTATATATTAACACTTACATTCAACTATAATTGTCTAATCAGTTGTATTCAACTACAATTGTATAGTTTAGCGTTTTTGGTTTCATTCGGTTAGAACTACTAAATTCAGCTTTTAAGAGTTGCATTCAGCTACAACCCCCTTTTTAAAGTTCAGCTATAATAGTTGCATTCAGCTACAACTATCAATAATATCTAAGGTAATTGCATTCGCGCGGATACAATTAACCAATTTCAGCTTATAGGATTCATCTTATCAACACATTTAGGCATCTCATTATACTCCAACATCTTAGTATTTTCGGTTCACAGATTACTCACATTGGTTGGATTCGATAAACGGTACCCCTGGGCTTCCTAATCTCGTTTCCTTCCTTTGTTCATTAGCTGCCATAATAACACATGATCATGAGTATTTTATTCCAGACATTCCCATGTAATTGTCCAACTACATTAAAATTTTAAATGCAAAACAATGAATCTGTCCAGCGGGTCGTCGCGACGCTACCCATTTGGGTTAGTGGCACTACTATGGCTAACAACCACTATTTAGGTCTGGTTCATCCCAGCCCTTTCAATCATCACAAAATAATTAACTAATACCATTTTCTAGCCATTACAATGAATTAGAATAATCAAATTCAACAGGAACTTTACAATTTCATCAACCCTCTTAATCCATCACTTAAGGGATGAATTCCTTTCAATGTTTCAAGTTCTTACCTCAAATTCCTAGCAAAACTAGTTAATTCAAGCCAATCTCCATAATTCCTTGTACTCTTATGATTTCTACCATGAATTTGGTGTAATTACGCTTTGGTTCGTACCTTAGATCTGAAAAAGAGGTATACCAAAAATGACCGACTTAACAGCCTTTAGGGGAATTGTACTACAATGTTCATCATGTCGCTAAACCCATGGGGTCGCATCGTGAACCATACAACATCCTATTTATTTCAGTTTTAACATTGTAGTTTTGGATGATAGAGTCGTGACCACCATCCAATCGTGGCGCTAAATCCGTACACACAATTTAATTGACTATTTTTCTACTCAACATGCTCCATATCCAAATCATCCCATCATAATGGATTTCATAGCATTGATCACTCAAGTTACTCAATGAAACAAGACACTCACACATTTTCCAAGCTTTATCCACTATCGACCAAAATACCCTTATTGGTCGTTTAGTTATTTAACACATCTAATAACTATTATTAATACTCACAATAATACAAAATGATTATCGGTTACAAAGAGGCATTACAAGCTCTCCCGCTCTGAAGTAGGAATTTAGATTTAAATTCTTCTTCCGGTTCCCAAGTTACATCTACAATTTTGTGGTGTGGCGACTGGACTTTTACAAATCCACTTTTACAAATCCACTTTTATTTTGAAGCCTTTTCTTTACAATCTAACACTTTTTCCGGTTGTTTTTGATATCGCAGTTTTTCATCTACTTCAATCTCGGTTAATGGCACCTTGATAGACTTGTCAAATAGAGTTATTCATAGGCATAACACATGAAATACATCATGAATACCTTGAAGCTCACTTAGGACTTCAAGGTGGAATGCTACAGTTCCGACTCTCTAAATAATCTGGAAGGGACTGATAAATCGGGGGCTGAGTTTCCCACTTTTTCTAAAACGAATAATACCCTCTCATGGTGAAACTTTCAACATAATCATATCTCCAACTTTAAACTCCAGTAGTTTTTGGCGTTTATCAACATATTGTTTCTGCCGTTCTTGTGATAACTGCATATGTTCGGGTATCTCTTTGATTTTGGCCTCTATGTTTGCTGCAATGTCGGGCCCTACTAGAGGTATTTCTCCGACCTCTTTCCAGCACGCTGGTGTTGTACATGGCTCGCCATAGAATGCTTCAAACGTGTCATTTGATGTTGGAATGATAATTGTTATTGTAAGGGGATTCTACAAGCAGTAGATAATCATCCAAGCTACCTCCGAAGTCTATAACACAGGCTCGTAAGATATCTTCCAAGCTTTGAATTGTTCACTCACTTTGCCCATCTATGTGGGGATCGACTGTGTTCATCAAGACTTTGGAACCCATTTACTTTTGGAAGCTCTGCGAGAAAGGTGAAGTAAATTGGTTGTCTCGATCAGAAACAATAGAAATAGGCATATCTCGTCTCACTACTTCTTTTATATAAGTATCTACTAGCTTTTCTATTGAAAATTTTTCCCGAATATAAAAAACAATATTTCAAACGATTTGGAAAGAAGGAAGCAAGCAATGACTTATTAGGACGACATTCACTCGAAACAAATTACATAGTATTTTTTGTGTTTTGCTATTGTCTTGTAGATACAATTATATTGTTAACTTTCAATATTTTGTAAGCATATCTTATCTACAATGATTTAAATTTGGGTTGATATTTTGGAAACACCCCAAAATGGAAGTTATGATTATTAATATATAATGTCTTAAAAAATAAATTAAGAGTATAACTTTAAAATAATTTGTAAGCATATCTTACCACATTAATTTGAATTTCTTTTATATTTGTCTCGCATTGCTTCAAACATCAATTTAATATTTCCTCTTTCTGTTATATAATATCACTTATTTGTTTCTTTCATCCATTAATCTAGATTATAATATGGATTTTAAAGTTTATTTTCAATATTAATTAATGGTATTCCAACATAAAGAAATATCAATGTTTCAAAGGAGTTTACTATTTGGTTTTAACCTCTAGAAGTATTGCAACTCAAAAATCAAGAGTAAAAATAGTTAAAAACTTATAAAAGTTTTATCAGGCTTGTAAGGTTGTAGTATGTTGTTTGCCATATTTTGGTGTCAGGTGATACTCGTGTAAATTTTTTTTCATTTCTTCATGATGTATTTATATTAAAATTTTCAAAAATGAATATTAGAAAATTTTCAAAAAAAAAATAAGCTAAACCCTTATATTGTGACTCACATTATATACTTTGAAACCCTTAAAATTGTACACCAAGTTTAAACAAATTTAGTTGAATCATTTTAATTTTGTATCAATATTGTGACTCACATGTATACCCTTTAAAAGAGTTTGCATGAGTTGGTAATAAAGCTTTCTATTAAGACTTCCTATTGAGGTAAAAAAGAACGTGAAAGTTTATGAGGATATAATTTCCCTTAAATGAGGATATCTTGCTCCCACCATTTAGATCGTAAATGAAAGTAGAATATATGTTATATATAAAAAAGCAAAACTAACTCTCTTTGATCTTTTTATCGCACATCACTACATGATGTAAAGTGAAGGAAACTAATGTATCTATGAATATGAATACAAAATTTAATTTCCTTCACATGTATATATTCTATTTTTTATTTCAAAAACAATATGAGGGTGTACTATTATTTTAGCCTAAAATACTTTTTACTAAAAATTTTACTTCTAAATTGTCAATGTAGTCTATTGGACATGTTCAAACAACTTAAACTGATCTTTATGATTGTATATTAGCATCGAGGCTTAAAACTGTAAATACCGTGTCGCACCAATATGAGATATACTAACAAAAACTATACTTTGAAACATGAAACATTTATAGAAGAAGACTTTATACCTAGATGCCAGGTTTTCCCATTGCACGATGACACGATGACGTTTCAAGGATCAATCAATAACGCCATGAACGTTCTACCTGGAAATATCTATCGATGGCGATCTTTTTCAACCATAACTAGCACAATCCTGGTCCAAGCTAGAGATCCCGCTAAGCTAACTGAGGAGTTACAAAACGCACTTTATGAACACAGACTTAACGATGCTTGGAACTTACACGAACAACACATGAAGGGAACGCTTTCCTAGAAAATCTATCGTCGACAATCTTCTTACAACTTCTTCTTAAAGTCTACAGCCTCAATGGCTTGAAAGGGCTTTTCATCTAGTACAAAAAGCCATTGAAGAACACAATCAGAACTTACTAGAAAAGAAAACTCTCATATATCTTTCTCTATGTCTTGCAAGATCTGGTTTACTTGTGAATACAGCAACTATTTTGAGAAAGCTAGTTGAAACACATCAGTTCCCTCTAGTGAGTTCTTGGTCTGCTATATTAGCTTACATGTCACAAACCGTAGTTGGTTCTCGAAATTGGATTTATTTTCCTAGACGGAAGGGTGGACCTACGTAAAAAGAGTAATGAAGAACTAATTTCTACGAAGCCAAATACAACTGCTGTAAACATGTGGGTTGTACTTCGGGTTTCATCCAATCATGATACAATGGATATGCGAGTGTGTCACCATGCCTTCTTTTTCCATTTGTGTTAATGGTGAACCGCACAATTTTTTCAAGGGTGGAAGGGGTCTTTGCCAAGGAGACTCTTTATCTGTGTATCTTTTTACCTTGGTGATGGAAGTGTTTAATCAAATACTCAAGAGGAAGATTCAGACTTCTGACAACTTTAAATTCCATTGGAAATGTATGGACGAGCAAATCACTTAATCACGCACTTGTGCTTCGCCGACGACCTCCTCTTATTTTGTCATGCGGATCGAAACTCGGCTCTTATCATAAAGGAAGCTCTTGATGAATTCTCTGCTGTCTCCGGGCTGGTCCCTAGCCATGCTAAAAGTCAGGTGTTTTTCGGTAATGTGAATCCAATCACGACGGGCATTATTAATAGCATCCTGCCTTTTGATGTTGGCAAGCTCCCGGTGTGCTATCTTGGAGTCCCTCTCACGTCTACGTGACTCTTTAGAAGGGATTGTAAGATTTTTGTGGATAAGGTTAAAAAGCGGGTTTTGAACTGGTAAAACAAAAAACTCTCTTTTGCGGGCCGTCTACAACTTATCTCTGCTGTGCTTGCCCCGCTTCACATATACTGGGCGTCCGATTTCCTGATTCCTATTTCCATCACGGAAGATATTGAACGTGTTTTAAGGGGATTTTTATGGTGCAGTGGAGAGATGAAAAGAGGAAAAGCCAAAGTTGCATGGGCTGCTTGTTGTCTTCCCAAGAATCAAGGAGGGCTCGGTCGTAGAAACTTGTCTAGATGGAACATCACCCTCATTGCTATGCACGTCTGGAAAATTGTGTCAGTTAAAGACTGTTTGTGGGTTAGATGGGTGTATAGTGTACTCTAATCATCTTAAAGGAAGGAACTTTCTAGTTGGCAACCTTTGATTTCTATTCTCCAAGGATTAACGAACGCTAATTCTTTTCTGAATATTCTGAGAAAATTGCTCTTGGGGGGTACGGTGTATCATGTTTGGAGGGAAAGAAATAGAAGAATTTTTAAGAAAAATTCGAAAAGCGAACAGTGTTGATTATCAAATATCAAGTTTCAAAGAAGATGAAGATCATAGAGGCTAGGGTTTTGAGAGAAACTTATAATCTGTGAAAGTTTAGTTTTTGTCATATTACAAAGAAAAGAACCTATATATACTTAGGGCTAACAATGCTAGTGGGCTAAATAAGGCCCAAACACACACAAACTTATTAGGCTAACATCCCCTCTCAAACTCACAATGCGACAGTTATAAGCATTGAGAGTTTGTCACACAAGAAACGAAATCGAGAACCAGACAATGCCTTTGTAAACATATCAGCAATCTGTAGAGTTGATGGAACATGTGGCAAAGTAATGGTCCCAAGTTGAAGATGATGACGAGTGAAATGGCAATCAATTTCTATATGTTTTGTCCTTTCATGAAAAACTGAATTCTTGGCAATCTATATTGCACTGTTGTTGTCACAGTGCAAGGGAGTAGGATGAGAAGTGTCAACTCCCATATCAGCAAGAAGCCAACGTAGCCAAACAATCTCACAAATGGTGACAGCCATAGCTCGATACTCAGCTTCAGTAGAGGACCGAGAGACAACATCTTGTTTCTTACTCTTCCATGAAATCAATGAGTCTCCAAGAAAGATGCAAAAACCAGTGGTGGATTTTCGATCATGAGGATCACTATCCCAATCAGCATCGCTATAGGCACACAACTTGAGTGAGGATGTGGAAGGAAACACAAGGGTTTGGAATTGAGTGCCCCAAAGATATCTCAAGATACGAAGAACAGCTCCCCAATGAACAGTAGTAGGAGCGGTAACAAACTGGCTAACCACATGAACTGCATGAGATATGCTGGTCGAGTAACAGTAAGATAAACCAGACTTCCCACAATAGTTCGATATAGGCTTGGATCTGACAAGGGGACACCATCTGTTGGAGAATACCTGGCATTAGTCTCCAGGGGAGTATCAACTGTCCTGTTGTCTGAGAGTCGAGCATGTTCAAATAGGTCAGAAATATACTTTGTCTGAGATAAAAGATAACCTTTTGAAGATTGTGCAACTTCAATCCCTAAGAAATAACGTAGCAATCCCAAGTCTTTCATAGCAAAGCGGTAAGCCAAATCACGCTTCAAAGATTCTATACCATCATGATCATCACCAGTAATAATCATGTCATCAACATACAAGGATAGGAGAATCCGATCTGCATTCGTGCATCTAACGAATAACGCTGAATCATGATTACTAGGAGTAAAACCAAGAGAAGTAATCACAGTAGAGAATTTTTCAAACCAAGCACGAGGGACTTGTTTGAGACCATACAAGGCTTTTCGAAGCCGACAAACTTCACCAGGTTGGTGAGCAATACCTGGAGGAGGAGACATGTAAACTTCCTCATGAAGTTCACCGTTCAAGAATGCATTCTTGACATCCATTTGGAATATCTTCCATTGACGAATAGAGGAAACTGCGATCAGAGTACGGACAGTAGTCATTTTTGCCACGGGGGCAAAAGTCTCCTCATAATCCATACCATATTGCTGCGAGTATCCTTTTGCAACTAGCCTTGCCTTATATCTTTCAATAGAGCCATCAGACTTAGTTTTGATCTTATACACCCAACGACAACCAATCGTACGTTTTCCATGAGGAAGCTGTACAAGATCCCATGTATGAGTCTGATAAAGAGCCGTAAGCTCTTCCGCCATAGCATTCTGCCAACGAGGATCAGAAACAACTTCTTTGTAAGACTCCGGTTCAGAAAGCCGATGTATATTTGCAATAAAAGATGCAAAAGCTGGAGAATAAGAGGAATATACAAAATCTGGCAATTTAGTAGTCTTATGAGTACGTATAGGTCTCGATGGTGGTGGATGATTTTCTTGAGTGGCAGCAGGAGTGGGAGCAGTTACAGACTAAGCAGGAGGGTTGTCTGGAGTTATGGAAGCATCATCAACTGGGGAACTAGATGTAGTGCCATCACTATCAATGGTGAAAGGATCAATATTTTGAAGTTCTGATCGAGTCATGTTGTGAGACTGTACAGGAATAGCATAGTAAGGAATGTGCTCCAAAAAAGTAACGTGTCTAGAGACATACAATTTCTGACTCATCGGGTCATAACACCGATATCCTTTCTGACCAATACCATATCCCAAGAATACACAAAGAGCCGACTTTGGAGACAACTTGTTTCGTTCTACATGAGGTCGTAAGACAAAGCAGGTGCACCCAAATACCCGTAAAGATGAATAATCAGGTAATTGACCATATAACTTTTCATAAGGAGACATTCCAGAATTGTGACGAGTAGGGATGCGATTAATCACATATGCAGCAGTAAGGATAGCTTCTCCCCAAAAGACACTAGGAACCTCAGAAGATAATAACAAAGACCGTGCCATTTCTACAAGGTGTCGATGTTTCCGTTCTGCTATACCATTCTGTTGAGGAGTATCAGTACATGATGATTGGTGAACAGTTCCATCAGATGCTAGTAACTGAGTAAAATCATTAGAGGTATAGTCCCCTCCTAAATCACACCGAAAACATTTTATGACAGCAGAGTGTTGGGTCTTCACAATAGCTCTGAAATTGCTATAAATGGCAAAAAAATCTGACCTGCGCTTCATAAGATAAATCCATGTATAACGAGTATAATCATCTATGAACGAAACATAATAAGACGATCCTCCTTTGGAGGTTATTGGGGAAGAACCCCACACATCAAAATGCACAAGATCAAAGATAGCAAAAGAACGGGTGACACTATTATTAAAAGGTAAGGCAGAGAAATTTGCCAGTTTACAACCACAACAATCAGAAATGTCAACATTGTTCAAAAGACCTAACACACCAGTAGAGGATAAAAACTGTAAACGTGATGCTGAAACATGACCCAAACGAGAGTGCCAAAGATAAAAATTTGAAGACGAATGACTTAAACGAAAAGACGACAAATCAACACTAGAGGCCGCAATATCAGAAACTTGGAGCTGCTCCAAAACATAAAGCTCCCCAAGTTTACGGCCGATCCCAGTCACCCTCTGAGACTGTGGGTCCTGTACACAACAAAGGGAATCAGAAAAGAAGACCCAATAACCAGATTTACACAACTGACTGACCGAAACAAGATTCAAAGCAAGTGTAGGAATATAATAGACATTAGTGAGAGAGATATGAGGAGTAACAACAGGACCAATACCCTCTACTGGCATAGGTGTAGCACTAGCTGACATAACGGAAACATGAGAACTAGCTGATAACGAAGAAAAGGATGACAAATGTGGTGACATATGATGAGATGCACCAGAATCCAATATCCATAAGGATGCAGGAATACCTGAAGGGCTAGAAGCTGATAGACCTGTGTGAGACATAGATGTTGACAAGGCAGTAGGATTGGAAGCAATGAACTGGCAAAATTACTCAAAAACCTGTTGATCCAAAGCTGATGGTGGTGTCATATTCAAATCATTCTCTGTAGAAGGTACAGTAGCAGCAGCAGTGAACTGTGGGGGACGAAATGGTGGACGTTGTTGAAACTGTCCAGGAGGCCTGTTGAACTGTGGAGGCTGAAACTGT
The DNA here is from genome assembly GCA_023525715.1 of Cichorium intybus. Taxonomy (NCBI): domain Eukaryota; kingdom Viridiplantae; phylum Streptophyta; class Magnoliopsida; order Asterales; family Asteraceae; genus Cichorium; species Cichorium intybus. The sequence continues at coordinate 63,999,050 of CM042015.1, read as the reverse complement.
CCAGATGGCCTTGTTTGGTTTTGATAATTTCCCTTCCCCAACAGCAATGGACATTGAGACTTCCAATGATTTTTCTTTTTACAAAAGGCACACTCATCAAATGCAACTTTCGGCTTATACTGATTAGAAGTCTGTGGTCGTTGTTGAACAGCAAAGACAGTAGGAGTGGCTACTGCCTTAGACCCTTTGTCAGATTGGGACTTGATACGGGTTTCCTCGGCAATCAACTCATGAACAACTGAATCAACCGTGGAAAGAGGAGTACGATGAAGAATTGTCCCACGTAAGCCTTCAAAATCCGACCTTAATGCCATCAAAAATTGGACCAATCTCTGCTCTTCCCTTCTGGCAATGTAAGGCTTGAAAGCCTTTAAATCTGCAGATTCAGTGAGAGCTAATTGATCCCACAAATCAGACATAGAAGCATAAAAATCCTGAATACTTAGACTGTTTTGTTGGAGGGCTCGGATATCAAATTCTAGTTGATACTGTTTTGCAAAATTAGATTGAGTATACAGTCTTTCCAAATGATCCCAAACTTCTTTTGCTGTATCATACTTTGCCAACTGTGTGCCAATTGACTGAATGACAGAATTATTAATCCATGTAATAATTTTGGAATTATCAGTCTTCCAAGAGTCCAATAAAATAGCAAAATTTGCAACCTTGTCATCTGTTGGTTTTCCCTTTAGACCTGTAACAATCCCCCACATAGCCTTGCCCCGTAAAAAATTCTTCATTACATAACTCTAATACGCATAGTTTTTACCATCAAGTTGTGTACTAATGGACTGAAGAGAGTCATCTCTTGGAGCCATAATATCAACAAACAGTCAAGCAAATGTTCCAAAATCGTCCTTATGTAGATGAACAAACAAGCCAATAATAGCAGCAATAATTAAAACCCTCAAAATCAAACAATCAACCCAGAATATCAGCTTCTCAAGAAAACAGTAGCAACCCAGAATATTAAGCCCTCAAAACCGAGTCAGAAAACCAAACTCGTTCGAACAAACAACCTAACAATAAAAATAACCTTCTTGAAATCGACCAAATCAAGCCGAAAATACCAATCGGAACACATAAACGAAGCAGAAAATCATACCAAAAGTGCAGAAAACCCCTTTAACAATCTAGCTCTGATACCATGTTGATTATCAAAGATCAAGTTTCAAAGAAGATGAAGATCATAGAGGCTAGGGTTTTGAGAGAAACTTATGATCTGTGAAAGTTTATTTTTTGTCATATTACAAAGAAAAGAACATATATATACTTAGGGCTAACAATGCTAGTGGGCTAAATAAGGCCCAAACACACACAAACTTATTAGGCTAACAAACAGGAGGTTAGTGAGGACATTCTGGTCGAGATTCGGCTAAAATTAATCACTTTAATCACACCTAAATTATTTCCGAAAACCAAAGTCTGTGCGCTTTGGAGTTTGCCTACTCATCGAGTGGATGCTTTCTCGAGCAAGGATAGAAGGAAAAATGATGTTAATGATGGTAGAACGTAAGATTGCAATCATTTGGTCTCGGATAATTGTGGGAATGGCTGTTATCATGGAGTATTTAATTGGCAAAAATTTGAGAAAGAGTAACGACCGGTATGAGGCTTTTTTATACTTTAAAGGAATCGACGTGTTGGTAGTTTTTAAAATTTCTATTGGAAATTTTAGAACTCATAATCATCCTGGGTCTCCGAGGCACTGTGTTACGTTTTATTCCGTTGGAATTAAAATTGTAACATTTATAACACACTTTTTTGCAAATGAAGTCCAACTCAGTTGGGTGGATGCGTGGGTTATATACCCACAGGTCGGGGGTTCGACTCCGGTTTTGTGGGGGATTTTTCCCTGATGAATGGGGGAAAGGCTAATGCGCTATATGTAATTGCCAACCGCCCTAGGTTGCGGAACTAAGTAACTCAGGTGGTTATATATTCGTTCGCTGGTTCCAAAAAAAAGACGGTTTTCTGTTTTTGGAAGCGGACCATGGGTTTTTTACAAAGACGAATGAATTGGATGGTGAATACGTATTTAAGGTTGTGGAACAATTTTTCATCTTATTGTGCGTTTTTGGGTTTTATGCGTACTATAAATTTTTTCTCATGCCGGCTAGGGTTTCGTGGGCAAAGGAATAAGTTTGAAACTTTGGAGTTTTTTATAAGTTCAAAAGTTGCAGATTTGGTCTTAATTTGTTTCTGGCGCATGTCCAGTTTCTGTCCTCGCGGATGGGCCTCTCCTGTGGATGCTATCTTAGATTGGTTGCGGATTAGAAAGAAGACCACGAAGGTGAAGGTTGGGCTAGTGCAAAAGCATTATGGTAGGGCTTTGATTTTTGTGGGGTACTTTTTTGGTCACCGTATTTTTTTTCTTTAGCTTTTGTGTGCTTTCTTTTATGTTTGGTTAGATTATACTTTGAGCCCTGTCTCAAACTATTAGTTTTTTCTTCGGTTTTCTTGTACTTTTTGTTTTGTTAATAAATTTGCCGAGGGGCCCTGCTTTGGTGCCTTCTCTTCCACTCAAAAAAAAATAATAATAAAAAAAAAAAAAAAACATGTGGGTTGTATTTTATTTGGGAAAAATAGAAAAAGCAAAACAGCTTTTGGATATGATACCTCGAATTGGTGTGAAAACTAATGTTACCATGTTGATTATGATGGGTCATGTATATGAAAGTAATGGACGAAAAGAAGAGTTAGAAAAACTTAAGAGATACATCAATGAAGCTCATGAGTTAAGCGATGGTCAATTTAGGGAGTTTTATAATTGTTTGCTTTCGTGTCATTTGAAACTTGGAGATTTGGAATCTGCATAGCATATGGTTCTTGAAATGCTTCGAAAGTTCAAGATTCTCTTGGTATGGCTACTTTTAGATTCGAAACCATAAAAATTGACAATACCTCGATAGTTTTCCTTTTCCATCCATGTATTTTTCCAAAAAGGACCATACTTCCTTTTTTTTTTTCATTATTTTCTTTGTGTCAACAACACCTTTTATAACTTATGTCCAACCCTTTTTACAGATGTAACAAAACAAACATATGTCTATACATTCAATTTTATTATTTTAACAAGTTTGAGCACCATGAAAATGATAACCAAGAATGACACTCTCCTATAAGCGGAGATGATAAAATATCTAATCGTATAAAAAAAACATCTAAGGCTAAGAAATGACCTTGGTGGTTAGGTATTCTGAAATTGTTACCGAAAGAGATCTCAGCTGTGGTCACATATGATAATGAATATTCAATGGAAGGTATTTCTATGTTAAGGTGTTGAATACTAACAAAATTTGAAATTATTATTTGTGATTGTAATGAATGCTCGGCCAGCTAAGGCATTGGTTGTTAATATAATATTTGCAACAACCGAATTGTCGAGATACAAGTCACTTAAGTGGTCAAAAGTTCGTGCCGATAGGAAACCACACAAATGCATGTGGTTAAGGGGATACCTAATGAATCATGTTTGGCTTGCATTTGCATCGTAGATGGAAGAATTGATGAATTCAGCCCAAGGTACTCGAATTTGGCAAGCTACAGTGGTGGTTTTGTTATTTAGCTAACATGATGATAATTAATATTTTGCCTACCATCTCAAACGAGATAGATTTAAGCCTTATCTGTGCTTTAAGAGAACCACCGCCAAATCCTAAAATTAGGAAGGTCGTGGAGTCATTTTCAAGCTTCATATTACACCTTAGGGCCTTCTTAAAATATCAATATGCAAGTCTTATTAAAAATTTCTTGAAAAACTTATTGGAAAAAGAAAAAGAAGTTCTAGAAGACGAGATTAGTGCGTTCAATTCTGATGATGATACTGAGATGACCCTTCTTGAGCCCAAGTTGAAGATAGTATAACAAGAGCTATATTCATTTATAGAAGATTAATGCAAATAACTCAATACTTTTTCCTCCTTAGCCTTGGTTACCTTTTTCCCACAAGCTTTTATTAACTATGTAACCAAGATGATTGAAGTAATTACACCTTTGGTGGGTGAAGTTGAAAAAGACCTCAAGGCACGAGTGGAATCAACGATTGATGCCTTAGTTGCCTTCATCCCACAACATCAATTGTTGATTTCACTCGTGCCTTGAGGTCTTGTTTAACTTCAACCACCAAAGTTTTAATTACTTCCATCATCTTGGTTACATAGTTGAAAAAAGCTTGTAGATGAAGGCAACCAAGGCTGGGGAGGAAAAAGTGTTGAGTTGCTTGCACGACTTTTCTATAAATGAGTATAGCTCTTGTTTTATTGTCTCCAACTTGGGCTCAAGAAAGGTCAGCTTAGTAACATCATCATCATCATAATCTAACATGCCAATATGATCTTCTAGAAATTCTTTTCGTTAGACCTAATTTGCGTCTATATTTTTTCTGATAATGTTTTTAATAATTTTTTAATAAGACTTGGATATTGATCTTTCAAGAGGGCTCTAAGTTGTACAATGATGCTTGAAAAGGCCTCCATGACCTTCCCAATTCCGGTATATGACAGAGGTTCTCTTAGTGCACGATTAATGCATGTGTCTATCTCGTTTGAGATAGTAGGCAAAAGATTAATTATCATCATAGTTTGAAGCTCCATGAGTTTGTTAGCTAAACAACAAAACCCACCCATTTAACTTGCCAAATCCAAGTACCTTGTGGTGAATTCATCAATTCTTTCGTCTACTATGCAAATGCAAGTCATACATTATCCATTACATATCTACGTAACCAACTCTCAGAGATCATGCCATGGTACTTGGGGCATAGAAAGTTAGAAACCACATGCATTGTGCGGTTTCCTATCATGTCGACAAGTTTTGACCAGTCAAGTGACTTATATCTCGACAATTTGTTTGTTGTAAATATTATATTAACAAAGAATGTCTCAGCTGGTCGAGCATTCACTACCATCACACCTAATAATTCCAATTGGTGTTACTTTTAGCCACATTTTGTTTGATTGTATGTGACGAAATCCCTAAAAAAATAATTCGTTCTGTGACTAAATATTACAAAACGTCACACATATATAAAACTTATATGGCCATTGGTTGAACAATAGTCATACAAAATACACATTTACTTGACTTTAAAAAGCATATGGTCACACTTATTAATATGTTTGACCACTTTTTGCTTAATTGTATGTGACTAAGTGCCCAAATAAAACAATCGTTGTGTGACTAAATCATCGCAAAGACCGCATATATTATATATTTTTGTGTACAAAGAACGGACAATAGTCAGAAAAATACACATTGCTTGGCTTTAAAAAATATATGGTCACATATTAACATTTTGGCCATTTTTTGCTAAATTGTATGTGACTAATTCCCAAAAAAAAAATCATTGTGTAACTAAATCATCGCAAATGCCACATATATTATATATTCATGTGGCCAAAGGACGGACAATAGTTACTCTAAAAAACCGCTCGTGTGACTATAAACTATTTACGATCACTAAAACCGATTAATCCAAAATAAACTCGTACTCAATTAGTCACATGTTTTATGGTTTTTGTTACTGTTTATATATGGATACAACCATATACTCACTAATGTCACCGTATGCACCCCATGGCCAATCGACCTTTCGTCACACACACATTAAAAGAACAAGTGTGACTATATGCATATCGTCACACTTTTTTGGTGTAACAAAACCACCAGTTTTCTTCTAGTGCTTTGAATGCCTCCATATGACTCATGAGGAAGATTCCCACTATCTTTGTCAATTTCATATGTCTGCTACTTACGTTTTGCATATTTAACTTCATCTTTACCAATAACTTCTAGAACTCTGTGTTTTACTTCCACAAATAGGTTTGAAAAGAACAAAACCTGTAATTTAAAATTTAAGTTATAACATGATGTTCAAAAAAGTCAATGTTTTATATTTTATAAAATATATCATATAGACTAACCATTCGTCTTGGAACCTGAAAGTAAAATCCCACAGGGTAATCCTTCGTGCTTTCAATCAAGTGAACTGCTATTCTTTTGATATAAAATACAATAATATAGTAACGTTTGGTTTTATACGCGTGTCTGAATTAAAAGGAAACACATTGATAGCATATTCGTGAATCTGAGAATATATGTTACTATGTATAAGGCCCTCCGGTGTGCAAGCCCGAGCCCTTGCCCGACGACCACGAGCCTCGCGGTGAACACCGCCCCCTGCGACTTCGCACTTTGTGAAGCCCGCACGAGTTCTAGGCGTCGTGCGACGTGTTTGTGTATTTAATTTTTTGACCGTTTGAAAACGGCTACTTCTATAAAAAATATTAATTTTCAAATACCCATATATATATATATATATATATATATATATATATATATATATATATATATATATATATATATATATATATATATATATATATATATATATATATATATATATTCACATCTCACACATTTCTCACATACACATCAATACACACATTTTCAAATGGCCGGTGTGGGAAATGGAAACGTTGTGGGAAATGGTAACCGTGCTCGGAAATGGACTCAACAAGAAGAGGCAGCGTTAGCGAGGGCCTAGGTCATCCAAACTGAAGACCCCGATGTGAGGAGTCACGCTCACGGTTTCTGGCAACGTGTTGCGGATTCGTTTCACACAATTCTGGGCGTAAATGAATATAGGAGTAAAGATCATATATGCTTCAAATGGAGGAATTTGTCATTTAAAGTGTATAACTTTGAACAAGTTATGCAGGCGAACCGCCACGAGGGGGTCACCGACGAGCAGATCCTTTCCCAATCGTTGGAAGAGTATCGGGCGATGCACAACACCGATTTCACGCATATGGATACATGGAATGTCTTGAAAAATGTACCTCGATTTCATGCATATCGTATCTAGGATTTTTTTTTTTTTTTTGAACCGGCGATGATGAGTACTCTGGAACGTTAGAGGGGTAATTCCGTTCCCGGGCGGACCCCAATCGCCTCCATTTCCTCCCCCCTTTTTACCACCAATCCGGGAAAATCCCCCACATGGAGTCAGTCGGAGTCGAACTCACGACCTCCCACCCACGTGGGTATATAACCCTGATGCATCAACCAGCTAAGCTAGGTATCTAGGATTTTAATTAACGTATTTTGTGTTTTAATTTATCGTATTTTAGGGTTTGAATGAAGTGTTTAGGATTTTAATTAACGTATTTTGTGTTTTAATTTATCGTATTTTAGGTTTTTAATGAACTGTTTAGGATTTTAATTAACGTATTTTGTGTTTTAATTTATCGTATTTTAGTTTTTTAATGAAGTATTTTATTTTGAAGAAGTGTTTTATGTTTTAGTTTATGAAATTATTTGTTGTGTTTTTATTTTATTTTTAATATAGTTTTTAAATTAAAAAGTGAGAGGAAGTGAGAGGTAGTGAGAGGTGACCATTTTCGGTGGTAAGGCGAGGAGAGAGAAATGTTGACTGGATGCTGAGGTGGTTGGCAAAAAGTGAGAGGATGAGAGAGGGCATACCTGATGGCCTAAGTAGAAAAAAATAACAATTGGCAAAATATGATTATGTGCATAACTTTACAATTATATAAGTGCATATGTGTATATGCATAGTCATAGTTGTTGAAGATTGGCTTTTTCTTAGTTTAAAAAGGAAATTGGGTTTTATATATTATATTATGACCCAATGGAAAACCGGGTTTTATATGTCTTTTCTTATATGCCCCGACTATAACAAACTCGAATGTAAAACCGGGTCCTATTAGGTGTTTGAATCGAGTCCTTTTACCTTTTCTGTAGTAGTGAAAATATGATGAATTAATTTGTTTTATTGATGTTGATAATATTTTTATAGATATTTTATTCAAAGATTCCAAACATGATCTCTTTACAAAGAATAGGAGCCATGGCAAAACCATACATTAGCTAGAGAAGTTCTACTTATTGTGTTGAATTTTGACTATGATAGGTCAAACCTGAATAGTATTCATATATATTTGTTTAAAGTGTCTCAACTCGTGAATATAGATTTGACTAATATTCAAATTATATATATATTTGTTTAAAGTGTCTCAACGCATGAAAACTGAATACAAAAACCGATTCCACCGAATTGTAATTTGGTTGGTTCAAATCGGAATTGATTGTAGTTTGGACCATTTTGACCCATGTTTTGAAACCAAAATTTATTTGGATTCACTAGTATTGAATTGGATTGAACGGAACCATCCAAACAAACCAGGTAAATGTTACCATACCTCTCAACCTAAATGCACATGCTACCCAACAAAAGAATCCTTTATTCTACTATTTGAAAATTTGTAATTACAATTCCACAACTTATAAGAACAATTTCAAGTATGCAAAATAAAATTGATTTTTTTAAATTTTTGGCAGAAAACAATTTTTATTCTTTTAAAATATCGTAACCGACTACCTACAAATTAGGTGCTCATTTTGGCTCATTGTCTAAAAGATGGTAAAAATATCAAATATAATAAGGAAGTTGATCATATTCGTTATTGTCCCTTTTTTTAATGTTATTGGTATTTGAGGGTTATATGTCATCTTACAAAAAGTACGGCCTATGAATAATTATTGGAGTTGTAAAAGTTATACCTTTATAGTATTTGAAATATATTCTTTTTGTAAAATATACAATTTTATTATATAAAATAGGGTTATTGGTACTGTAGCCCTATAATCTTTGGATTTTAACCCGATTTGGTCCTTGAACTTTTTTTTGCGCAATAGACCATTAAACTTTTAAAAAATGTGTCAATTAAGGGAAAATCGAGGGTTTTAATAGGTTAGACAGTTGAAGTTGATGACATGGAATCCGTTTATTATTCTTATTAATAATCAATTGCCAGGTAGATAAAGGTTACATAAAAAGATCTTAATCAGTAACCTAGAACCACAAAACCGAAGGTGAAACTAGGGTTTATATGTGATTCGACTTCAAGGACCAGAGAAGCTGAAGAAATGACGACTTCGAACCTTGATCCTGAGGGAGTATATGCGACTGTGGAGCTGAATTATCAAGGGGTGTTTCATCGATGTCCTTTCTCTTATGATGACGGTATGAAATTTACTTTTACGGAACATGATTGGGCTAGTATGAACTTTTTCGAATGTGAAACTTTCTTAGAAAAATTCATGCATGAAGATTGTAAGAAGCTTTAGTACTGTGAGCCAGATGAACCCATGTATAAAGGCCTTCGGCCTATTGCAAATGATGTCGATTATGCGACTTTTATTTTCATTGCTTTTGGTACGCTTGGTAAAATATCATTATTCGTAGATCATATTGGTGATGAATTAGAGGATTGGGTTGATTCGGACAAAGAAAATGAGGAACATGATTCATGTATTGAGGGTGGGGAAAATGGAGATGATACAGTCACCCTTAGGGATGTTGCCTTGGATTATACTGACGAACCAATCAGTATGAACAGAACATCAGGTGATATGTTCCTTAGTAAACTCTGTGCTCGGGAGGAGGAGGAGAACCAAAATATTTGTCCAGATGATCAGGGGGAAAGTGAAGAAACAATTCAAGAGCATACAGTTTTTAATGAAAATTTACCCTGGAAAAAGCAAAAACCCATACTTGGTATCAGGTTTAAGAACCCTGCCCAACTAAAACACATGTTGTGCAACTATGTTGTGGCTCATGGGTACCAACTTTGCTTTGAAAAAAACGATAGTAAAAGGCTATTGGTTAGGTGTTGTAAAGGTCAATGTTCATTCAGGTTATGGGCCTCTTGGATGACTGAAGATGAAAGTTTCCAGATTAAGTCTTTGAAGATCGACCATAATTGTGCAAGAAATTTTAAGTTAGGGTCACTAGTAACATATGCATGGATATGGAGTCACTATACCAAGGATATTATAGCTAGGCGGAAGATGAGTGTAAGGAAATTAAGACTTGAAATTGTGAAGAAATTTGGTATTCAAGTCAGTCTTGGGCAATGCAGAAGAGCAAAAAGTTATGCACTTCAACTTATAGAAGGCAATCTACTTGATCACTATGCCAAGCTATGGTCATATGGTGAGGAGATAAGGAGATCCAATCACGGGTCTAGTGTGAAGATTAATGTGAACTGCATGCCAGATGGGAAGAACTACTTCAGCAGGTTCTATGTTTGTTTTGATGGAGTGAAAAGGGGATGGCTACAAGGGTGTAGAAGTACATCTGATGCCTTTGAAGTTGATCTTGAAAGGAAAACATGTTCTTGTAGAATTTGGCAACTTAATGGATATGGGTGTGTCCATTCTGTAGCATGTATATGTTATCTGAATAGGGATGTGGAAAGCTATGTTGACAAAATGTTTACAAGCATGACATACATGAAATCATATATGTATAGAATTAAAGGTATGAATGGAAGTAACATGTGGCCTGAGAAATCATATACTCCACAGCCTTTACCACCTGCGGCTAGGAGGATGCCTGGAAGACCAACTACAAAACTAAAGAGAGATGCTACAGAAGACCACAGTGGGAATATGGTGTCTAAGGTGGGTAAAAAAGTGAAATGTAGTATTTGTAGGGAGGTAGGCCACAACAAAGCCAGTTGTGGCAAGGTGGGAGACCAGAAAAACTAAACATCAGAAAAGGTAAGAAACATAACCATAGTGAACAGGTGGTTAGGAATGCAAGAGGTAATGTTGAGAAACAACAAGGGCATGTTGATGTTGAGGTTGTGAATGGAGGAGGGGTTGTTGATGTTGAGGTTGGCATTGAAGAAGGACCTGTTGATGTAAGTATATGTAACTTAATTTAATTTGTTAATAATCATGTGTAAGTAATCTAATTTTATGTAACTTGCAGGTTATTGTCAATGAAGGAGGACCTGTTAATGATCAAGCACAAGTTAGTCAACTTTTTGATGAGATGGACATAAGTCTTAGAATGATGCAGGGAAATGGTGATGAGGAGAAACAAATTGATGTGCAAAATGTTGAGGAGGACGTACCATTAACACATATTGGACAAATCTTGGGGAAGATTAGACGCAGAAAATCAGAGAGGATAGTGAAAAGGAATTTAAGTAGGGTGGTTGGTGGGCCCAATGATCCTGGAGTGTCAATGGAGAAGGTGTTGGATTTGGTGTCTAAGCCATGACTTATAATTGTATTTATCTTGTTAATTGAAGCAAAGTCCATTTGGGTTGCCCTCATTGCTGGAGGATTGATGTAGAGTACAGTAGAGAGAAAGGTTGATTTATTAATTGTTTAATAAATCAATAGAAATAAATAAATAGTTTATTAATATATTTAAGTGTTATATATTAATTGGAAACTATAATAATTAATTAAGATTTAATCTAGAATTAATTGGATTTAATTTAGTGATTAAATTAATTAATTAATGAACAGGGACTGGTTTGTAATTATTCAATAGTTGAATAACTGGCAAAAGAGAAGCCAGGGGCCAAAAGTGGCGCCACCCTGGAGGCTCCCTCTAGGGTTGGCGAAAACCCTAGTTAGGATTTAAGGGATCTGGTCCAAGTGGTCAACAGGCTTGCCCACTTTGGAGGCTCCTCTAGGGTTTCATGTGTAACCCTAGGAGGCTATAAAAGGAACCCCCTGGCACCCTGAAATTCACGCCTCCCTCTACTCTCTGTTACTCTGCTGGACTCTCTTCTCCTTTGATTTGGGTGTGACTTGCATTTGAGGCAGGATCTGTTTGCTGCTAGCTTCAAGAACAAGATTAAAAGGTTGGTTAATTCTTATTTTGATATTTTGAAATAAATTTTGGCCTTAGGTTTTTAGTTAATATCTTCATAGAAGAAAACATAGATCTTTCTAGGGTTGCATGTGAACTTAGGAATTTTTAATTTGTTCATTGATTGTGCAATACCCTTTAGAAGGCAGTTAACTTAGATTAGGTTTCTATGATTTGAATGTTATTAGACTACCTTTGCACTTTTGTGTGTTTGACTACTTATTTTATTCGACTTTGCTACATTTAAAACTTGAAGCCTTCATGGTTTGCATGTACAAAACTTGAAGCCTTTATGGCAACTTTTGGATTGTAATATAAGCTATTCAGGTTTGCATGCATGCAAATGACTCACATGGTACCTTATGTTAGTTTTTAAATGGTTAAAATGGTTTTGCATGTGGACCACAATGTCCTGTAAACGTATAAAGAATGCACATGTTTGTGCTTAGCAGACATGGTATATGGGGTCCATTACACACTTCACTTTACATGCATGTGAATACATTGTTCAAGTCCCACTGTCAATGTGCAGGTGCATGGACATTCTACTTAAGTCAACTAGATCACAACTGTGGGACAAGGACAACACTTATCCATATCACATTGTCGAATACATGTGGTCCTACATATCACATTCTATAAAGGCACATGAATGGAAACATGTGGGCCAAGAAACCCTTACCAATATGACATTGTTTAAAGTGAACACGAATAAAGATGTACACATGTTTGTTCTTAGCAAACATGGTATATGGTTTATAGCAATCTACTTTGCCATAAAGATAGATATAAATAGATTTTGAAAACAATGTTCAAATGGTCGGCCACATGCCACTTCTGTCCACCAATTTCCATATGTGTAATGGGTCCACAGGTCCATAATAAGATGCTATAAACTTAAATTAACATTTCTAACATAACTTTCAAATATTTTATAAAAATTATATAACAACTTGTACAAAATGCTCCTTTTAAACGGGACCAAGCAGATCATATGTTAGGTTATCATATCCACATTATCAAACTTTTCACCAAAAGTCTACCCATCCGGTTGGAATATTAGTTCATCAACCGTTTCCAATGCCCAAAAGCTATACAAATACCAACCAAACCCATCCTAAAAACCCCTGATCAACCATCTTCCACTTGACAAAAGCTATACACAAATCCAAACCAAAAACCCCTACTATTACCCTAACTAACCGCCATCAACCCTTCACTTCAGGCACAAGACCACCACAACCACAACCAAGCAAGCAACCAACTTTTTGTACATCCCCAGACGACGGTTCAACCCAGAAATTTCATGGTTCCCCTTTTGAACACCCATCGCATCAGTCAATTGTGCAATAGTTCCTTCCAGCTCTACAATCCTCCGACGAAGCTCAACAAGTTCAAACTATCAAAAACAGAACTAAAGACTCAATGTCAATGGTTGTCACTCCCAAAGACACTAGCCAACTATCACTAACTATTTAACTAATTGAAAATTAAAGATAAAAACATAAAAATACCAAAAGATGGTTGCTAAAGCTAAATCTCGGAGTCAAAGAGCCTTGGGGGTCGATTTCACACCAGGTCTTCGCTAGTTTTTTCGACCTAAGAGCCTCTATTTATAGTTGCAAAAATCTTGAAGCCGCACCGCGCATAAGTGGATCCCGCGGCACGCGTGCGGGTTTATCCCCGTTTTATCAGAATTTAAATTCTTTCCATCGCCTCATATCCGCGTCGCGCGTTTGTGAATTCCGCGGCGTGCGTACGTCTTTGCCTGATTTTGCCTTGATCTTCAAACTTCTTCCAAATTGAACCCTTTTGGTCCCTGTTTTCATTATTTCTTTCCAAACAAGTGCTGGCACGAAAAGTGAGAATACCACGATATATATGATATAATTCCACTAAGAATAGGGCTCAACAACGACTAAAATATTTGATATTACTAGGCGTTATCATTGCATCATGCATTACATTTACATATCATAACTATCTATTTTGAGTAAATCATTATGATGTTTTAAATAACTTTTGAAGTGTGTGTCAAAAATATTTTTGGGGGTTTGTCCCGAGTGGTATTTCACTGCCCACTCGAAATGGGTCAACCTCGGGTAAGCTCATTAGGCATTTCAGTTGCCTAACTTATTTTGATGTGTACTCAGGTTGAGGAGTTTATATGACTTTAGAAAAACTGGATGTTTAGAAGAACACATGTTGTGTTGTTTCCATTTAAGATGTGTAATGGTATTTGAATTGTAACAACCTCGCTACTTTATAAACTAAAATGTTTTATCTGAAGTGGGACCAAATGATGTTTTTCGCAACTCAAACCCAGAATTATTTCTCTTTAAATCCCATGTGTTTTAAAACGGTTTTGAATGAAAAATGTCTTATTTTGAAGATGTTGAAAGTAAAATTTCACTTAAGGATGATTTTTGAATAAAGATGATAAACCATGGGCTAAAATGATGTTTTTATGAAAAGCGCTAAGCGAGGGTGTTTCAATTTGGTATCAGAGCATGAGTTTAAGTGAACTAGGTACTAGGAGTAGTTCTTAGACTTAAACTTTGTTGTTCTTAAGGATGTTTTGAAGGGTTTTCTAGCAAACAATGAACACAAATAATCTTATGGTTCACATGCAACCCTAGAAAGATCTATGTTTTCTTCTATGAAGATAATAAACTAAAACCTAAAGGCCAATAATTATTTCTAAAGATAAAATCAGAAGAACCAACCTTTGAATCTTGTTCTTGAAGCTAGCAGCACAAGTGTCCTGCCTCAGATGCAAGTCATACCCACAGCAATGGAGAAGACAGTTCAGCAGAGTTTATCTTGATGTAAATGGCGCAGAGAATGAGGGTGCCAGGTGCCTCCTTTTATAGCCTCCAAGGGTTACAGCTGAAACCCTAAGGAGCCTCCAAATAGGCAAGCCTGTTAACCATTTGGACAAGGCTTTCCTTAACCCTAATTAGGGTTTCGAGATCCTTGTGGTGGCACCACAAATCTCGCCACCTTTAACCCCTATCCACTGGCCAGCCTTTTATTCAACTATTGAATAATTACAAAACCAGTCCCTGCACTTTTAATTAATTAATTTAATCACTAAATTAAATCCAATTAATTCTTGATTAAATCTCAATTAATTATTATAGTTTCTAATTAATATATTAACACTTAAATATATTAATAAACCATTTAATTAATTCTATTGATTTATTACACAATTAATAAATCAACCTTTTACTCTACTGAACTCTATCCTGACCTCCAGCTATGAGGGCAACCCAAATGGACTTTGCTTCAATTAACAAGATAAATATAGTCGCAAAGTCATGGCTTAGACACCTAATCCAACAGTCTCCCACTTGGATAAGTCTATGACTTTAATTTATCTTCTGATTAATAAACAACCTGCAGCTTCCTAGAAACTGCTGCCGAACTCTGACCTAGTCAGTTCCGTCCAAAGATAAGTGATCATATGATCCTTCGTCCAACAAGATATTTCCAGACACGAGACATGGATTGAGATCAATCTCTGTCCGATACTCTGTTTCCCGATTTCCGATTCTGCTTATGACTTTCAGACTTCTAATTGAACACATCAATTTAGTCCCGGCTGGCCAGCACTTAAGTCAACTTCAAAATCATCGAGCGGCCTACAGATATCTGTTTCCCATCAGGGTCAAGGAACGAATAAGCTTTGACTCATATGGTTGTGTCTTTTACTTATCAAATCGTACACAACAATGCGTTTTATAACATCGAGTTACCGATGCGTTTCGCATCATCAATGCACAACCGACTCGTAAATTTCAACTCATATGTCTCCGCTTCAAGATCATATGATATTATCGTCTCAACATTGCTCCTGATGTAATCCATGAAGCAATCTATTGAGCGCGGGTTTATCCAATACTCAAATCTCCATTTCTAAGTACTCGTGAACGTTGTAGCAGTCTTACTGCAATGTCTAACTCCTTAGACAATCTACAAACCAATTCACGACAGTCTTTCTTCATACTTACTCCCGAAAAGTATGAGCGACTGTGGACTTTTGAATAATCAAATTATTCGGGAAGTGAAACATGCAAAATTGAAACTTAAAATCTGACTGGTGGCTACTATTGCCTAATTACCAAGTCTCCACGAGGTAATCACCAAGTCGGATTTTACATAAACTATTATCGGTTTCTAGATTCCTTTTAAACTATTTAATTCGTGTTATGTATCTATGTCTATTTGACCTTTCACTATTTCTATATATTCAAATGTTACACATTTATACACTTTATCTGATCGGATATCCTTCCGATGATATTTCAATTCTGGTCATACCGTCATTCTCACTAACAACTCCATTCTATGTGACTTTCCATGGTTCTCGGGATCTTTAGTCCACATGACTGCACCCTAAGACTATTTCGAGGTGTTACGATGTACACGTGCTCCATCGGAATGCCAACGAAATTCTTTAACCATCAAGTCCTTATTTGAAAACTCTTTTCAAATGTTATCAACATTCACCCCTAATCATTTTCCAATGATTTCTCATGTATGTACAAAATCCATTAAGTATTCCCAGCCAGGTCATATCCTGAATCTGACTCACTATGCTCTAAGCATTAAGTCATCAAGACATGTTCATGACACTCCTGATCGATCCAAGAAACTTGTTGGATTCAATCCAGTCCTATTCCAAAATCTTTTTGGAATCTTACGATTACTTATAATCCTTGTGTCACGACTTTTAATAACTATATCCTTTCGGAGACTTTTTTTCCATGCACCTTGAATCTTATCAAGATCATGTTTACTATGGCTAGGTCTATACTGATGACAACATCTATCTGATAGATGTCTATGGATTATGTGAGTATGCTGCACCTTCTTTATATTTCTCATGCCAAATCATCACACTTTGCAATGACAGGAAACTCCTTTCCTGAGCTATGCATCTTGAGTCTCATCAAGATCATCTTGGCAGAGTTTCGATCTATCTCATAGACGTTTGTAACCACCTGAGCATGCCGTATCTCTATTAAGTCTTTCATAGCGATTCGTCTCTTAACACCAAGTCATTACACTTTGTAATGAAAAGAGACGTTTCCTAGAAACAGTATGTAACACACATGCGGAGATAGATAACAGCGACACTCCCACTGGCTTTGACACGGTTATGGACTATTCACAAAACCCAGAGCTTATGGCACATTTTGAGAATCCAAACCTTTCTGACATCTTAATGGATATCTTTCAGCCCCTTTTCAAAATCCAATCCTTTGGCATATTTTGAGAATCTGAATATCCTTTCTTGCGAGATACCCGCGGGGAAATCCCGGGCCCACGTACCTTTATACTGGCATATTCTTTGTGAGTTCCTATTAGTGTGCCGGTGATCCACACGCGCTCCACTAACGACTTACAATATGCAGTATCCTTTCAGATTTCATCTTCTATTGAGAGTGCTTCTCTCGGAGTCAATTACTTGACTCTGAGTATCGTCTCACTCAACCAGATGTTCTGAAGGTACGTTTCTGTCCATGTTGATTTCTTTTGATGATTACTCCCACTGGTTCTAAGACCAGTTGTAAAATCAATCAAACTGTCACATGGACTGTATCTCGTCCTAAAGTTCTCTTAATTGGCAGCAACCGGGCTCACCAATGCTTCCAAGTAGTCGGATTGAAAATCCGTACCAACTATAGTGTTTTACCACTATTCGGTATGTCACCCCGATCATAACTACTTATGGCGGTGATCAATACTACTGGTCAAGAGAAGACTATGTCAGTATTAAAACAGAAATCTGATTTCTGCTCTAAGCCTAGTGATGACTAAAGGTTATTTCACTTGGCTAATCCTGAACTCATTCAGGACTGTCCCAACTCCCACTGTCTCCTTAGAATATGAGTTCTTTCTAAAAGAGCTCTTCTTTTACAGGTACAGCGGGATAGCCAGTGAAACGACATTGCTGATCAGGTTCAGGCTAGTCATGAGGTTCAGACGAACACTATAAGACCCTGGACCTTTAATGTACAAGTGGGACAATCCCAGCTTTACATTTCAGACAGTGTCTGCAAAACCTACTTAGTCGAAGATGTGGTTGGAATATGTTTTATATGGTCTGACTGGTTTAGCGTTTAATTTACGGGGAACTAATTGGCAATGTATCTTATACATTGAGGATCGAACTCTTTCGACCAACGCTCCATCATCTTCCCTAAGACACATTATAACTATTAATGTTCTTGGAAGAGAATAAACTGTGAAACATTTTCCCCAGTTTATGATGTTACTCAGGTTCTGTAGATCTCGTACTTCCTTTGAAGTCCTTGAACTGTTCAAGTATTCAATCCAATCGCTTATTCTGATAAGCGAAGTCATATTCATCATACCGAATGACAAATATTGTGAAGTACAAACAATTGTGTTCTATTTGGAGATTCGAGCAATACACAGCAACTGATGTGTCCGTTGCTCCTAATCTCAATGTCTTTTACATCTCTATGTAAACTTGTGACTTTGTTAACTCTGTTCAAGACTTGCAATCTTCAGTTGACTCTAAGTCAACTGATTCCAAAATCCTATCCTTTGGATCTTTGGGTGATTCATTTCTTGCCACATGTGCTTTATAAAGAACTTAATCATCATCTGACTCTAAGTCAAATGATTCCAAAGTCCTGTCCAACTGGATCTTTGGTTGATTCATTTCTTAACACATTAAGAACTCAATTCATCATGTGACTCTAAGTCAAATGATTCCAAAGTCCTGTCCAACTGGACCTTTGGTTGAATTGATTCTTATGACATTTATCTTAACAATCATAAAAGGACACAATTCCTAAAATCCAAACACTTTGGATGTATCAATATTCAAGTTATTACTAATCATGCATTCAACACAATCATACAACATTTCAAGGATATTTCAAACAACATGTGTTAAAAGAAAATCGACAATTTTATTAAAACAAAATCCTTGAACAATGTATAATATGATAGACAATGTCATACGCATCTAATAAGCTAATAACATTTTTCAATATCTAACTAAACTTCAAAACCGCATGAGCCGGAAATCTAATCCAAATGTGCTCCTATGCGCCAGAGTCCCGTACCTTACTCATTCCCTGCATACAAATCAAAATGTGACTATCACATTATGCATCAAGGAATTATGGAACAGGAGTTTTGAGGTTTTTAGACATACCTGAGCTTTCAAAAGATTTTGACCTTTGAGCGTCTTCCAATCTTTCCGCGACTGTATCCGATTCTGTGGATTCCCAGCTTAAGACATATCCAGACGATCTGGATCGTTTCTTGCTGTGTCTTTCCACTGGACTTAATCCAGAAGTAGCTGAACCATTGGAGCTATGCCTGTCCAAGAGTGACTCGTATAAAGTCAACAGTTGACGCATTTCCATTAAGGTCTTTTTCTGGTCTTCCTTTCTATACGTTTGAATGAACAGATCGTACTTACCAGTCAGTGAAGCGAGTAGAGTGTTAACACTCGAATCCTGACTCATGGAATAACCAAGTTTGTACAATTCGCCTATGTACGCTTCAATCTGAAGAACATTCGAATCAATGCTACTTCCTTCTTTTAACTTACACTCTGCAAGTCTTTTGAAGATCCTAGCTCGTTCCTCTTCGACCGGTTTTCGGAACATTTCCTCAACCGATTGCATTAACTCATATGGCCCCAAGGATTCAAAATCCTTGCGGAACTCGGGGTCAATGGTCAATAGCATGAGGTCACGAATCTTTTCGGATTCATCAACTAACAAGTCATGCTTATCATAAAGGCTCTTTATGATGACTTGCTTCGGTGGAACCGGGATCGGATACTCAGTGAGATGAAGTTTGCCCGCAATGACGAGAACCCGTCTCCAATTGCGAAGCCATTCTTTACAGTTAAGGCCAGTCAGCCTTTCTATATTTAGCAGGTGCTTTCTGATGCTCTCAGAAATGGGTGAAGGAGGAGAGGGAGGAGAATAGACACTTGATTCAGACATCTACAATAAACAGAATTTTATTAGTTTAATTTATCCTTTTAAATAATTACCCAATATATTATTTATTAAGGCTAGGACCCAAAATACCCCAACTATGGTGTGAAGAGGGATGCCGTAATCACAACATAATGGTCATTAAGGTAGATAATACACTTATCAATTTCATCTTATGAAATTCCTAGATCTGTTGAGACACATTGAACTGTTCAATGGCATGTTTAGTCTCGGATGTGCCCCACTGTTTGTGACTGGGATGCCGAGGATCACAAACCGGGTGTGAATAACCATGCGAATTAGCTTGGTACTCTTGAAGTCGATTGTCATCTCTAATTAACGTGCCGGTTAACCACACACGCTCCGTTAATAATGACAAAATCGAGAAACCCATTGCAAGTCTTTGCGGACCCCAGTTGGCGTGCCGGTAAACCACACACGCTCCACCAACGTTCCACAAGGTGCAATGTGCAATTCCATGGATTAGCACCAATTCACATTTTTATCCTAAAGTAACTAGATTGGGTTTTGTTTGAGGTTCTAGTACTTTCAATTATAGCATTATACTTTTAAGAGGCTTAGTGGTTCTATCAAACCCGTTCGGCTAACGACACTCGACTGACCAGGAGAGCGGTGGGTAAGAGTGGATACCCATTAGACTAACATTTTATAGTCAGTCGCCTTATACCCTCTTTATAGGACAGTTTTGTGAATGAGGCCTACTTGCGGTAAGACTAACCAATTTTCTTATATATAAATATTAACTTTTAATCATAAATATATAAGATATATTTTAATCTTATTAAAATATTTTAGAATTAATTTAATTAGAATTTTCGCAAATTTTAAACAATTTTTGAAAATTTAAATTAATTATTTAAGTGATTTAATTTATCTTTTAATTAAAACAATTAATTAAATTAATTAAATCTAGATAGGCATCACAAATTAATCAAATTAATTTAATCCTATCTAATCCCCTAATTTTCGAAAAAGGCAAGCAATGGGATTAGGGTTTCCATTTATTAATTGATCTCAATTACCAAAAATAAGAAACCTACTTACCAAAGCAAGCAAAATCTCCAAAATAAGGGGTGGAGGCTAGGGTTTTCAAAACCCTAGCCACCAATTTCGAATTGGCCTCCATGAGGGGTTTTATTTTCGCTAAACCCATCATCATACAAAGGAATTATATCAAATTCACAAGAAAACAAATTGGCTCTGATACCACTGAAGGGTTTTCTAGCAAACAATGAACACAAATAATCTTATGGTTCACATGCAACCCTAGAAAGATCTATGTTTTCTTCTATGAAGATAATAAACTAAAACCTAAAGGCCAATAATTATTTCTAAAGATAAAATCAGAAGAACCAACCTTTGAATCTTGTTCTTGAAGCTAGCAGCACAAGTGTCCTGCCTCAGATGCAAGTCATACCCACATCAATGGAGAAGACAGTTCAGCAGAGTTTATCTTGATGTAAATGGCGCAGAGAATGAGGGTGCCAGGTGCCTCCTTTTATAGCCTCCAAGGGTTACAGCTGAAACCCTAAGGAGCCTCCAAATGGGCAAGCCTGTTAACCATTTGGACAAGGCTTTCCTTAACCCTAATTAGGGTTTCGAGATCCTTGTGGTGGCACCACAAATCTCGCCACCTTTAACCCCTATCCACTGGCCAGCCTTTTATTCAACTATTGAATAATTACAAAACCAGTACCTGAACTTTTAATTAATTAATTTAATCACTAAATTAAATCCAATTAATTCTTGATTAAATCTCAATTAATTATTATAGTTTCTAATTAATATATTAACACTTAAATATATTAATAAACCATTTAAATAATTCTATTGATTTATTACACAATTAATAAATCAACCTTTTACTCTACTGAACTCTATCCTGACCTCCAGCTATGAGGGCAACCCAAATGGACTTTGCTTCAATTAACAAGATAAATATAGTCGCAAAGTCATGGCTTAGACACCTAATCCAACATGTTTGTCCTCTTAAGTAGTTGGCCTTTAGAACTTAGTAGTAAGTGCTTGCTTGTGACTAAGGTTCTAACCATTTAATTAGCGAATTCGGATTGGCATGAGGAATATTCTTGGCAAAAGGATTTATGCATGAGGATTCTTATGTGGAAATGACACTACTAGAAAAAACACCTTTAATGACACGCATTGCGTGTCATCTAGGGGTACAGATGACACACAAATGTGTGTCAAGGAAGCCCCTGTCATAAATATTAGATGACACACATTTGTGTGTCATAAATTTATGACACGCATTTATGACTTACATCTACGACATACATTTATGACAAATATTTATGACATACATTTTGCGTGTCATAAATTTTGACTTTTTAATATATATATATATATATATATATATATATATATATATATATATATATATATATATATATATATATATATATATATATATATATATATATATATATATATATATATATATATATATATATATATATATATATATATATATATATATATATAAGATTTCAAAATATTAAAATTAAATCACAGACTAAATATAGTGTCTCAGAATATGAAATAAATCATTAATACAAATACAATCCATTGTCACGTTATCACAATGTCATATATCAAATACAAAATTATAACCAAAATAAATGAAAGTAGCGTGTCTCCCGTGTAACCGACGCGAGTTTGTGTCTTACACCCGTATGTTTGTGTGTCCGTCCCTATGGTTACCATTCTGCAAAAAAGTAGAATGCTATAATTAGAAATAATTGAAAAGTATGATGATATAATTACACAATCAAAAAAGTAGGATGCAATAATAACAAAAAAAAATTATAATACATAGGATTTTATATTAACAAAGAAACAAGTATGCTATAATAACAAATTAAAACCAAAAATTGAGAACGGGGGATTTAAAAATTACAGTCCATAGATCATAAGAATACTACAAGCCGTCAGTTGCTTCTTCTTGCTCTTTACATAAATTACTGAACCAGCAAGAGGCCTCTTAATCACTGAAATAGAACTTTTTAACCACTTATTGAATATAAGTGATATAAAACCTTTTAAAAATTACAGTCCTTAATTTGTAATATTGTCCCACTAATAATGGAACTTACCAGCCTAGGAGGTTTAGAGAAGTCATGTCTCAAATAAGTTCCAGCTAATTCATCTACGTTTCTTTTTATTCTAATCCACCCTGTAATTGTAATACAACACTATAAATCATCAGTTTTTAATGAGGATAATAAAAGGAAACATGAGTTTAGTTCTTATACAATTCAAGATCATGAAGAAACTTTAGATCTTAGGATGGCCTGCAAACAAATTACATACACATTAAGTCCTCTCTGTAGTAAGCCAAAAAGGAACACCATTAAGTCTGTAAAGTAAAAAAAAAGGTACTTACAATTTCCAACCGAAGAAATGAGATGTTTATGATGAACTCGACTAAATTCAACATCCGCCTGAAACTCACTTTCCCCCTGCATGCTGCCCGTTTTTAGTTGTTTGACTGCCACCTCTTACCCGTTTGGAAGGAGTTCTCTGTTCTTTTAGAGAAGTCTAGTGACATACTAGGGGAAGGCGCTGGAAATGGGTTTGAGCCGCTAGAATAGTTGGAACTGGAAGACTGTTCTTTCACTCAACTATTGATTCATCAATAAGTATAGAAGATTCAAACAAACGAAAAAACTGATATTCTCTAAATGCCAATACGGTAACAGTATAACAAAATTATAGGATTTAGAAGTTTAACAACAATACTACACTAAACTTAGTGTCAACTCTTTCATTTGAAGGTATTGATCTGTGTTTTGAATGAGAAAAGTTAAAGAAAAGATGCAGAATTAAATGCAAGAAATTGACTTACCAGATCTCCAGAAACACTTCTTTTTCTATTTCCTTAGCAAATCTCGCATCTACAAATAAACTTAGCTGCACAATCCCTGCTAGAAAATACTTAATTAGTTACAGGGTCAATTTCAAAGAAAATAGGATGCTAAGTACACAAACCCTCACAAACAAGGAAGGAGAAGCGGGGAATTGACTTACCGGGCACTCAATGGAACCAATAGAGAGGACGGTCACTTACCAGATCTCCAGAAACAGCCTTCAACATCAAATCAACGGTAGGTTCCGTCTGGGATTGGGAATCGAGGAACATTGGTTCATCCTCCAACAAGGAAGGTTCGAGAGAGGGATAAGCAGCTTCGTACATACTCTCTTCAGCGCAGGATTTGAGCGATTTATTGGAGTTAGATCTTCGGTTTCCATGGCTAGGTTTCTTCACCATAGCTTCCCGTATGCAGGATCCAAGGTGATAAGTCCGCCACAGGGGGTGGAGTAGCTTCCGTGGCAGGCTAGGAGGCCAAAGAGCCATAGCGGCGAGCTAATTGGTCCCTCAGCCGGCAGGAGATGGTCGCCGATGACGGTAAGGAGAAAAGTTGGGGGAGAAATTGGCGGAGAAACCGCTTCAAACAATTGAGATCGCCAAGAGAGAGAAAGGGGTAGAAAGAGAAAGTGAAACCCTGATAAAACCAAACCAGGGAAAAAATTAAAATGAAATAAATATGACACACTTTCTTATAAAATGACATAAAAGTGTCTCCCGTGTTTTTTTCTTTTTCGATTATGACATTAAAAGATGACATGCATTTTGTATGTCGTAATTATTGTAAAACATGACACCGATTTACGACATACAATTATTTATGTCATAAATTCTTCAGATTTTAAGAAAGATGACACTTTTTTAATGACATACGTTTTTGTGTGTCATAAATTTGGTGTGTGTCATTGTTCGTATGTCATTAAAAGCTATTTTTCTAGTAGTGTGAAGTGCAACATTGAAGGATCATAAGTACATGACAACATTAGGAACAACTTCGTGTTAATGGCAACTACTGACAACGCTTAGTAATATCAAGTATTTTAGTCGTTGTTAGGCCCTATTCTTGGTAAATTTATATCATAGTTGTATTGGTATTTCTGCAAAATTTGACACGCCTAGGTCGTTATACGGTCAAAAATAATAAAAATACCTCACAGACTCACTAGTATAGCGGTAGCAAGGGTCGATCCACGGGAGTTTGTGTGACAACTGTAAATTTTGGTCAACGAAAGTCAACTGTAGTCAAACGAAGCGTACGTTAATCCTTATGTTGAAAAGTAATTTTTCCATAATTTTACGATGTATTATTATTATAATACTATGTACGCTATTCAAAACAGTTATCGAGTAAACGCCGAAAATACGGATATTAAACTACTATAGCGTAAAAATTTGATAATCGTACAATTATTATTTTGAGAATAATAATATTCATAAAACGATGTATTCTTAAATACGAACACGTGGACATATAGAACGTCGAAAACGGAGTTCGTATGTGAAAGTTACAACAGTTAAACCGTTGTGAACGGATAAATGTACACAGGGTTTGGACCTAAAATACAAAATGAGTTGCCTTAAACATCAAAAATGGGATAACGAAACATATATTATGAATCGTAATATTGTCTAGTATTTAATTTCATAGCCAAATACAATTTTCGGTAAAATGCTGAAAATCGCGTAATCGAAAGAATATTGCGCTTAAACGCGTATTTCATCGTTTAACGAGCTACGAATCAATCTAAATAAATGTTTAACAATGTTTTTATACATAATATTTATTTAGAACTTCGTTTCGTCAAAAACTCATAAAATTTCACTAAAACGTCTTACGATTTTATAAAAAATCACATATTTATATAAGTAGATTGTCATTTTTATAAAAATTAACCCACCCTACACCACCCCCTACCCCCCATCAGCTGAATCTCTCCAAGATCACCATGATCTTTGATGTCACTATTCATGATCTTAGGCTTTATAGTCTAGAAATGATCTCTTAATAAACAATAATAAAAATAAATCCAAGAAAATCATATAAAAAGAACCAAAGACTAGCACATCTCATTTGAACACAAGAAAAACTCACAAATCCTTCTCCTTCTCTCTAAATTTCGTCCACCACCACAAACCACCGCCGGCCACCACCTTCCACAACCACCCTTCTTCGTTTTCAAGTGTTTTTCAAATCTTTTTGGTAAGTTAGCTTTCTCTAGTGATTTTAAACATTATTACATCACTTTTATCTCATTTACACACACTAACATCTACGTAAACCCGTTGGATAATAGCTTTGTCCAAGGGTCATTCGAGCTCCGAAGCTTAGATCTTGTCTTCTACCGTAAATCCCGCAAGAACAACCTTGTTTTTAAGTAAAGCACGCATCAAGGGTGAGTTCATACCCCTCATTTTCATCTTTTCTAAAGTTTTAGGGGGAGAATACAAGTTTACATGTTAAAAATGATGATTTACACAAGTTTATATGTGTTTATATACTATAAATAATGATTTACACAAGTTTATAAAACTAGTAGTTGTGTAAAAACGTTTTTGACATGAAATATGGTTAGATTTATGTATTACGAACATTATGATGTATTATGTTTGTGTAAAAGTTACAAAAGTATAAATAAGTTGTGTAAAAATACTAGATCTTTAATATAAACGTCATAAAAAACGAAAACTAGTAAAAACTACGTTTTTGTAACCGGAAACACTATTCTCTAACAAAAATGCTTATAACCTAGTTATTACACCATTTTTGTGGGAAATATATTAAAAGATGTTATTTATAATCATCTAAATAAGTTATTTCGTTATTGTTCGTAAAAATATGATTAATACAACGGTATACTAAAAATAGACTATTATAGGAATAGTATGTTTTTGTGACCGGAAATACGACTTTTCTAGAGATTTATAAAAAGCACGTCAATTTGACGTGATAACGACTATTTAGACTTATAACGTCATAATAAACTTGGGAAATGATATTTTTACAAGGAAGTTGGTATTTTAAACAAAAATGACTATATTCAAAATAATGTGTATGAAAAATGACCATTTAGAAAGATTACCATCATTTTGACAAAATGACAAGATTTAAAATGTTGCCATCACTTATGTAAAATGACTAAAACAAATTTCTTGCCATGACATGTTGATAAACTTTAAATCTATCTTATTAGTATATTTAGTGTCTTAGATGTAAGAAAATTATACTCTTCAACTCATTAACATCTTTTAGGCTTAAATACGTTAACACAACGAAAACATTTATATAAATTATAATGGGTATAATTTATGGAACGAACGACAAAAATACGACAGAAATACTAAAGATAATTATATAAATATATAATTATTACATACTATAATTATCATGGACAATTTGATAATTACAAACGTAAAAGAGTTTTCAGTATATTTACATACTATAATTATCATGGACATTTTGATAATTACGAATACAAAGGAGTTTTCACTACATTTACAAGCAATGTTTTACACTATAATTATCATGAGTATATTTTGATAATTACAAATACAAAAGGGTTTTCATTTCAGTACGAACTAGGATAAAACATCACGTTGGGTGGTTATGTGAGACATTTCTTCACAGTACTGAAAGATGTACGCACTAAGTCCTAGATTATAACCTTAATCATTCATGAGCGAGATAGTTGTGTATAGATCTATACGGGACTAACAATCCTGCACCTAAGCTGCTAGCTACAGCTAGACCGGCAGGTCTGGGGTGACAAATGTCTTAACAATGCGACACCTAAAGAACGTCGTGGCAGGCCTACATACTAGTCACAGCAAGGCTATAATAACTCACATGAACGACAACGAATATCCTTAGTTTGGGGAAAAACATCTTCAAATGGTTTTATATAAATATAAAACTACATGTTGCTCTACACAAAATATAAGTAAGGTTTTACTTATACATACGGGTTTTATGGGATTAAAACTACATTTTATCAAGATACAAATATAAATACGGTTTTACTTATACATACGAGTTTTATGGTATTAAAACTACATTCTAACAAGTTACAAATATAAGTATGGTTTTACTTATACACACTGGTTTTATGGAAATTAAAGCTACATTTCATTAAGATACTAACATAAGTACGATTTACATATACATACGAGTTTTATGGTATTAAAACTACATTCTACCAAGTTACATATACATACGAACATAAGTAGGATTTACATATACATACGAGTTTTACCTACGTAAAGGTTTTACGGAATTAGATCAACAATTAATCCACGATAAACATGTATTTACATGGTTTCGTACAAGAATAAGACTATGTAATACTATTTTCAAGTATAGAAACACGTATACATTTTCGCTCCTTGGGTTTTAAGACTACGACTCACTTATAAGAAAATATTGGATTTTCTGGTTTCAAACACTATCTCTGTACAAGGAAAAAGGACTACGGATTTTCCCATACAAAAATCTTACGAACTCACCAACGTAATGTTGACACTCTTTCAAATTACTTGTATTCTCAGGTAACAATTAGTCAGGTCCGACTAACCTTACGGAATGGGACGCGAAGACGTCTCTTTTTTACTTAATTGGGTTGAAACAATACTGTTTGAACAATGTAATTTTCCAATTATAATGTATGATGGTTGTTATCTACTTATATTTCAATGTATGCAATGGTTGTGATGCTATGTCCCGTTCCGCCCTCAGACGATTCCGCCATCGTGGTTTGGGGGTGTAACAGTTTGGTGGTAAAGATAGGACGATAGCTTACCAACTGTAGTGTCACTCTACACCCGAATGGTCAATTTCTACTTTTCCAAAAATCAAACAAAAACACAATTCCAAAACCAATTCCAAAAACTAAATCAAGTATGAACTAATTTAAACCAAATCAAATCCTAGACTATGGTTACTTACTGAAATCAGAAACTAAATTCAGAATCCAAAAGCAAACAATCAATACAATCAAACCAAACAAGCATCCAAACACAATTAATACTAAAAAGTGTAATAAAACCATAAACCGAATGATTACTTCAATTAAAACTCCAAACCAAAGATCCAATGTACTGAAATCCGAAAATAATAAACCTAGACTAAAGCTACTGGTCTGAACAATCCAAAAACAATAGACTAAGAACTAAATTAAACTAAAGAATATTGAACTAAAAGTGAAAACATAAAAAATACCAAAAATGGTGCTGAAATTCTGAATCCTTGAGTCAAAGAAGCCTTAAGTCCACCTTAGGGTTCGTTCTTCGCCTCCTGATTTCGAACTAATGACCTCTATTTATACTTGTAAAATCTGTCGATCCGCGGCACGTACGTAAGGCCTGAGTCCACGACGCGCGTGTTGCCTTATCCCCGTTTTTTCGCTTTTTGAATCGCTTGACTTTTGACGTGGCGCGATTTGCAAGCTTTTTTCCCACGGCGCGCGTATGAATTCGACTGATATGGCCTTGATCCAAACTTCTTTCATTTTGTCCGCTTTTAGTCCCTGTTTTCAACATTTTCTTGCACACAAGTCCTAGCACAAAAAGTGAG
Source organism: Cichorium intybus (assembly GCA_023525715.1). Classification (NCBI taxonomy): domain Eukaryota; kingdom Viridiplantae; phylum Streptophyta; class Magnoliopsida; order Asterales; family Asteraceae; genus Cichorium; species Cichorium intybus. Next base: position 63,969,879 of record CM042015.1, on the reverse strand, counting down.
AAATACCAATACAACTATGTAAAAAATTCACCAAGAATAGGACCTAACAACGAGTAAAATACTTGATGTTATTAGGCGTTGTCAAACACCTCACACTTGTGCCTTGCTTGTCCCCAAACAATAGAGTTTTTAACAGATTTTAACTAAGACTCAAACATTTTTGAATGTGTTCAATTTCAAAGTTTTATTGTTTCCAGAATTAGATTGAAAATGATTTTGATAAAGACTGACCAGAATTGTAACATCCGTGTTTTGGGCCTAGGAGTTTTGAGTTTAAACCGACAAATAAAATTTATTTTTTAAATAAAGAATAATTAAATTTAATATTTTGTTATATTTTTATATTGTGAATAAATGAGCCAAATATAGTTTTAAAAATCTAATTGTAACAAAATGTGAGAAATTTTGTCATAAGGACTAAAAGTGTCAATTTGGCCAAACTTGGCCTAAGTAGATTTGACTAGCCATGGATTTGGAAAATTAGAATATTTTGTGAAGGAATTGATGTGGAGTTAAATTAGGTCAAATAATTCCTTGAATTAATATTAATGACCAAATCGTTAAGAATTTTTGGTGTAAGGGGCCATTTATGTCAAGTTAGGAAACTAAGGGTTAGTGTTGACCTAGTCAATGACTCAAGTGAAATTAAATATTTATATTAGGGGCATAAGTGTGAATTTAGAGACTTCTAGTTAGAAGAACTGACTTTATGGGTGTTGGGTGAAGTAAGACCAAACTCTAGGGACCCTTCTTGCCAAATCTTAAAGTATGTGAGGTTTTGATGGGGGATCTTCCCCATTTCAGCAAAATCACGATTTGGAGAGAATAAGAGGGTGAGAGTGGCGATTTTTCTAGGGTTCTTGAGGATTTGATGCTAGAGATGGAAGATGGTTCAAGCTCTTCAAGTTCCTAGCCAATCTAAGGTATAAAACCTTCATATTCTAGCTTTGAATTCGAGTTAGGGTTTGGGATTTTGACTCAATTCGAGATTTATGGTGGGATGAGGTTATTCCTATGATTCCCCAATGTTTATTTTATGTTTCTAAGTTGATTAGAGTCTACATTCAATCCATGGATGCTCTAGATTCAATTACTTGGTTGAATTGGGTGTTATGAACCCTAGAAATTAGGGATTTGATGAATTGTTGAGGAATCTAGAAATTTATGGATGTTTATGATAGTTTTGGATGAGGGGATTCATTTCTAATGATTCCCTAAGGATTCCAATCTTTGATTTGTAGTCTTAAACCTTGAATCACTAGATAATGGGAATTTGGTGTTGGAAATGGGTTTTATTCATGTAGATGATGATTGGATCTCTTGTTCAATGGATGAATGGGTTTATTGCATCAATTTGGAAGTATAAGTGGAGTAAGGATCATTTCCTAATGATTCCATGGAATGGAAGAAGGAATCTCCACTTGTAGTTATCAATTAATGGATTGGAATTGGGTATTCCATGGGTTTTAACCATTTGGACACATGATTGGAATTGGGAATTCCATGAGGCTATCTTCTTTAGAGTTATGTGGGAATGACTCCCTTAAGGGATGACCTTAGTTAAGAAACTAGTTGGGTACTTGATGGTGTTTAGTGTAATGATTGACTTGGAACATAGTTCATGAATCACTTACTAAGAAATAAGATCATGGATTGTGATTTCTATTGAATTAAGTCATGAACACTTGGATTGGGAGTTGAATACTTGGAAATGAGTTATTAAATGTATATTTTCATGTATAATTGGTCTTGGTTTGATTTGGAACTTCATTTGGGTCAAAAGGGGGTTAAAATGAGCAAAAACGAAGCTACAGCGTGCAGAACACGGCCCGTGTTGCAGAACACGGCCCGTGTAAAAGGGTCTGTGTAATCTGCTGGTCCTAACACGGCCCATGTTAGGGGGAGCACGACCCGTGTCAGGGGGTTTTCCATATTTTCTTCATTTTTGAGTTTTAAGCCTTATGGTTTGGGCCTTGGGTCCTTGTTTTGATGCCAAACTTTGGGAATGTTTTAACTAAGATTTTCCCTATATTAGAGAGTCAAGGACTTCATTTTGGGATAGGGGATGATGATTCCTTTTTATTTTAAGATAAGTATTAGTGGTGTGACTTTTAGATGAAAAGAGTATGATACCTCTCGCTATTGTATTGTAGGAAGGAGATGTTTTGTTATGACTTGGAGGTGAGACTAAGAACTTGAGCTAGCACTCAACTAAGATGATTTGATGGATGAGATGATGTCTAGGAGCGCCTCCAAATGCATCAAACCTTGTGTGAAGTTAGTGTTGACTCGTCAGTTGACCTTGGGTGAGTTTACCGGGAGTACACATCCCAACTATTATTTTTGTGTGTGTTATCAATTACTTTTCATGCATATTATTATGTGCAATGTGTTATATGATTACTACTTGTGCATTGCATGAAAATGGGTTTCTAAAGATGTTTTCAAATAAAGAGTAAGATGAAAGTGATGGATGTAGGTTAAGATAAGTAGACATTAATGGCAGACTTGCCCCCACCTTGGCATTAGAGAGAGAGAGAGAGAGAGACGTGGGGGTGGGGGGTGGGTGGGGTATTTTTTTATTAATAAAATAAATAACAAATTTAAAGAAAAAGAAAAAAGAAATAAAAAGGGCATTTTAGTCTTTTTTATATGCCCCAGGACTCTATGTGGTAATTTTTGCCAATTAGTGACCAGGAGTGTTGAAAATGGAAAGTTAGGACCTATGTGGTATTTTTTGCCAACCACAGGGACCAAAAATGTAATTTACTCAAAAAATATGTAGTTTAGATTTAGTTTTGCGATCTCAATCTTTGAATGACATATATATTAATATTTATAAAAATTTCCATATATTTGGAGTTTGAATGGCATATATATTAATATTTATAAAAAATTTGTAAATATATATATTAATGAAAAACTATTAAAATTAGAAAGTTAAATCAAACGAAAAAGTTTGATACTCGGTTAATATGAATAAAAAAGATAAATCGGTATATGTTTTATATATATAATATAATATTAATAAATTGCATATCAGTCAATCGAGTTATAGGATATAATGAAATCTCTATCCCTTTGGTACGAAGTCTTTTTGTTCTTGTTTCCAGTGACCAACTAGCATGTGATGTGACAATTCTTTCCTACTCTCTTTCTACTGCAAAAGTTCCACAGTACACCTATGACATATCACTTCTCTCACCTGCCGAGTCTCTCTATTAACGGTAATATGTTCAATTTCCTTCCGGTTATTAATGTAAAATGGACGTATGGGTGTGGTAATTTTAAACATATTATATGCATACCATGTTCCAAATTATTCAAAGATGCATGACGTGGCTAGTTCTCCATCATTTCAATTCATATGGTCTGAAAAAAACAATCGAATATTGAAACCGGTCAAAGAACTTGTAAAACATACAAATCAATTCATATGGTCTGAAAAAATCAAATAGAAAGATAAACGACAACGTATTGATCGAACGACGATTGTCTGAGATCAATCCCACTGAACGGAAACCTGTGATGAAATCGTATCGGTGAGGAACTGATGACTGGTTATCCTTGTTGGTTGTGAAGTGTAAGTCGGAACTGTGAAGCAATATGAATCCCACTGTTGATTTGGGTCTTAATCAGTCGATGAAGCCAAAGGATGAAATCGAAAATAATAAAACGAAGGGAAGAAGCAAATACCTATGATATTTGATGAAAAGAAAACTCCGAAGAGATTTGTGCCATCGGATACCATCGGAGTGTAAAGAAAGTGACTCCGAAATCTTGCACCTCTTCGGAACCGACGAGACGGAGAAGAGGACTCCGAATTCTTGACACTCTTCAGAGTTTTGATCTGATCGGAGAAGAAAACGGCGAAAAAAAATGGCTTCAATCCGAACTGTAAATGAATTCGGAGATGAAAAGGGAGGAAAACGGAACAGTGACTCCGAAGTGGTGACTGCCTTCGGTGGTCTGCGATTTTGGTTGAGATGGCCGGTGGTCTGATCTCAAGAGAAGTAACGGCATAGTGGAGAAGATGAAGTATGAAAGGGATTAAAAGAGCAACAGGTAAATGATGATGAATAGTGAACACGTCAAAGTCTATTAACTTTCTAGTCAACAAAAGGGCACCGTTTTGAACCCAAAACCATCAAACGATTCGGATCTTAGCCCATTTCTTTTACTTTATTCGGACTCAATCAAAAGCCAACAACTCTTGACTATGTCGTTCAATTAAAAAGGAAGACTACTCAACATAATTGCAACAATTTAGTTCACGAAAAAGAATTGTCTGTAGCTCACGAAAAGCAAAAACGGAAAAGTAATTTAGTACATATCCAAAAAGTCTTATGACAACTCAACTCTAATAGATGTACACGTCAAAAATAAAATGCATTTGGCACTTGCTAGTTGCAACTACCGGATTGGACCAAGTTTATTTTGGGCTTTCATATATTTCATATATGGGCTGATCGGTTAGTAGATTACAAATTTGGGCTTAACAAAGCAACATTTGGGCTAATCACTATGGGGCTGGACCAGAAATGAAAAGTTAATTTCAAAGTTGATAAATCATTTTTCGAGAGGGAGTATTGGATTATTCTTCGGATCGAGTGCGCTCTCATGACCATGACGTTTTATGATCTCGTTGATCATAAGAAGGGGGAGATTGTTATTATTGGTCATTCGAGAATATTGTCAAAGATTATTATTCACGCGTTTCTTGATTCGCTTCCTATGCCACGTCATCCATTCCGATCTTTGAGAGGGAAATTGTTGGGTGCAAGGTTCTTCATTTATGATAACTTGGTGGCATGATGAAGGCCCACTTATGTTTGTGATGTTTGTGGGCTTGTGCATTGGTCTTGTTTGTTTTCTAGACTATAAATAGTGATTTTATTATTATTTGTAATAGTGATTTTATTATTATTTGTAGGCTAATGATCCTAGAGGGAGTGGTGTTAAAGTGATATAGAGAGAAACACACATAGAAAAACATACATTGTAAATCCTCATTGTAAAACTTTGATCAATCGAATCATTCGACACATTGGATCTTCATTGGTGTTCGTTCTTATTCCGCATTTATTGTCAAATCGTGTTTCAACAAAACTCCACGAATTCACCTGTTAAACTCAATCCAAAGCCACTACAAGGTACCCTAACTATCGACTACCCCCTGGGGTGCGGATTTTGCAAATGCAACACCCTACGAGTCGGCATTGCCGATTTTCTAAGTTTTCTACTTTTAAAGAAATCACTCAATTTCGCATGCTAAATGGATGTAATAACTTGCACAAATGAGCTTAAACGACATACCTGATAGTAGAAATCAGAAACACGAGAAAAATACATGAAATTTCTTTGATTGATCGTTAGTTTGTTGCGCGACATGAGTTTGTGTGTGTGTGTGTGCGATGAATGAGTCATACCTTATAAGGCGGTTTTTGTTCGATCAAATTCCGCGACGCGCTTAAGAGTACACCGTGTCGTGCGTGTCCAATTCAACCCCTGCCCTTCAGGTTAACATGCGAACGCGCGTCGCACTTTACTCCTTGCACGTCATGCCTTCTAAATCTTCCAAAGTTCGTCGTTTGATCCCACGCTGCCTCGTACCACGAATACATGCAATGACGGTGATGATATTTTCTAATTACTTCTAAGAACACTATACCTAACCTATTAACGGATGGGTTACCTCCCAACAAACGCTAAGTTTAACGTCTTCAGCCAGACGTGCTGTTCCTTATTCTCTACTTTCTTCTTGTGGCATCATCCTCTTCATCTCAGGTGCAAAGTCATGGACCAATGTTGCTAGCTATGTCATACGATCGCTCACTTGACTGATCCACTGTTGTTGAGCCCAGAATCTGGAAGACTTTTGCCTTCCTGCACCGTGTGTCCTTCTCGTACTGTTGGTGCTTCAGCTCCATCATCTCGAGCATATCTAACAGCTGCATCTTGTCCACTGTTGCCACTGGATGTCTTTTTGCTTCCCACAAAATCTCTTCTTCATCTCATCCATTTCCTTGTACCTGATTCTTACTTTTATCATTCGCCCTTGGTGCCATTAGCGGTCTGTTGTTCAATCAAATAAATTTCACGTATATTTCTCGTGTTTCTGATTTCTACTATCGAGGTATGTCGTTTAAACTCATTTGTGCAAGTTATTACCTCCATTTAGCATGCGAAGTTGAGTGATTTCTTCAAAAGTAGAAAACTTAGAAAATTGGCAATGCCTACTCGTAGGGTGTTGCATTTGCAAAATCCGCACCCTAGGGGGCTAGTCGATAGTTAGGGTACCTTGTAGTGGCTTTGGATTGAGTTTAACAGGTGAATTCGTGTAGTTTTGGGAAAATTTTCGCACGAGACGGACGGCACGACGCGTCGTGTTCTTGAGTCGCGTCGTGCGTGTCTGTGCGATGTTTAGGGATTGATTCTGCAAATATTTTTGTTGAGATTCTTTTGTGCAGATGGAGTTAAGACGAGATCATTCATTCCTTCAGTTTCCAGAGATGTCAGATGACACTCCACAGTACGAGGCTCAACTCGATGAGCTTCGTTCCCGACCGGTCCTTGCTGCTATTCATTTGGACCGAGCGATTCTGGTCCAAGCGGGACTTTGGGCCGAGCTGTTGCCATTCATTCACCGTACCTGGACCGTGGGAAGCACTCCTTTACTTGCCGGTCCAGACAGACGATGTGGTGTAAAAGGAGTTCGTACTCGAGTTGCTTTCTACTTGTCGATACGCGCCAGCATCACAGGAGGCGCGATCCCAGCTGATCTGATTCAAGCTGGGAGGGTATAGTCGAGAGTGCACCCATCGAGAGTTCGCTAGACACACCGAGATTTACACTGTTGAGGAGACGAGGAGCATGCACTTTGCGCCTTTCCTGCGCGCTTGCTTCAGGGGACAGCCTCAGTAGGAGCCTAACACGGTTATTTGGGCATCTATGTCCAATGAGTTGTTCAAGGCCGGGTCGGCCAAGGAGAGTCAGCTCCGCGACCCACTACACCGTTTGATGCATCGTATCATATCCACCTCCATCATGAAGCGGAGGGGATGTGAGAAGGTATCCAGGGAGGACATGACCTACATGTGGGTGCTATCCGATTCCAGTATGTAACACCCCTTTCTCAAACCGTATTCAAATACAGTTTACATTACAAAACGTGAAATATTTACTTAAAATTTTTTTTTACAAACTTTATTCTGAAAGGGTATTACAGACTCAATACAGATAACCATAATTTAAACTTACAGTACATAAACCGGTCCCAACTGAAATCTCCGCTCCTTTCACCTAAGTACATAGCATTTCAAAAATAGTATACGTGAGACATAAAGCCTCGTGAGTAATATGGGTTTTAGACCCAAAATAATTCTGCTCAAAACTTGAATTAATAACAAGTAAACTGATAAACTACTAAAAACTTATTTTCAAAACAAATCTTAAATCTCTTTGCTTTTCTCTTTTCAAACTCAAAATACTTTCTTTCTCAAACCTGCTTCTTACTTTAAAACTGTTTTATTCTTTAAAACTGCTTTCTTTCTCATTTACTCGTGACCAACTGAAACTCATGAATTAGTTTAATTAATTCATTCAACTAGCTCCCCTCGCGGGACAGAACAGATCCGTCCGCTTGGTTATGCTCATTCTGTCTCCCCTTTGTGACTTGGAACGGATTCAAGCACAAGGGTATACTAAGCTAGACAACTACTTCGCGACGGGAGGTACCATCCCAGTAGTGTCTTCCGATCTCCCGATTATGTGGGTGATCCTAGTCCGGACAATTAACTCTTACTACTTTCTTTGCTTTGGTTCTTATCTTTTTACTTTCTTCATTTTATCTCAAATTGGTCAAATATGGACACAATTTCAAAACAAACTCAAACTTTAACTCTTTGACTCATACTCTTGAAAATCACTTTAAATCTAACTTCAAAATCTTTAGCTCTCATATAGAGCTTCTTTCAAAACTTTACAAACTATACTTCTTTTAAAAAAAACTGAACTTCTTTAGAACTTCTTTAAAATCTCTTTTAAACACTTAGCTCTTGGAGCTACTTTCAAAACTATTTCCAAACTTTAGTATCTAAAAACATTTGGAAATCTCATATTTTTCTGAAAATATCATTTTGCTATGTACTAGAAAAATCCTCATAAAACTCACCTTGGTGTAGCTATAACTCACTAAACTTCTCGTACTCCTTTCCCCTTTCCGTGCCCCATGGTATTTGAAGCACCTCCTACACAAGTATCACGTATATATATACTTATTAATTACATAATACAACTGACTCTACAGTTCTAAGGTCTCATACGACTCAACTTCAGGTTATACTAAATGGATAACCATTAATAAACTCATTTTATAATTTTCTCCGAAATACGCGTATTTTGCTACAGTACCCCCGAGGGGTCGTATTTCAGTTCCGACACTTTTCCATGAAATCTTAAGCCATATTAGACTTGTGTTTCAAATTTGGAGTTCATTGGACAAGTCTAGCTCAAATTCCAAAAATCAAGTTTTGACATAAACTTGAAGTTTAGCCACTGCCGCTACAGTGACTTTTCCGCAAGGTCGGATTACGGATTTGACCATTCCCGATATGTTTTTATACCATTTTAAGGCTATGGTAAAAATTTCAGATCAAACGGACATGTCTAGCTATGGTTTCTAACTTTTGAAATTTCTAACATTTTTGGTCCCTGTCTGGAGGGCGCACTGCGCCAGGCATAGGGCGCACTGCTCCTGGGTGCACCCCGCCCTGATCCTGGGCGCACTGCGCCTAGCGCCTGGGCAGGCTCCTGATCAGTCGCGATTTGTGCACTGTAGCACGCAGTTTTGACATTTTAAGTCCTTAATCTAGTTCTTAATCATATGGGGTTTGTTCTAGAACCAAAACCCTTGACTAATAACAAGTTTTAAGCCATTAAAAACACCTTAATCACACCAATTCATGATTTAGGGTTCTTGAGCAGCATTTCAATTTCTCAACAATAGCAACCTACTTTGCTATTTTTAGCATATGTTCTTACTACATGAACGTGTTTAAGCCCAGAAATCATATATACTTCATGGATTATGACTGAAATTACAGATTTCAGTCCACTCCATGGAAACCCATCAAGAACACACAAAAGCTTAGGTTGGAAACTCAAATTACTAACCTTGTTTAACTTAGGAATCTTCAATTCCAAAGTTTCTCTTGATTTCTTGGCAACAATCCTTGGATTTCTTGTTCTCCCGTACTCTCCTTCTGCAAGCTTCTAAAATGTTCTGGAGAATGAGAGTAATGGCTCTCTTATTTATATAATTAATGTTTATAAAACATTTACATTTTAGTCCCCAAACTTTTCTCTTTTCTACAAAAATGGTCCTAAGACCCATAACTTTGCAACCAAAGTTCCATTAACTTCTAACTTGACATTTTCTTGACATTTTGGTCATTTCCATGACAAATGACCATTTTGCCCTTTGCGGTCATATATCACTATTCATGCGGTAAAACTCCAAATTTCATATAATCTTTTATTTCTTATATTATTATTTTACATAATACATGTTATTTTACACAATAATTTTATAACGTGTCAAAAGACCGTTTTACCCTTTTTCAACTTTTTCGCGGGTTCTTACAGTCATCCCTCCTTAAGCGGATTCCGTCCTCGGAATCTTTTCGTAATCTGTGAAATTCGGGTATCTTCTCTTCATTTCTTCTAGCGTCTCCCAAGTTAGGTTTGACCCTAAGGGATGCTTCCACTTGACTAGTACAAGGTCAATCTCCTTGTTCCTTAGCTTCTTAGTCTGCATTTCTAGAATTGCTTCAAGTTCTTCAAACAGTCTGCTAGGAGTCTCCACTCTCAATTCTGTATACGGTATCACTAACTCTTCTTTTCCAAAGTACTTCAAGTAGCATACATGAAAGGTATCATGTGTTCCACTGAGTTCTAGTGATAACTTCAGCTTGAATTCTTGCAATCCAACTCTCTTCAGGATCCTAAATGATCCAATGTACCTTGGATTCAGCTTTCCTCTCTTACCAAATCTGACTACACCCTTCTACGGTGACATTTTTATCATCACTAGTCTTGTGCTGCTTTCATGTTGGCTTGAATTACTCCGATCTTCTCATTAGTCATGTTAACAATTTCTGGCCCTGTAAGCTTCGTCTCACCCGCCTCTAACCAGCATAAAGAAGTTCTACACTTTCTACCATACAATGCCTCAAAAGGTGGCATTTTAATGCTAAAATGGTAGCTGTTATTGTATGCAAACTCCACTAATGGCAGGTGTTCATCCCAACTTCCTCCAAAATCCATCACACATGATCTTAGCATGTCTTCTAATGTCTGGATTGTTCGTTCACTCTGACCATCCGTTTGTGGATGATACGCTGTATTTAGCTGAATTCTCGTCCCCATTTTATCTTGTAAAGCTCTCCAAAAGTTATAGGTAAATCTGGGGTCTCTGTCTAACACGATGGACAACGGTGCACCATATCTTCTTAACATTTCATCTGTATACAACTGGGCTAACTGCTCCAAGGGACTAGTTTCTTTTATGGCTAGAAATAGTGCACTCTTGGTCAACCGGTCCACTATGACCCACATACTATCAGAACCTCTTCTCGTTCTCGGTAACCCAACAATAAAGTCCATGGTTACATCTTTCCACTTTTCGGCTGAAATGTGCAATGACTGAACGTCTCCATGCGAGACCTGATGTTCCGCCTTGACTTGTGCACAAATGACACACTTGAAGATGTACTTTCCTCAACTTTACACTTAAACTTATATGACTCTTCTAAAATCACATTTCTCAAATCTCCTGCTTTCGGCACCCAAGAACGGGTTCTAGAAGTCTTTAACTCTTGTCTACTTATCTCAAACTGCATGTCTTCCTCGTTTCTCATCTTTCAAGTCTATGCTTTTTCCAACATTTTTGTTGGACTGCTTTAATCTGTTCTATAATACTGGACACTAGTTCTATACGTATAAATCTTGCATTGATTCTTTTCTCTGGAACTTTTCTACTCAATGCATCTGCTACTACACTTGCTTGCCTGAATGGTATACAATCTCGCAAACATAATCACTGATTGGCTCTAACTATCTTTTCTGTCTTATGTTCAACTCTATTTGAGTGAACACATACGACAAACTCTTATGATCGGTGAATAGCTTGCGCGTTGTTCCATACAGGTAGTGCCTCCAAATTGTCAAGGCAAATACTATCGCTACTAGCTCTATATTATAGATAATATATTTTGTTTCTAGGACTTTCAACTATCTGGGAACATATACTATACTCTTATTCCTCTGCATCTACACACAGCTAAGCCCTCTAGGTGAGGCATTGCTGTATACTTCAAAATCTTTTGTCCCATCTGGTAATATAAGGACAGACGCATTACTCGACTTCTCTTTTAATGTACTAAAAGCTTTTATTTATTCTTCTTACTTAAGTAAATTTCATATTTTAAACTTACTTTCTTTCTCTTATTTTAGAAGTTCTATCACTTCATACCTTATTATAGAAAATTGACTTTCCAACAGTCAATCTACATTTCTAATTACTTCTTTCTTGTCATTAGACTTAAATTTTTTATTATCTTTATACAATTCCTTTAGAAGTTTTACAACTTCTTATATCTATATATATTAGAAGAATTGACTATTCAAATGTCAATCGTTGTTCTTGCTTCTTTTGTCTTATCTTTCATCTTTTAATTCTCAAGAAATTTTCTTTTTTTTCTTTTTTTTTATAAGCAAAACCTTTTATATCCAAGGTGTTGCTACAATTGCTACTAAATTTTTTTTTTGTCTTTACTACTAGTTTTCGTACATTCTCATAAGGTTATTACCTTTATTCTCTTGTTACCTGCATGTATTACTTTTATAATTACATGTCTTATATCACTCTTTACTTATATTATTTTTCATCTTTCGACATATTAACGATCTATATACCTCTTTCATTTTTTTCTTTATAATTTAGGAGATTTCAATCTCTTTTACTCATTATACTTTCTAATATAATCTTGTCCATTTCATTTCTCATCTTTCTTATTGTACTCTTATGAGTACACTTCTTATCTTCTTAGGTACTCCATGTACCATTATCATCTTATTACTTATGTTTTAATATTTTCTTGTAGTTCTTATTTCTCACACTAATGCTTAGTTTAGCATTCTATCTCTTGCTTACTCTTTACTTGCTATGGCTAACGCCAAAAATAACTTTTACTTCTCTATTTATCCTGCCTGCATTTTAACCATATTTCAATAAAGATTGGCATTTCTGATTCAACAATTTCTTGTTTTATCTCATTATGCTTGTTAAGCATACACTTCTTTAATAATCATATAGATTACCATCATTTTTTTAAGCATTCAATCTCTATGTCTCATACATTTTACTCATAAACTTTTTAGGTTGGATACCCAAAATTTCTTTTATTATTCTTTTTACCATTTCTCTCTATATGTCATGAGGCTACATGCCCAACACATTACATTGTTCTTTCCTTTAAGCTTCTTTTCTTTACTTATACGTATTTTAAAGCGATATACATTATACTCTTTCCAATATTCCATAACTACTAGTCATGTACCGACCATTTCTCTAATCTTTGGCTACTTTTACCCGTTACTTCCACTTAGAGGTAGTTACTTCCTGTCTCTTTATTTAATTTTTATTTCATATTTGACTCTTTGTCTAAGACTTATCTGGATATTCACTTTTACTCTTTATCTCATATCATTTATGACTCTCAGTCATTTTTCTCGCATTCTTTCGGTTATCCCTTTTTTTTCATAGTTCTTCTTACTTATACTTATATAGTTACTAAATCTGATTTCAAATGACCATTTCTTTGATAACTGTCTTTATATTCTTCTTATTATCATCATTGTCTGTCTTATCTTTAACTTTTCGCCCAACACTTGATTAGGCATTTAATCTCTACTTCTCAACTCATTCTCTTGCATTATAACAATGCATCTTGCTCATAGTCTTTAACGATTTTTTTTAGGTAACTTGCTTTGTTTATGTTACTCATTATAGTACTCTACTTACGACTTATTTATTTATTCCAATCATTGGATGTCATTTATTGTCATACTTCTTTCGAGTTTGGAAGTCACAACTTCCCATTTCTTACGCTTTCTTTTCTGTCTTTAATTCCTCTTCTAATACTTGGTTAAGTATTTTGCTTTCATTTTATACTATCTTATTTACAATTTTTATATACATACTTTAATCTCTTGGTTGTCCATGAACAACACATCTTACTACTTCATAATATTTATTCTATACTCTTTTATACATCTTTTAGGTTTGTCTACAATTGTAAACCCAGCTCATTTCCTTTTTACTCTTTCTACGTGAATGTTTTCATTCTTCTTCCTTATATGAATTTCATTCATATATCTGTATTCACTTTCTTTTCCAATATTTCTTTAGTCATTGTAATGACATTACTCTTATTTTTATTTCATAATCATAATTCGTTTCCGTTAAACAACAGAAATTTTTAATTATACTCTTTCTTTTATAATTGTACTATATACTCCATTACTTCTATTAACATTTTCAATACATTTATAATTTCTGACCATGTCTCTTTTACTAATTCCTTTCATACTTTACGTTATTTCTCATATTATTCAGTGGTTATCACAACCACAAATTTGAACTTTTCTTCGCCATTACCTTTTTATTCTTGTCATCTTATTTTCAGTGCTCTTTACTCATACTTTCTTATGTTTTATTACATATACTTTACACTGATTCATACAAGGTATGGGGTTTTCCCCACTACATACTTCGTATTTGTTACTTCATCTTTAACACTTTTTTTTTATACTTTAGTATTTCCAGTCATACTGGATTTTCTTCCATAGGTATACTAAATTTATACCCCTCAAACCTCTTACACTTATCTCTTACAGCTTCACATAATTCCTGTGTGGTTCCACCGGACTCAAATGTATATCCTGTGATTAGAATAGTACGGGCCCATATTATTATAACCACATATACACATTTGTTTCCCGTTTTACCACCAGGACTCATGTTCCGCTGTTGTGGATTTACTCCCAGTTCTACTTACTCTCAACATCATACTCAAGTATGTACCCTACTTAAATCCTACATAGTTTAAGTCTAGGTTCAAGTACTGACACCTAGTTCGCTTAAACTATGGCTCTGATACCAAAACTGTAACACCCCTTTCTCAAACCGTATTCAAATACAGTTTACATTACAAAACGTGAAATATTTACTTAATTTTTTTACAAACTTTATTCTGAAAGGGTATTACAGACTCAATACAGATAACCATAATTTAAACTTACAGTACATAAACCGGTCCCAACTGAAATCTCCGCTCCTTTCACCTAAGTACATAGCATTTCAAAAATAGTATACGTGAGACATAAAGCCTCGTGAGTAATATGGGTTTTAGACCCAAAATAATTCTGCTCAAAACTTGAATTAATAACAAGTAAACTGATAAACTGCTAAAAACTTATTTTCAAAACAAATCTTAAATCTCTTTGCTTTTCTCTTTTCAAACTCAAAATACTTTCTTTCTCAAACCTGCTTCTTACTTTAAAACTGTTTTATTCTTTAAAACTGCTTTCTTTCTCATTTACTCGTGACCAACTGAAACTCATGAATTAGTTTAATTAATTCATTCAACTAGCTCCCCTCGCGGGACAGAACAGATCCGTCCGCTTGGTTATGCTCATTCTGTCTCCCCTTTGTGACTTGGAACGGATTCAAGCACAAGGGTATACTAAGCTAGACAACTACTTCGTGACGGGAGGTACCATCCCAGTAGTGTCTTCCGATCTCCCGATTATGTGGGTGATCCTAGTCCGGACAACTAACTCTTACTACTTTCTTTGCTTTGGTTCTTATCTTTTTACTTTCTTCATTTTATCTCAAATTGGTCAAATATGGACACAATTTCAAAACAAACTCAAACTTTAACTCTTTGACTCATACTCTTGAAAATCACTTTAAATCTAACTTCAAAATCTTTAGCTCTCATATAGAGCTTCTTTCAAAACTTTACAAACTATACTTCTTTTAAAAAAAACTGAACTTCTTTAGAACTTCTTTAAAATCTCTTTTAAACACTTAGCTCTTGGAGCTACTTTCAAAACTATTTCCAAACTTTAGTATCTAAAAACATTTGGAAATCTCATATTTTTCTGAAAATATCATTTTGCTATGTACTAGAAAAATCCTCATAAAACTCACCTTGGTGTAGCTATAACTCACTAAACTTCTCGTACTCCTTTCCCCTTTCCGTGCCCCATGGTATTTGAAGCACCTCCTACACAAGTATCACGTATATATATACTTATTAATTACATAATACAACTGACTCTACAGTTCTAAGGTCTCATACGACTCAACTACAGGTTATACTAAATGGATAACCATTAATAAACTCATTTTATAATTTTCTCCGAAATACGCGTATTTTGCTACAGTACCCCCGAGGGGTCGTATTTCAGTTCCGACACTTTTCCATGAAATCTTAAGCCATATTAGACTTGTGTTTCAAATTTGGAGTTCATTGGACAAGTCTAGCTCAAATTCCAAAAATCAAGTTTTGACATAAACTTGAAGTTTAGCCACTGCCGCTACAGTGACTTTTCCGCAAGGTCGGATTACGGATTTGACCATTCCCGATATGTTTTTATACCATTTTAAGGCTATGGTAAAAATTTCAGATCAAACGGACATGTCTAGCTATGGTTTCTAACTTTTGAAATTTCTAACATTTTTGGTCCCTGTCTGGAGGGCGCACTGCGCCAGGCATAGGGCGCACTGCTCCTGGGTGCACCCCGCCCTGATCCTGGGCGCACTGCGCCTAGCGCCTGGGCAGGCTCCTGATCAGTCGCGATTTGTGCACTGTAGCACGCAGTTTTGACATTTTAAGTCCTTAATCTAGTTCTTAATCATATGGGGTTTGTTCTAGAACCAAAACCCTTGACTAATAACAAGTTTTAAGCCATTAAAAACACCTTAATCACACCAATTCATGATTTAGGGTTCTTGAGCAGCATTTCAATTTCTCAACAATAGCAACCTACTTTGCTATTTTTAGCATATGTTCTTACTACATGAACGTGTTTAAGCCCAGAAATCATATATACTTCATGGATTATGACTGAAATTACAGATTTCAGTCCACTCCATGGAAACCCATCAAGAACACACAAAAGCTTAGGTTGGAAACTCAAATTACTAACCTTGTTTAACTTAGGAATCTTCAATTCCAAAGTTTCTCTTGATTTCTTGGCAACAATCCTTGGATTTCTTGTTCTCCCGTACTCTCCTTCTGCAAGCTTCTAAAATGTTCTGGAGAATGAGAGTAATGGCTCTCTTATTTATATAATTAATGTTTATAAAACATTTACATTTTAGTCCCCAAACTTTTCTCTTTTCTACAAAAATGGTCCTAAGACCCATAACTTTGCAACCAAAGTTCCATTAACTTCTAACTTGACATTTTCTTGACATTTTGGTCATTTCCATGACAAATGACCATTTTGCCCTTTGCGGTCATATATCACTATTCATGCGGTAAAACTCCAAATTTCATATAATCTTTTATTTCTTATATTATTATTTTACATAATACATGTTATTTTACACAATAATTTTATAACGTGTCAAAAGACCGTTTTACCCTTTTTCAACTTTTTCGCGGGTTCTTACACAGTAGGTTCCTCAACCTGCCCAACGACGGGGAGTTGACCAACCAGTTCAGCCCCAGCCACCACCATAGCTCGTAGACGTGCTAGCTGCTGTAAGGGATCTGGACAGGAGGGTGACGAACGCTGAGGATCACCACCGTTAGATGGCCGAGACGCAGAGGCTGATCATGCTCCAGTTACATATCGAGGACTCCACAACGTACCCTTCGCGTGACCACGATGACGAGGCTGGTCCATCTAGGTCCCAGCACGAAAACTGATGTATTTTTCTTTTTATCTTTTGAGACATTGTACAGAACTTATTACTATCTTTAGTTTCTTATGCTTTATCGTTTATATGTTTGTTTCTTTTTGCATTTAATTTGTTTGTGAGTGTTGCTTGTAAATACCAATGGGAGTCTACGGAGGAGTTGTTTCAAGCAAGTGTGGGGTCATTCTACCCTACACTTGCCATTTCACCGACGTGTTCACTGTTGCGCCACAACTCTTGGGAATCTGAATCGTGAGGAGTTCGTGTTTTTTGTATCCTATGACAATCAAGTTCCAACAAGCAGTCATTCGTCTAAAGGGGTAACTCTTTCTCCCTTGTTTTGAAATATTTTTATGTACAACGGGGACGTTGTACGGTTTTAAGTGTGGGGTGTGGACGGTCGAAAGAGTTGTTTTTGAAATTTTTGCGGGCAACGAGTAATTTTTAAAATTTTTAGCAATTTTTCAAAATTTTTAATAGATTGTAATTTTGAAATGAATAACTTTTGAAAATATAGCATTGGTATTTTTCAAGAGATATTGTTAATTGTTATCATGTTATCTCTTTAGTCAAATAAGTTGAGCTTTAAGAGTTAGAAAAAATTTAAAGATTTGGAATATTTTAGGATTGGAATTTAGGAAGGAACTGTCAATCAGTGGCCTTTGTTGTTCGAGCCAATAGGTCTGAAATGGGTGGCCTCGAAAAAGTTATTTATGCAGCTTACTACCTAGGATCGTCTGGTTTGGGAAGGTATTTCTGAAAGCTTGTTACACGGACAACATCGAAAGTCATGGACAATTCTTTAATGGCCTTTAGAATCTGATCGACCCTTGCTACCGCTATACTAATGAGTCTGTGAGGTATTTTTCTTATTTTTGACCGCATAACGACCTAGGCGTGTCAACTACTAAGGATGATAGTAAATGATGATGAATAGACAACTTATATCGGATAAAACACGAGGAGTGATGAGATTTGTGAGGTAGTCTCGATCTTGAGGAGTCGATTAAGGGATGAAGAGGTGTTAGAAGACTAGTAGAATTGTGGTGCCAACCTTGGGCAAGAAAGGAGCATGATGAGCATTGTTTTAGTGAAGTGAAGGGTAGGTGAAGACTTGGAGCGGTTGAAGAAATTCTTTTGTCGTGACCCTTAAACCTTTCTTCCTTACCCTTACCTTCTTTTGAGACCCATCCAACATCTTTTTGATGTGCATGCTTGTGACATTGCCTTAGCTCTAGAAGACTAAGTGTATGTAAGAGTAGCGTGGTTTGTGCCTTAATGTCTGAACTAGAGAAACCTTATGTAAGACAAAAAGAAGTAGTTAATTATTCGGTTTCCCGATAGTAAGTGATGGCTTAGTTGACCAATGGAAACTTATTGGAATAGTGAGATACTAAATTATGTTTGGGATGATGAGATATGGACGCATGATGAGACTAGAAGTCATAGGTTTAAACCGTTAATCGACTTGAGGTGTACGAGTTAGTAAACAATTGATATTGCCTAATTTATACATATATTTCGGGCAATATCGAATGCTTAAACACGTGTTTTTGGTATGACATTAAGATAAAAGATGCTTATACGCTCAAATTACCAAAACTCATGAAAATAGCTTTGCGGATAAAGAAGGAGTTGAATTCAAGCTTAAAAGTGAACAAATGAAGTAAAATGACCTTGCTGGAATAAAAGAGCTGGATATAGAGATTTACGTGCGAAAAAACAAAGGAAAAAGCCTAACATGATCCATATCGCGACCCTGTCTCACTCACGATCGCGACCTTATATGCTGACAAGATGGTGACATTTTGTTGACCAAGAAATCGCAACTGGCTAAAGATCGCGACCCGATCACCCTTGGGATCGCGACGCGATTGTCTTACCAACTACGTTCCACTGATCAGGAGGCAAAATCATCGTACCTACTACACTCCACTCATCGGGCCACTGACCAGCATAAAAGATGTTGATCGCGACGCGACCTATGTGGATCGCGACGCGATGGTGTCTGGAACAGCAACTATAAATTGAGGCCTTCTCCTCTTCTTTTAGACACACCATAGACACACCATAGAGAGCAAGGAAACTATAGTTCAGATATATTTTTGTGTATTTATCATTTTTACATATTGTTGAGAGTGATTTTCATAACAAGAAGGAGCTAAGATCTTCACTATAGCAAGGATTCATCGATTGTAACTGGTTAGTATCTTTTATCATGTCTTCTTCATCTTGTTGTTGTACATTTGATACCATGCTAAGCTAAATCCCTGTAACTTTTGCCTAGGAGATGTTGATTCAATAATATAAACATGTGTTGATTTAGTTCTTGATTCGAGTTTAATATTGGTTAGGATATATTACTTGCATGTTATACATATTAAATGAGATTAGGGTTTATATTCTTGATAACCATCTTCATGTGATTAAAGTTTATTGACCATTTAAACTTATTGATTATATAAACCGTATGATGTGTAATTGACAATTATATATCATTGGACAAGTTCTTGGCCATTTAACTAGGAAGGTTGTCTAAGTTATGAACTTGATTAGTGAAATAAAACTTATATCATATTTAATTACAACTCATGACCATTGATTGTATGAACATATTGCTATAACCATTAGGATATGGACTGTTTGCATGCTAGCTTGTATAAATACTTCATGATTATAAGTTGTTTAGTTACATGACCATTGTGCTATAATAACTTAAAAGTCATTAGAATTGGTGAATTGACCATAGGATCCTACACTTAATGCAACCTATTTAAACTCATTGCACATAATCAAAAAATAATCAACCTAAGTTTATATGAATCAACAAATCCTAGGTGAAAGTTTCCTTTGTTATTATTTGATTATACCATATCTTTATTGTTGTGTTATTACAACCATTGCATCTTATTAGTTTACCTCTTTTATAAACATTCAAAAACTTGGTTTTACGAGTTTTCACTAAAACTCGCCCTAAAACTGTTTGACTAAGAATTGCAAACTCTAAGTTAGTTAACAACTCCCTGTGGAAATTCGATACCTTTACTTACCAAAACTATTCTATTAAAGGATCGAGTAATGCTTGCTCGTAAGTCTAATAGTCAAATAATAAGGTAAATAATTTGATTAAGACTTAAATGACATGACAACTACAAGTGAGTTGTGTTGATGACAACAAGTTTTTGGCGCCGTTGCCGGGGAGTTATTCAATTAATTTTATTGTTTACAATTGGTAATCAATCGATCCTTTTTACGGTTTTTACCGTGGGAAGTTGAAATTTCAAGTTGATTCAAATCTTTCAAATGTTTCTCTTGTTTCTTTTCTAAATAATTTCAAGACCCGCTTGCAATTTATTCAGTTATTTCAAACTAAATTGATTATCAGTCCAACTATAATGCTAGTAATTCTACTTACGAGAACGGTGTCAGAATAGACAGATTCGGTCTGGTTGTTGGATTTTCGAAAGGTCATTGACCGAATGAGTCCTGCCTCCCTACTGTCCTTCCTGGCCGTTCTTTATTTGATAGTCAACGCATTATAGTATATTTGATAAGATATTCAGTTTCTTATAGCTAATTGATTACATAAAGGTTTAGAAAGTTTTTAAATTTTCATTTTCTTTATTTTATTAAAAAAAAAAGAAACAAAGAGGGTGCAACCAACTTGAGTGCAGTTTCTTCTAATTCTTGTGTACGGTGTATGACCCGAAGTTCACAACCGAATATCATACCTGCACTGAACGAACCAGAACGTGAGTTTAACGCAAGGAGAAGAATAAGAAGAAGCATATTTCCAAAAGAAAAACCAAGACAAGAAATGGACATCCCAGTAAACGAACCAGAACCAACTTTGAAAGCATATTACAACAGAGCACGAGACGGAACAGGACCAAGTCTTGTACGACCCAAGATACCTGAAAATGCAAATTTTGAGCTTAAAGGTCATTACATTTCCGCTCTTAAAGGCATCACTTTCAAAGGAACAGAAGAAGAAGATCCAGTCGAACACATCGAGCAAGTCACAGAAATAACTGATTGTTTCAACATTCCAGGAATTTCCTCAGACGCAATCATGCTACGAATCTTCCCAATGACATTACGCGAAGGAGCAAAGAAATGGTTGAAGAGACTACCTCCAGGTTCCATCACTACATGGAACGGTCTAAAACAAGATTTCATAGAAGAATAGACTCCACCGTCCAAAATCAATAAACTGAAAGCAAAGATTCAAAACTTCCTCCAAGACGAAGATGAAACTTTGTACCAAGCATGGAGTCAATTCAAAGAATTGATTCAGGATTGTCCACAACACGATATGGACAAACATCAAAAAGTACAGAAGTTCTACGACTGCATCAACACACAAACCAGACAACTACTAGACGGGAGAGGACCACTCATAAACCTAACCGCTATCGATGCCTACGAAAGAATTGAGGAACTTGCAAAACACTCTTACCATTACCATTCCTTAAGAGATCCATCATGCCGAAGAAAGTTAAAGGAAGAAGCAGTGGAAGGAATGTCCTCTATTCATAACCGACTGTACCAATTTGGGAGAGATCTAAAGAAAATGAGTCAAAATATCCATGCCATCACGGTAGGATGTGACAATTGCAGCGGTCCTCACCTACAGAAAGACTGTCCATACGATGAAGATGGTAATAAGAAAGCGGAAGCTTGTTACTCATCAAGAGACAGATTCGATTACCCGATACGTAGAAACAACTGGCGAGGAGGAAATGATTTCTACAACCAGCAACAAAGGCAACAACCACCATTCGAACGCCAACAACAAACCAATAATCAACAAAAGCAGCCACCACCAGGATTTAACCCACAACATACCCAAGAAAAGAAACCAAACTTGGAAGACATATTGGGTAAATTCATGGAAGGGTCAGAAAAGAGACACACAGCAACTGAAGTTCAACTAAGAAATCAAGCCGCCTCTATTCAAAACATAGAGAACCAAATTGGCCAAATTTCAAAAGTTTTACAAGAAAGACTACCAGGAACACTTCCTACCAACACCGAGCCGAACCCACGAGCACAAGCAAAAGCAATCACAACCAGAAGCGGGAAAATCATCCCACCAGCAGTCATTGAAGACGCCATCAACTCAACTCCTGAAACACAAAAGGATAAAGCTGGAAAAGATCCGGAGAGCACTAAGGGTGGAGGAACAAAAGAAACAGCTTCACCTGAACCACACCAACCGACCATTACATTCCCTCAACGGTTGAAGAAGGAGAAGGAGGATAAAGAATTCAAGAAATTTCTTGAACACTTGAAGCAGCTGAGCATCAACATTCCTTTTGTTGATGCAATCACACAAATGCCAAAATACGCCAAATTCCTCAAAGACCTCCTAACTAACCGAAAGAAAATGGAAGAAGTGTCACTGGTAACATTAAGTGAAAAATGCTACGCATCGATGATGAAGAACTTACCAGAAAAAGTGGGAGATCCCGGCGGTTTACATCTTCCCTGCACCTTCGGAAACCATGCCAGCAGCTATGGTTTGGCAGACTTAGGTGCCAGCATAAATTTGATGCCATATTCTTTCTACAAGAAACTCAATCTACCAGAACCAAAACCAGTTCGAATGGCAATTAATCTTGCTAACAAGGCGGTTACATATCCAATAGGGATAGTAGAAGACCTTCTGGTAAAAGTTGACAAGTTTGTTTTTCCTGTAGATTTTGTCATACTGGATATGGAGGAAGATGACGAAGTCCCCATTCTTCTTGGAAGACCTTTCTTAGCCACAGCAAGAGCTTTGATAGATGTCCATGACACAAAATTAACCATTCGGGTGGGCACTGAAGCTATCACCTTTGGCATGGACCACACGATCAAAAACTCAACGATGAGTGATGACACAGTCTTCCATATTGACACTTTCGACTTAATATTGGAAGAAGAAGCCAGAGCCATACAGGAAGAAAGCTATAGTCACGAAATGCAACTTGTTAAGGAATCATTCGATCCAGAAAAGGATCTGAAGGAGCTGGAGGAACTCTTGAGAAATGAACCACATTTTGCTAACCAAGAAGAAACTGTATTACCAAAGCAAAAATCTCCTAGGAACCAGAGCATCCCAGAATTGAAGATACTTCCAAACCATTTGGAATATGCATTTTTGACTGACACCAAAGAATACCCTGTTGTCATTTCAGCTGATTTAAGCCAGGAAGAAAAAGGAGAACTTATGAAAGTTCTCAAAAGGAGAAAAGATGCCATCGCATGGAGCATTTCAGACTTAAAGGGAATAAGCCCAACCATCTGTTCTCATAAGATACTGATGGAAGAAGATTCCAAACCATCAGCCCAGCATCAAAGAAGGCTTAATCCAAAAATGCAAGACGTGGTCGATAAAGAGATCATGAAGCTGCTCGATGCTGGTATCATCTACCCGATTCCTGACAGCAAATGGGTAAGCCCAATCTACGTCGTTCCAAAGAAAGGAGGAATAACAGTCATCACCAACGAGAAGAATGAAGTAATACCTACTCGAACAGTGATAGGATGGCGGGTGTGCATCGATTATCGCAAATTAAACGATGCAACACGAAAAGACCATTTTCCCCTTCCCTTCATCGATCAAATGCTGGAACGATTATCAGGAAAAGACTATTACTGTTTTTTGGATGGTTTTTCAGGTTATTTTCAAATTCCGATTGACCCAGAAGATCAAGACAAGACGACGTTCACATGCCCTTTAGGAATATTTGCATACCGAAGAATGCCTTTTGGTCTATGCAATGCTCCAGCCACTTTTCAAAGATGCCTCTCAGCGATCTTCCATGACATGATGGAAAACTCAATGGAGGTCTTCATGGATGACTTCTCACTATTTGGTAACTCATTTACAGATTGTTTGTCTAATCTAGACAAGATGCTAAAAAGATGTGAAGAAACCAATCTAGTGCTCAACTGGGAGAAATGCCACTTCATGGTGAAAGAAGGAATAGTTTTGGGACACAAAGTGTCAAGACATGGGATTGAAGTCGACAAAGCAAAAGTGGAAGTCATTGCTAAACTTCCACCACCGACCAACGTAAAAGGTGTCAGGAGCTTCTTGGGACATGCCGGTTTTTACCGGAGATTTATAAAAGATTTCTCCAAAATAACCAAACCTTTAACACAACTTTTACAAAATGATGTAAAATTTGATTTTAACAGTGAATGTGTTAATGCTTTTGAGTTTTTGAAGCTTAAATTAACTACTGCCCCAATCATGGTCGGCCCGGACTGGAATCTACCTTTCGAACTGATGACAGACGCAAGTGATATCGCATTGGGAGCCGTCCTAGGCCAGAGAATCGACAAGAAATTCAAGCCAATTTACTACATCAGCAAAACTCTGAATCCTGCCCAAGAAAACTACACAACCACTGAAAAAGAACTCCTGGCAGTAGTGTATGCTTTTGATAAATTCAGACCTTATCTAATTTTATCAAAAACTGTTGTCTACACAGATCATTCTGCAATCAAGTATCTTTTCAACAAACGAGATGCCAAACCCCGTTTAATTCGTTGGGTCTTGCTGTTACAAGAATTTGATATAGAAATTCAAGACAAGAGAGGATCCGAGAATTTGGCAGCAGATCATTTGTCAAGACTGGAAAATCCGGAGCAAAAGGCGAGGGAAGAAAAGGAAGTGAACGACTCCTTCCCTGAAGAACATGTAATGTCAATTCATGTTGATATGGAGACCCCTTGGTATGCGGATATTGTAAACTATCTTGCAGCCAAAGTACTTGTCAAAGGGCTTACTCACCAACAAAAAAAGTTCTTTGCCGATATCAAGTACTACCTATGGGATGAACCATACCTTTTTCGCTCATGTCCGGATAACATCATACGGAGGTGCGTACACGGAAAAGAGATAGAAGACATACTCAAGCAATGCCATCAAGGACCTACAGGTGGACATCACGGAGCAAATTACACCGCGCGAAAGGTGTTTGAAGCAGGCTTTTATTGGCCCACTATCTTCAAAGACGCTGCAAATTTCGTCAAGACATGCGATCCGTGTCAGCGAGCGGGTAATATCTCGTCCAAAAATGAAATGCCATTGCATTCTATCCAGGTATGTGAAATTTTCGATGTGTGGGGTATTGACTTTATGGGACCCTTTCCTAACTCCTACGGAAATAAATATATATATATATATATATATATATTGGTTGCGGTGGATTACGTATCAAAGTGGGCTGAAGCAAAAGCTTTACCCACGAATGATACGCAAGGTGTGGTTAAATTTCTGAAAACCATTTTTGCACGTTTCGGTGTCCCTAAAGCTCTTATAAGCGATACGGGTACTCATTTTTGCAACAAACAAATGGAGAATGCTTTGAATAAGTATGGGGTGACCCATCGACTATCCACACCATATCACCCGCAATCAAGTGGTCAAACAGAGATCACAAATCGAGCCTTAAAACACATTTTAGAAAGATCCGTGGGAAACAGTCGAAAGGACTGGTCAGAAAAGCTTGACGATGCACTCTGGGCTTTTCGGACCGCTTTCAAAACACCAATCGGCACCACCCCATACAGATTGGTGTACGGAATCTAAGGTATAAACTCTCCTTTCTAGCCTTGGATTTCGAGTTAGGGTTTGGGGTTTGTACTCAATTCGAGATTTAGTGTTGGATGAGGATTCTTCCTATGATTCCAAGGTTGTTTGATATTTTTGAGTTCATAGTGATCCCTATCCAATCCATGGATAGCTTGGAATCTCTCGAAATAATGTATTGATCCATATGAACCCTAGAATTTGGGGATTTGTTGAATAGTTGAAGAATCTAGAAATTGATGGATGATTATGGTGGTTTAGGATGAGGGGATTCATTTCTAATGATTCCTTAAGGATTCCAACCCTTGATGTGTAATCTTAAACCTTGAATCACTAGAAAATGGGAATTTGGTGTTGGAAATGGGTTTTATTCATGTAGATGATTATTGAATATCTTGTTTAAATGGATGAATAGATTATTTGCATCAATTTGAAAGTAATGGTGGGAGTAATGATCATTTCCTAATGATTCCATGGAATTGAAGAAGGAATCTCCACTTGTAATCATCAATTGAAGTGTGTGTCAAAACTATTTTTGGGGGTTTGTCCCGAATGGTATTTCACGGCCCACTCGAAATCGGTCAACCTCGAGTAAGCTCATTAGGCATTTCAGTTGCCTAACTTATTTTGATGTGTACTCAGGTTGAGGAGTTTAGATGACTTTAGAAAAACTGGATGTTTAGAAGACCACATGTTGTGTTGTTTCCATTTAAGCTGTGTAATGGTATTTGAATTGTAACAACCTCGCTATTTTACAAACTAAAATGTTTTATCTTAAGTGAGACCAAATGATGTTTTCCGCAACTCAAACCCTGAATTATTTCTCTTTAAATCTCATGTGTTTTAAAACGGTTTTGAAAGAAAAATGTCTTATTTTGAAGATGTTGAAAGTAAAGTTTTCACTTAAGGATGATTTTTGAATAAAGATGATAAACTAAAATGATGTTTTTATGAAAAGCCTTAAGCGACGATGTTTCATATAAATTTTATTCTTGTTTGTGTGGTGGTACAGAGGAAGATTATGAAAAATACAGGATTAAGGAAAATCAACTCCGAAAAGCAGCGAAAGACCTCTTCGATCAGGCAATTATTTTTTTCTGTATCAGTTTAGGCTTTCAGTATTGTTCTTTCATTTAAGATGAACTTTCATCACCTATTTTATAATGCAGGTTAGAGACGCACATACAAGTGGAAAATGGGAAGACAAAAGAATTCTCCAATCAGGTAGGTATTACGTTTAAATGACAATGTATCAAATTTTGATGACCTAACCACAACGGCTCCTGCTCCTAGGACTTAGACCCTTGGCCATTTCTAGTTAGGTCATCAAAATTTTATACATTGTCATTTAAACGTAGTACCTAAGTAGAGAATTGTTTTGCGTCTTCCCATTTTCTACTTGCAGATGTGATTCTAGCCTATAAAATAAAATAGGTGATGAAAGTTCATCTTAAATGAAAGAACAATATTGAAAGCTTAAACTCATACAGAAAATAATAATAATAATTGCCTGGTTGAAGAAGTCATCCGCTGCTTTTCGGAGTTGATTTTCCTTAATCCAGTACTTTTCATAATCTTCCTCTTTACAACCACACAAACAAAAAAAATTATATCAATGATTACACAAAGACCGGCTCGATAAAAGCTGGACTCGAGACCGATTTTAAACGACCGAGCCTAAATATCAAACTCGTTTATTAAACAAGCCGAATTACAAATTTGTTACTTTTTAAAACTTCGTTATTGAATAAAAAGTTCATGGGGCTACAAGCTGATAAACTATAATTACAAATTTGTTCCCTATGGATATGCGAATTATTTAAAGTCTAGTTTTCTCAAAATCGACATTTACCGTCCCCAAAACCTTTATTGTTACGCTTTCTATTTGTGGGATGGAATATACATATATTTGGACATTAAGAAGATGTGAAATGCCATTTAATTTAAGTTTATCGTTGCTACTAGTTTTAGTCATATAATATGTCATGCCTAACGAGTTCTTCAACAAAAATATTGGTTTGATTTGTGGATAAAAAATAGTAATATGAAGTTGCAAATAAATTGATAACCCAAAATAAGTGAATGATATTATACCTTGAGAGTCCTCATCCAGAACCACAACCGTAATTCTGAGACCATCGATTCCAACAATAATAGGAACAACTCTTGTCCAAGTCATAAACTCAGAAAGAGAAATATAAAATCCTTGAGGATTTAGCAAAATGAGCTTGTGGGATTGTACTTTCCCTAAATTTTAAAATAAAAATAAGACAAAAACAATTAGTCATGCAATTTCTGGCAGAAGCCTTTATGGACAAGTGAGAGAAAGACGAACAGGACCAAAAGAAACCGATCTTAAAACGTACATAACTTTTGGTCCGTAAGGAATTTAGAGATCGTCGGAAAGCTATCAACTGGCCGATTATCAACAAAATGGGTTGTAATAAGACATTTTCATGAAAATAGAAGCATTTGACATCTTTTATGATAAATTTTATGTGGTTTTCTATGTCATAATATTTAACTTACATTATACATGTGTTCATTTATGATCATTGCAAATATATTTAACGTATTCATTTAAGTTCACAAGTTTTTTTTGTTTTGCAAATATTTTTATAAATCACAGATAATTAAATATGTATTTAAATTACATGTGGTAAATTTGGGTTAATGCTAAGTCGCAAAAAGTTTTTAGCACACTCAAGCCCCATAAACTCACTTTCTTTCTTTTTTTTCAAACATACCATGTTATTGATAGCTTTCCATTTTAATCAATTGTAACACCAACAGATCTTTGTGCAAATTGGGTGTGTGCACGGATTAAAAATGTGGGGACCTTTTGATTTTTTTAGGTTAAAAACTCGTCACTGAATACAAGCAGATGTGTTATGTCCTTCTTTTAAAACTCAATGTATAAAAACTACTATATCATCTTAGACTAGTAGCAAACAAACAGTATGTGATATTAAGATTACGAATAAAAGCCTCGTTAGACAGAATCTCCATAAACATAGTTCATAAGAAAAACAAAATATCTAGGTTATGAACAGACACAGCTGAGATCCATGATTGATTAACTCGATATGAGTTAGAAACTACAAACATAAAATTCTTTGAAGACATGTAAACCAATTTTTTCGCCGTGTTTGATACACAAGAAGCTTTACAACGAAATTCAGGATGCCACACATTCCGATTTATGGTTGCAATATACAATTATCTAGAACGTCAAAACGTCAAAACATGTTCATTAAAATATCAAGTTAATCAAATATTTCAAAATTTCCTACTTGAAGTAATGTATCTATGAAGTTTATTAGTCTTGATAAATATAGCACGCCCTTATTATCAGTGTTTGCATTCCTAGAGGGTATTTTTGGTATCTTAGAAAAAACTCTCTTACATGTATTTGTCTGTAGGTTAGATAACCAAAAGGGGAAGCTCACTTTTGCTACAAAAAGAAAAAAGGGAACATGAAAACGGCAGCTCATGGAGCTTGGCTAGCTAGAAGTCCTAATGTCCTTGTTGCTCATAAAACACGCAAATTACATTTCAAAACAATTAAATATAACTGATTTTATCTTCAGTTTGGTGCTTTTTATTTTCTCGCTTCAAACACATAAATGACCAAAATCGAATAGTTTTTGTTGCACTTAAAATGGAGAATAAAAAGCAGAAATTAAACTGTGTTATTTAAAGAAGAAGAAGTAAAAAATTTTGGTCTTTGGTCTTGTCACATTTCTTCCCAGCTCTCGATAAAGAAGAAGTAAAAAAAAGTTCGGCTGATAAATTTTCAAAATAACAATTTTTGAAAAAAGTAAAGAAAATGTGGTTCATATTTGTTAGAAAATAGAGTAAGAGAGTTGATCTGAACTAAAAAAAATAATACAGAACAAAGGTTTAATTTTAAAAAGAACCATCATAGAGTAAAATAGAGGGATCGAGATTCTTCCCTGGAAATCATAAAATAGAGAGTTGACCATGACCCTATTGTTCCATGTCGTTCTTTTTCAGCAAAATGACCATGACCAAGTTGTACCAACACTACCTGCAAGTCAAGTTAAAACCCCCAAAATCAGAAAAAAAAAAAAAAAAAAAAAATCGATGATGATGGTGTCTAGATCGAGATCTAGATAGACAAAAAAAACACGGTAGAGAGACGTCATTTTGAAAACAGAAGCACCAAATTCTTTAGTGTTATTGTTCTTCTTCATTCTTTTGATTTTCATTATTGTACCTCGATTCTTTCACCTGCCTGTCATGCATCTTCATCTTCATCTCAGAGACAATGTTCTCTGCGTGAAATTGGGGAGAGTAAGGATCAGAAGCGGTAGCAGGTGACCACCCAAATGGTGGTGTTGGTCTTCGATTCTGGCTTTCAAGGGATCTCAACGGTGGTGTTTAAAGATTGGGCTAGTCTAAAGAAAAAGAACCACTGGTGACGATGGTAGAAACGGAGGTTGTTTAGGGTAACAGAGATAGAGGAGATGTGTGTGGTGAGAGGATGAAGTTTTTCGCCGGTTTGATACACAAAAACATTACAACGAAATTCAGGATGCCACACATTCCGATTTATGGTTGCAATATACAATTATCGGGTCAAATTTGCAGGAATGGAATCCGATTCCTCTACTTTCTGCAATACACAGTGTGCAGCTTTTTCTTTTTTGACCCGACTTACTTTCTGACACGTACTTGATTTGTAAAGGGTCATCTTAAAAAAAACCCTCATCATTAATATATGATGTCCCATCAATTTGGGTTTCTTTATATATATATATATATATATATATATATATATATATATATATATATATATATATATATATATATATATATATATATATATATATATATATATAATTATAATGATTGTTTTAATTATTTTGTTTTTTTTTAATTTTATAACTATTATTAATTATTTTTAATTAATATAAATACTTACTTTGGAATTTATAATTTAAATTTTATTCTAACTTTTTGACGTTTAGTTCGAATACGTTTTCTAATGTGTTTTTTTAACGTTTTGTTCGTTGGTATCATTTAACGTTGTAATTTTTTTTTTAATTTTTGACGTTTTGTTTGAATACATTGTTATATGTTTTGTTTGTTTATATCGGTAGAAAGTTATTAAATAATGTTGATTAGACTTATGAGTTTGCATTTTCTAGTTTTTAACGTTTTGTTTGAAAACATTTTATATGGTTTGTTCGTTTATATCGTTTATATGTTTTGTTCGTTTCTAATTTTTGACGTTTTGTTTGAATATATTCCACCGATATAAAACGTCAAAAATTAGAAAACTAGAAACTAATACATCAAAAATTAGAAAATATATTCAAACAAAACGTAAAAAGTTAGAAACAAACAAAACATATAAACGATATAAACGGACAAACCATATAAAAATGTTTCAAACAAAACGTGAAAAACTAGAAAATACAAACTCATAAGTCTAATCAATATTATTTAATAACTTTCCACGGATATAAACGAACAAAACATATAACAATGTATTCAAACAAAACGTCAAAAATTAGAAAAAAAAATACTAAATTAAAACGTTAAATGATACCAACGAACAAAACGTTAAAAAACACATTAGAAAACGTATTTGTCCTAAACGTCAAAAATTTAGAATAATATTTAAATTATAAATACCAAAATAAGTATTTATATTAAATAAAAACAATTAATAATAGTTATAAAATTACAAAAAAAACAATTAAAAAAATATCATTATATATATATATATATATATATATATATATATATATATATATATATATATATATATATATATATATATATATATATATATATATATATATATATATAAGAAACCCAAATTGATGGGACATCATCAATTAATGATGAGGGGGTTTTTTTACCAATACCCGTAGTAAATGGCCTTTTTCAACAGTAAATTGAGTTTTTCTCTCATCATGCGTTTAGATTTTAGTCTTTTAGACCACTCGGTAAAACACAACAAAATAAATTATTGGCCTTCTTTATTTGTGGGTCCGGATGGTTGCCCTGGTTGCAATTTTATTTTATTAGTTTTTTTAAGGAAAATTTTGTATTATTCTACAAAAAATGTAAATATATAATTATTTTTAGATGAAAATAAAATAAAACTATGGATCAAAAAAAGTTGTTATTTCAATACTTTTACCCATATCAAATTTGACATTTCGTCACTGACGAATGCAGGCCGAAGAAATACACTAGTTTTTTTTTTTTTTACACTAGTTGAATGGCATTCACAAATTTGTAAGATTAAATTTGAAACCGGTAACAACAAAAATTTTATTTTGTCAGTCACTTACTTAAGCCATATATTAGCTTCTTATTTTAAAAGAATGAGTTTGTTTCTGGAATCAATGTAGGTTGACGGATTACTTGAAAAATCGTGTATAACACTTTCTGAATCTAATATCTTAATATTTTGATCCTAGGTCTGATTATCACGAAATTCATATTGTGAGGATAATCTTTCAATGAAAATTTTTGATCAAGGCACAAATCAAAATCATGAAAAATATATATATATATATATATATATATATATATATATATATATATATATATATATATATATATATATATATATATATATATATATATATATATATATATATATATATGTATATATTAATCTGGACGAGACCTCCACCAGATTGTGACACGTGTTCGTGGAGCAAATGGGTGAATTCGGGAACATACGTGATCAGGAATAATGTGTAATCGGAAGGTGTATTCAGCAAGGGTCTTATGGTCCAACTTGGTTGTTTTTTAATTAAAATATTTTTGATTATTTATAAAATATTTAAAATATTATTTAAATGTTTATAACATATATAAAAAATAGATTTGGGTATACATGATATTTTGGATATTTATTTAGGATAAATATGATATTTAAAGAAATCTGCGTTGCTTTTAGTAATAATTGGTGTGCTTGGATAAGGGCTGCTTCGAATACTAATAGAGCATCAGTGTTGGTGAATGGGGCTCCTACAGATGAATTTGATGTAAAAAGAGGGTTAAGGCAAGGGGATCTGCTATCACCTTTTCTTTTTGTGCTTGCTATGGAGGGGGTTTCATGTTGCCATGTTGGAGGCAAGTAAAGCGGGGGAATTTAAAGGGATTGTTCTTGGTACGAATAAAATTGAGTTTTCACATCTCCTTTGTGCAGATGATGCAATCTTATTATGTGAGTGGGACATGGAGAATGCTAGGCGGATCACACGTATCTTAAAAGTTTTTCAGCTTGCTTTAGGTTTAAAAATCAATTTATTTAAAAGTAAATTAATTGGAGTTGGTGTTGATTTTCAAATGGTTCAAGAAATGGCAGCCTTGGTGGGGTGCAAACATCTTCGATTACCTTTTGATTATTTAGGCGTTCCGGTTGGGGGTAACATGAATAGAATTATTTCTTGGAAACCTATGATTGACAAGTTTGTGCAAAAAATGTCTTCATGGAAAGCCAAGCTTCTTTCTATAGGAGGACGTTTAACTTTGCTGAATGCAGTTTTGGGTAGCACGGCTATTTACTATATGTCTATTTTTAAGGTTCCGGAAATGGTTATAAGAATCCTAGAGTCTTTAAGATCTAGATTCTTTTAGGGTGCTGATTTGGGAGAAAAGAATATTCATTGGATTGCTTGGAAACGAGTTTTGACTTCTAAAAGTAAAGGTGGTTTGGGGGTTGGAAGCTTATGGGCTTTTAACAAGGCTCTATTATTCAAATGGTATTGGAGATTTTTGGAGGATCTGAAGGCTCTTTGGGTGAAAGTTATTTCAGGTATACATGGAGATATAAAGGGCGAAGTGTGTTCTTCTAGAAATTATGGAGGGCTAAGTCCTTGGGTAAATATGGTTAAAGGAGTTGGGAAGCTTAGAAACGACGGTATTGATCTTCATGAATTTATTTCAATTAAAGTTGGTAATAGGCAAGACACTAGATTTTGTCTTGATGCGTGATTAGGGAACACCCCTTTTAAAGATATTTTCCAAGGATTTATGCTCTTGATAAAGATCCCCAAGCTAAGGTGGTAGATATA
Organism: Cichorium intybus; assembly: GCA_023525715.1. Taxonomy (NCBI): domain Eukaryota; kingdom Viridiplantae; phylum Streptophyta; class Magnoliopsida; order Asterales; family Asteraceae; genus Cichorium; species Cichorium intybus. The sequence continues at coordinate 63,936,227 of CM042015.1, read as the reverse complement.
AATACAATAGAGAAGTTGAAGAATGGGCTTATTAGACAGCCAAGAGTGGGGGTCCCTATAAATCAATTGAATGATTTGGGAGCTAAATTGCTGGAGGTCACAGTTTCAGAGGATAAGGATCGTATGATGTGGGAACTTGATGATCAAGGGTGTTTTTCGGTTTCTACAACAAGATGCTATTTGGATGGAGTGACTTTGCCTAGTTCGACGATACATACTAGGTGGAATAAACTTCTTCCAATTTAAGTAAACGTTTTGATGTGGAGAATTATGTGGGATAGGATTCCAACCAGATTAAACCTTAGAGACAAGGGTATTGTAACACCCAGTTTTCTTATCTCTAGATTACATCATAATCACTCAAAATAAACAAAGTGATCATGGTATAATCAAGATTAAGCAACATAAGTACAAGTAGAAATCAAAAGAACAAGTACTTAAAACAACACGTCCCAAAAACTGGTTTACAAAAGACCGTCTACAAAACTATACAAAAGAGTATATTTAGGTTTACAAACAGTCAAAGTCAAGTCCCATATCCATGCAATCATCCCTCAGCTATCTTCTTACCCCTGTCACCTATATCACAAATATATAACTATTTATGTGAGCTAAATTAGCTCAGTGAGAAAGTTTATCAAGTTTAGAAACCATTCAAATAATTATCAAGATTTCCACAATCAACTCACTATCTCCATTTCAATGACTATCTCAGTCATTTAACGTACTCAGTTAAACTAGGTAATTATGTCAAACAAAGGATTCTCAACCTTGTTTAACTCGTGTAGAATTTGTTATCTCAACCAAATCAAGATATACAACAATTCAATTTAGTTGTAGTTAAACCATTCATAATGAATTATAACTACTCACCTGTTGTCGGGTTATTCTGTGGAACTCTTGAACCGCGTGTGTCGTGCTCCTGTCTAGCCTCAGCTGTATCACAATATCTCAGGTCAAACTCAATATTCAACAACCTCAATCATATTCAACATCGATAACAATCTAAATTTTGAATCATAAGAGAGATTTATAATCAAAAGATAGTAATACTATCCTAATTATAACTTCCAATTTCACCACTGTGACTCATACAAACCTAAAAACACAATACAAGCACTTTACAAGCTTGAGTCTCGAATTAGAACTCTATTACACACACTAATCTAAGTAAACTCATTCTAAATCATGCTAGTAGCAGGTGGTTCATCAAAACCACAAGGAACCATCTCAATTTCAAAGATTCAACCGTCAAAACAAGATAAAAACCAAAGAGGATTACCTTTCAAGCTCAAGGAACAAATCTCTAGCTTCAATTCGTGATCAATAAGCCTTAATCTCGACTTAGAAAGGTTAGAATCGCTTTTCTAGGGTTTGGGAGGGTTTTGGTCGAATTGGAAATGACCCAAATGAAAGAAAACCCGTATTTAAAACAGTCCTGAGTGTGCAACACGACCCGTGTAGGCTCACACGACCTGTGTGAGACCTACAGCAAGTGTTGTCTTTACTGGACGGATAAAATGAATATGAGGGTGGATCAAAAAGTTATATTTGATGCGGTGGTGGATGTTACTTTTTGGAACAATTGGAGCTTTCGTAATAAGCTCGTTTTTGGAACGGATAAACCACAAAAGACGATGTCTTTGATGAGATCAGATACACTTCTTTCTTTTGGATTAAAAATAGACCTAGGAAGTGTAAGTTAAGTTGGGATAGTTGGGTGTCATATCCTAAACTTGCGATGTCAAACTTGTAATCTTTTTTTCTCTAGCTCCTTGCTAGAGAAGTTTTTTGATAATAATCATGCCGTTCCAAAAAAAATATGATATTTAAGTTATAGCTAATACAAACATGATATTTACCTCTTTATTTGGGATATATATGAAATTATCCCTATTGGGTTAAGTAAGTTAATGGGTATAAACTATGATTCACCTGAATTAACGACTTGACAAATGGGTTACCTGAACTAAATTAATTAAAAGGAGGTCTAATTAATACCCAATATACACCAAAAGTAAGAAAGGTTAGGCTTTATGCCTAGTGATAACATGATTTACTTGATAAATCAGATACTACATGACACGAAAAAATCAAATAATAAATAAACCAATAACCAATGGGTATATTCGTTAAACCTGATCAAGGGATGGTAAGTTGATAATTCATATACCAATTGTTGATCAATCCCATAACAATAAAAAAATGTTATAATATTGGCACAATACATGGTAATTGATAAAGCATTTTGAGTATTTGATAATTTGACTATGTATGCATCATGATGCTTGCTCGGCCAGACAATTTTATAAACTAAAAGTAGTTATGCAACACTACTTTCACTTCATCTGATGCCCCTAGTGCTTCAAATCTATATGGTATGGCTCATACACATAAAACTAGTTGTTTTCATTAGTACTTAAATTTTGTCTCAACATATTGATGATCAAGTTATTATGAGTGGATTTCTGGAAATCATATGGATTTTTCAACACACACGTAAATAAATGTTCAAGATTTCTTTACTCCAGCCTTGCACTAAATGCTTTTTGTACACCATATGAAAACCCATAGTTAAAGTCCACTCTTTTTACATTTTTGTGATATTATGTTATTTAGAAATAGATTTTAATATTAGTTTTTAAATAACATCAGTATTTTAAAAATACATTTAATATTAGGTTTTTAATAACATTTCTTTTGTAAAATACACCAATTTTTTAATAAAACACATTTATGTTTTAATATTTTTTTATTATAATTTTTGTTTTTCCAGAACCAATTAATTTACATTTAATTGATGTTAGTTAATATTTAGTAAATAATATAAAAAAGGTATGTGTTAGTTAATATTTATTAATTAAAAGTAAAAAAGTAATCATTAATTAATTATTAAGAGTGTTATAATTAAAATCGATGATAAAAGTAATGTTAATCATTGCTTAACTAATAAGGGAAGTGATATTTCCACTTAAAATATTGATTGATCAACATGATGTACAACACACTTACAGCTATTGTAAAAGTCAATAAAGCATATATTTAGTGTGGATGAATCAATTTCTTAAGTGGAAATATTACTTCCCAATTAATAGGGGTGTTTGTAAAATAAAATGGGGTGTTTATATAGCCAATCCCTGGAAAATTTATTGTTGCGCTCATCTTTGTCTTATATATATATATATATATATATATATATATATATATATATATATATATATATATATATATATATATATATATATATATATATATATATATATATATATATGGACAAGTAATTTGATCATGCATGTCATTTTACTAACATATAACATTAAAACACCAAGTTCCCAAAAAAACAAGCATAGAAGAGCTTAATGCTATCACTAGAACACATCATTTATAAAAATTAAGATCTTACAGAAGGAATCACATAATGAGACGTAGGTTAGAGCAACAATAATATTTAACTTCAAGCAACAATGTTTTCTCAAAATCAAGAAGTATTTTTAGGATAGAATAAAGTTTAAGGATATTGGCTTTTGAACGGAGAGGTTAGAGAAGCAATTGGACTTAAACTCTATAAAAGCAAATTATAGTGTTATTATGCTCTTTTTTGTTGATATATGTATATGGTCACAACAAGTTGGTTATATTACATTAAATAGCATAGTTATTTTGGGTTACACATAATATATAATTTATGCATGAAATGATAAAAATAGAAAGATGAGAGACTAGTTTATTAACTTATCATCACAAGGTAGGTTAATGAGAAACTTTTAAAACTCAAGCAGTTAAAAGAGAAATTATATGAATTGAAACTGAATTAAGATAATACTTATCTAGTCAAAGATTAGAACTAGATAAGCTAGGGGTTTGAAACCTTAGTTGACTAGTGCAAACTAATGACTCATGATTTCTTTAACTTCTCTCCCTCTTGGTTTTCATCCTCCTTCCTCTTGGTCTAGAGTGCTCATGGCCAAAACCCTAGAAAACACATATGTTCACAGCTTATATGTGGCATTGAGGTTTTCAAGCCTGCATGATCATAGTCTTGGGTGCTACTACATCACAGGATTCTATTTTTTGTCCTAAATCATTCAGACAACAAGAAGAAAGTGAAACCCTAAATATTCAAATGTATGATTCCACTATCTAGTTCTTATATTTTGTTGCAAAGTGAACATGGATCTATGATCCTTGTTTAGAATATGATTTTATTGCTTTTTTTGGGCATGTTATTTGATGTTTGTAAATTCTATAATCTTCCAACAGTTGTATTAGAGCCACTGGTTCATGTCTTTTTGTATAAATTGCACCTAAGGTTTTTTGTAAAAATCGATTTGCATGGTTTATGGCTTAGGTTTGTATGTCATGGTGTTAAAAGGAACCCCTACCCCCATGATTTTGAGTGTGTAGGCTAAAGCTTGCATAGACTCCTAACTAGGGTTTCTTAAAGCTAGGATTTTGTAAAAAAAAACTATAGTTTCTTAAAAACTAGGGTTTATTAAAGTAGGGGTTTTTGAAAGTTAATTCTTTTAGTAAACCATGCATGGCCACAGTTTTGGTGATCATGCATGGTCTGAAAGGTTTTATGCAACTATGAACTAAAAAATCTTAAGTTCACATGCAACCTATATAGATCTAAGTTTTTCTTCTAGTTAAACATATAACAAATCCTAAAAGGCCAGAAAATATAAACTAAAAGAAGAGATTAAGAAATAACCAACCTTTTGTGAATCTTGGAAGCAAAGCAACAGAAACCTCTTGCCTCAAATGCAGTCACACCCTAGCTTGGAGTTGGTCGAAATCCTTCAGAGAGATAGTCTATTAAAATCGCAGGTATTAGGGTTATGAGCCTCCCTATTTATAGGCTCCAAGTGGTTTCCAAATAAACCTTTTTGAATTCAAATTAAGATAACCTTTATCTTAATTAATCAAAACCTATTTATCTATATATCGAAATCGAAAATATATATATCTATATATATAATTCCGCCAACCACTCACACTCACTCAAACTGTCACTTACTCAACTATTGAATAATTACAGTTTTAGTCCCTGTACCTTTAATTAATTAATTTAACTGCCAAATTAATTCCAATTAATTCCAGAAAAATTACTAATTAATTATTATAGTTTCTAATTAATATATTATCACTTAAATATATTAATAAACTATTTATTTAATTTCTGTTGATTTATTAATCACATAATAAATCAATCTTTCTCTCTACCGGACTTTCTACCAATCCTCCAACTATGAGGGCAACCCAAATAGACTATGCTACTATTAATTAGATAAAAACTAATTAATTATTAGTCATGGCTTAGACACCTAATCCAACATGGTCACTGTTGAAGGATCTGAGATATCTCCGCCTTCTGTCCAAAGAGCTGATAGAGTACGTAATGCACCTAATTTATGAATAACATATTAATGAGGGTGATGAGTCACCGGTAGATGATGATGAGCTTACCAGCTATCAGGATGCTATGGAAGGCCCTAAAGCTACCAACTAGAAGGTGGCTATGGAGAGCGAGATGAAATCCATGTATGATAACTGACTTTGGAACTTGGTTGATCACATACCTAACCTTAAAATAGTCGAGTGTAAATGGGTCTTCAAAAAGAAAACTAACATGGACAATAACCTATTAGGATTTTTTTGCCATAGTAAAATTTCACGATTATGAAATATGGCAAATAGATGTAAAAGCTATTATCCTCAATGGAACACTAATAGAGGATGTGCATATGGCACATCTAGAGGGTTTTATACAATACAAATACCCAAATAGAGTACGTTAGTCTGAAAAGTCAATTTAAGGACTTAAACAAGCATCTCACAGTTGGAATCATTTCTTCGATGAAAAAGTCAAGGAGTTTGACTTTATGAGGAGCGAAGATGAGCCATAAGTATATGTCATAACTAGTGGGGAGCACTAAAGTTTACCCAATGTTGTATGTAGATAACAAAGTTCTAAATAAAATAATGTCCCCATCTAGAGACCTAAAATACCTCATATGGATAAGCCATAGTACATAAATAGACAGAACCTTGAGATACAAGACTCCCAAAAAGGATTCAGATGTCTGCATCATGGTACTGAGTGAACTTAGGGTCCTAGTTCCACTAAAGATCTAGATAATATGAATCAAATCTCATATGCATTTTCCAAGGGATCGATCATAATATATACAAGGTGTGATATACCATACGCTTTGAGCATGACGAGTTGATAATAAGCTAACATTGGCAAAAGTCACTGGATGGAAGTTAAGAAATATATTAAATGTTTAAGAAAAATATAAGTCATGTTCTTGATCCATTGTGGTATGAAAAAGCTCATTGCAAGGGGTTACACTGATGCAAGCTTCCAAACTAACAGAGGTGGTTCCTGTTTGCATTCAGGGTCTGTGCTCTTACCAAATAGATGCATCACAATTAATAAAGTTACATAGGATAAGGGCTTTTTCCATTCACTAAGTCATTGTAGTGGACCAAGTTTTATCGTCAAGCTAGGTCTACATGCATTAGATTTCCAAAAAAATTGGCTTGAGTGTATCTAGTTTAGTTTGATTTTGATTTGGGAACTTATGTAATGTAAATCTTTATCTAGTTTGACGATTATTATGTATAGATCTTAATATATATACAGTGTGAAATCATTCATTAGTATACCATTGTGTTCCAACTCTGCATGTTTTATTAACTTTCTGAATATTAAATTAATCGAAACAATAACAGTCGGTCATACTTCTAGAAGTAAGTAGTGATTCAAGGTTGATGTGAGGTATTAGTTGTATGTCCACGGAGATGGACATAACATGTAGATGCAGTTAATACTCATGTGTACTTAATAGAGATTAGGTATTAGAGTAACCCGCATCTAGAGATTACTTCATGAAAACTGTCACAAGTAATTCTAAGATGGTAATATTTTATATTCTTCAAAGGAAGATACATGATATTCTTTGCTCTACAGTCTCTTGTGCCTTGGTTTTCTCCAACATTGTTCGTAACTGGTAGCCATAAAAGAAATGTTAAGGTATGAGTATATGACATGATGAGTGAACTGAAGGGTTTCCTAGCAAACACTGAACACAAAAATAATCTTATGGTTCACATGCAACCCTAGAAAGATCTATGTTTTCTTCTATGAAGATAATAAACTAAATCCTAAAGGCCAACAATTATTTCTAAAGTTCAAATCAGAAGAACCAACCTTTGAATCTTGTTCTTGAAGCTAGCAGCAAAAGTATCCTGCCTCAAATGAAAGTCATACCCACAGCAATGGAGAAGACAGTCCAGTAGAGTTTCTCTGGTTGAAGTTGGCGCAGGTTTTAGGGTGGCCAGGTGCCTCATTTTATAGCCTCCAAGGGTTACAGCTGAAACCCTAAGGAGCCTCCAAGTGGGCAAGCCTGCAAACCAATTGGACCAAGCCTTTTTCTAAACCCTAATTAGGGTTCCGCCATTTTGAGGAACCCTCCTCAATTGGCGCCATTTATGGCCCCTGTCCACTGGCCAACCTTTTATTCAACTATTGAATAATTACAAAACCAGTCCCCACACTTTTAATTAATTAATTTAATCACTAAATTAAATCCAATTAATTATAGATTAAATCTCAATTAATTATTATAGTTTCTAATTAATATATTAACACTTAAATATATTAATAAACCATTTAATTAATTCTATTGATTTATTACACAATTAATAAATCAACCTTTAACTCTACTGAACTCTATCCTGACCTCCAGCTATGAGGGCAACCCAAATGGACTTTGCTTCAATTAACAAGATAAATATAAATATAAAGTCATGGATTAGACACCTAATCCAATAGTCTCCCACTTGGATAAGTCTATGACTTTAATTTATCTTCTGATTAATAAACAACCTGCAGCTTCCTAGAAACTGCTACCGAACTCTGACCCAGTCAGTTCTGTCCATAGATAAGTGATCATATGATCCTTCGTCCAACAAGATATTTCCAGACACGAGACATGATCTCTGTCCGATACTCTGTTTCCCGATTTCCGATTCTGCTTATGACTTTAAGACTTCTAATTGAACACATCAATTTAGTCCCGGCTGGCCAGCACTTTAGTCAACTTCAAAATCATCGAGCGGCCTACAGATATCTGTTTCCCATCAGGGTCAAGGAACGAATAAGCTTTGACTCATATGGTTGTGTCTTTTACTTATCAAATCGTACACAACAATGCGTTTTATAATATCGAGTTACCGATGCGTTTCGCATCATCAATGCACAACCGACTCGTAAATTTCAACTCATATGTCTCTGCTTCAAGATCATACGATATTATCGTCTCAACATTTCTCGTGATGTAATCCATGAAGCGATCTGTTGAGCACGGGTTTATCCAATACTCAAATCTCTATTTCTAAGTACTCATGAACGTTGTAGCAGTCTTACTGCAATGTCTAACTCCTTAGACAATCTACAAACCAATTCATGACAGTCTTTGTTCACACTTACTCCCGAAAAGTATGAGCGACTGTGGACTTTTGAATAATCAAATTATTCGGGAAGTGAAACATGCAAAATTGAAACTTAAAATCTGACTGGTGGCTACTATTGCCTAATTACCAAGTCTCCACGAGGTAATCACCAAGTCGGATTTTACATAAACTATTATCGGTTTCTAGATTCCTATTTAATTCGTGTTATGTATCTATGTCTACATGACCCTTCACTCTTTCTATGTATTCAAATGTCATACACTTTATCCGATCGGATATCTTTCCGATGATATTTCAATTTTGGTCATACCGTCATTCTCACTAACAACTCCATTCTATGTATATTGACTTTCCATGGTTCTCGGGATCTTTAGTCCACATGACTGCACCCTAAGACTATTTCGAGGTGTTACGATGTGCCGGTGAGCCACACGCGCTCCATCGGAATGTCAACGAAATTCTTTAACCATTAAGTCCTTATTTGAAAAACTCTTTTCAAATTGTTATCAACATTCACCCTTAATCATTTTCCAATGATTTCTCATGTATGTACAAAATCCATTAAGTATTCCCAGCCAGGTCATATCCTGAATCTGACTCAGTATGCTCTAAGCATTAAGTCATCAAGACATGTTTATGACACTTCTGATCAATCCAAGAAACTTGTTAGTTTCGATCCAGTCCTATTCCAAAATCTTTTGGAATCTTTTGGAATCTTAGGATTACTTATAATGCTTGTGTCACGACTTTTAATAACTATATCCTTTCGGAGACTTTTTCTCATGCATCTTGAATCTTATCAAGATCATGCTTACTATGGCTAGGTCCACACTGATGAAAACATCTATCTGATAGATGTCTATGGATTATGTGACTATGCTGCACCTTCTTTATATTTCTCATGCCAAATCATTACACTTTGCAATGATACAAAACTATTTCCTAGGCAATGCATCTTGAGTCTCATCAAGATCATTTTGGCAGAGTTTCATAGACGTTTGTAACCACCTGAGCCTGCCGTATCTTTATTAAGTCTTTCATAGTGATCCGTCTCTTAACACCAAGTCATTACACTTTGTAATGAAAAGAGACGTTTCCTAGAAACATTATGTAGCACACATATGGAGATAGAGATAACAGCGACACTCCCACTGGCTTTGACACGGTTATGGACTATTCACAAAATCCAGAACTTTTGGCACATTTTGAGAATCCAAACCTTTCTGACATCTTAACGGATATCTTTAAGCTCTTTCTCAAAATCCAATCCTTTGGCATATTTTGAGAATCTGAATATCCTTTCTTGCGAGATGCCCGCGGGGAAATCCCGGGCCCAAGTACCTTTATATTGGCATATTCTTTGTGAGTCCCTATTAGTGTGTCGGTGATCCACACGCGCTCCACTAACGACTTACAATATGCAGTATCCTTTCGGATTTCATCTTCTATTGAGAGCGCTTCTCTCGAAGTCAATTACTTGACTCTGACTATCGTCTCACTCAACCAGATGTTCTGAAGGTACGTTTCTGTCTATGCTGCTTTTTGATGATACAATTACTCCCACTGGTTTTAAGACCAGTTGTAAAATCAATCAAACTGTCACATAGAGTGTATCTCGTCCTAAAGTTCTCTTAATTGGCAGCAACCGGGCTCACCAAAGCTTCCAAGTAGTCGGATTGTAAATCCGTACCAACTATAGTGTTTTACCACTATTCAGTATGTCACCCCGATCATAACTACTTATGACGGTGATCAGTACTACTGGTCAAGAGAAGGTTATGTCAGTATTAAAACAGAAATCTGATTTCTGCTCTAAGCCTAGCGATAACTAAAGGTTATTTCACTTGGCTAATCCTGAACTCATTCAGGACTGTCCCAACTCCCACTGTCTCCTTAGAATATGAGTTCTTTCTAAAAGAGCTCTTTCTTTTCCAGGTATAGCGGGATAGCCAGTGAAATGACATTTCTGATTAGGTTCAGGCTAGTCATGAGGTTCGGACGAACACTACAAGACCCTGGACCTTTAATGTACAAGTGGGACAATCCCAGCTTTACATTTCAGACAGTGTCTGTAAAACCTACTTAGTCGAAGATGTGGTTGGGATATGGTCTATATGGTCTGACTGGTTTAGTGTTTAATTTACGGGAAACTAATTGGCAATGTATCTCATACATCGAGGATCGAACTGTTTCGACCAATGCTCCATCATTTTCCCTAAGACACATTATAACTATTAATGTTCTTGGAAGAGCATAACTGTGAAACATTTTCCCAGTTTATGTTGTCACTCAGGTTCTGTGGGTCTTGTACTTCCTTTGAAGTCCTTGAATTGTTCAAGGATTCAATCCAATCGCTTATTCTGATAAGCGAAGTTATATTCGTCATACCGACTGACAAATATTGTGAAGTACAAACAATTGTGTTCTATTCGGAGATTCGAGCAATACACAGCAACTGATGTGTTCGTTGCTTCTAATCTCAATCTCTTTTACATCACTATGTAAACTTATGACTTTGTTAATTCTGTTCAAGACTTGCAATCTTCAGTTGACTCTAAGTCAACTGATTCCAAAATCCTATCCTTTGGATCTTTGGGTGATTCATTTCTTGCCACATGTGCTTTATAAAGAACTTAATCATCATCTGACTCTAAGTCAAATGATTCCAAAGTCCTGTCCAACTGGATCTTTGGTTGATTCATTTCTTAACACATTAAGAACTCAATTCATCATGTGACTCTAAGTCAAATGATTCCAAAGTCCTGTCTAACTGGACTTTTGGTTGAATTGATTATTATAATATTCATCTTAACAATCATAAGGGACACAATTCCTAAGATCCAAACACTTTGGATGCATTCAATATTCAAGTTATTGTTAATTATGCATTCAACACATTCATATAACATTTCAAGGATATTTCAAACAATAGGTATTAAAAGAAAACGACAATTTTATTAAAACCAAAAATCCTTGAACAATGTACTATATGAAAGACAATGTCACACGCATCTAAAAGATAATAACATGATTTAGTATCTAGCTAAACTTCAAAACTGCATGAGCTGGAAATCCAATCCAAATGTGCTCCTATGCGCCAGAGTCCCGTACCTTATTGATTCCCTGCATGCAAACCAAAATGTGACTATCACATTATGCATCAAGGAATTATGGAACAGGAGTTTTGAGGTTTCTAGATATACCTGAGCTTTCAAAACGAGTTTGACTTTGGAGCGTCTTTCAATCTTTCCGCGATTGTATCCGATTCTGTGGATTTCCAACTTAAGACATATCCAGACGATCTGGATCGTTTCCTGGTGTGTCTTTCCACTGGACTTAATCCAGAAGTAGCTAAACCATTCGAGCTATGCCTTTCCAAGAGTGACTCGTACAAAGTCAACAGTGGACGCATTTCCATTAAGGTCTTTTTCTGGTCTTCCTTTCTATATGTCTGTATGAACAGATCGTACTTACTAGTCAGTGAAGCGAGTAGAGTGTTAACACTCGACTCTTGACTCATGGAATAACCAAGTTTGTACAATTCGCCTATGTATGCTTCAATCTGAAGAACATGCGAATCGATGCTACTTCCTTCTTTTAACTTACACTCTGCAAGTCTTTTGAAGATCCTAGCTCGTTCCTCTTCAACCGGTTTTCGGAACCTTTCCTTGACCGATTGCATTAACTCATATGGCCCCAAGGATTCAAAATCCTTGCGGAACTCGGGGTCAATGGTCAATAACATGAGGTCACGAACCTTTTCGGATTCATCAACTAATAAGTCATGCTTATCATAAATGCTCTTTATGATGACTTGTTCCGGTGGAACCGGGATCGGATACTCGGTGAGATGAAGCTTGCCCGCAATGCCGAGAACCCGTCTCCAATTGCGAAGCCATTTCTTACAGTTAAGGCCAGTCAGCCTTTCCATATTTAGCAGGTGCTTTCTGATGCTCTCAGAAATGGGTGAAGGAGGAGAGGGAGGAGAATAGACACTTGGTTCAAACATCTACAATAACCAGAATTTTATTAATTTAATTAATCCTTTTAAATAATTACGCAATATATTATTTATTAAGGCTAGGACCCAAAATGCCCCAACTATGGTGTGAACAGGGATGCCGTAATCACAACATAATGGTCATTAAGGTAGATAATACACTTATCAATTTCATCTTATGAAATTCCTAGATCTGTTGAGACACATTGAAGATAATAAACTAAATCCGAAAGGCCAACAATTATTTCTAAAGTTGAAATTAGAAGAACCAACCTTTGAATCTTGTTCTTGAAGCTAGCAGCAAAAGTATCCTGCCTCAAATGAAAGTCATACCCACAGCAATGGAGATAATAAACTAAATCCTAAAGGCCAACAATTATTTCTAAAGTTGAAATCAGAAGAACCAACCTTTGAATCTTGTTCTTGAAGCTAGCAGCAAAAGTATCCTGCCTCAAATGAAAGTCATACCCACAGCAATGGAGATGACAGTCCAGTAGAGTTTCTCTGGTTGAAGTTGGCGCAGGTTTTAGGGTGGCCAGGTGCCTCATTTTATAGCCTCCAAGGGTTACAGCTGAAACCCTAAGGAGCCTCCAAGTGGGCAAGCCTGCAAACCAATTGGACCAAGCCTTTTTTTAAACCCTAATTAGGGTTTCGCCATTTTGAGGAACCCTCCTCAATTGTCGCCATTTATGGCCCCTGTCCACTGGCCAGCCTTTTATTCAACTATTAATAATTACAAAACCAGTCCCCACACTTTTAATTAATTAATTTAATCACTAAATTAAATCCAATTAATTCTAGATTAAATCTCAATTAATTATTATAGTTTCTAATTAATATATTAACACTTAAATATATTAATAAACCATTTAATTAATTCTATTGATTTATTACACAATTAATAAATCAACCTTTAACTCTACTGAACTCTATCCTGACCTCCAGCTATGAGGGCAACCCAAATGGACTTTGCTTCAATTAACAAGATAAATATAAATATAAAGTCATGGCTTAGAAACCTAATCCAACATGAGCGAGGTCTATGTAGTCAACGTTTTTTTGTTCCTTCTGTCCTAATAGGAGAAGTGATATCCTTGGGGCCCTTGATGATTTGGTGCTGGCATTAAATGCTTGGCCAAGCCCAAACTAAATTAATAATAGATCAATCATGTTTTCTATTATGTTCACCACAAACCTTTATCGTAAAACATAATCTTAAACGTTTGAGATTGACAATATTCTATGTCTCACATTCATACAAATATATTGATAAAAAAGGAATATTTAACCACATGCCTAAAGGTTGTTCATACTTGTGGGTAATGAGTACAACAGTTGTCTTGGATGACATACACCTTGCTAGGTATGGAATGTGAAACCACATAATTGTTGTGACATATGAAAGTGGGAGACTATTAAATATATGCACATGGTCACAACAACTTTGTGATATTACTATAAAATAGTAGGGTCTTTTCGGTTACACACCAGATATGATTTTACATGAAATAACAAAAAGAAGAAAGATGAGAGACTAGTTTATTAACTTATTATCACATGGTGGGTTAATGAGAAACTAGTAAAAACTCAAGGGGTTGAAATAGAAATTATCCGAATTCAAACTGGATTTAGACAAGATTATCTAGTCCAAGATAAGAACTAGATAAGGTAGGGTTTTGAAACCCTATTCGATTAGTGGAAACTCATGGCTCACACTCTCTCTAACTTCTCTCCCTATCGGTTTCATCCTCCTTCCACCTCTAGGTCTAGAGTGCTCACCACTAATACCCTAAAAAACTAGGGTTTGTGTTTACGGCTTGGATATGTGTCATTTAGGTTGCCAAGCTTGCATAATCATCACCAACCAAACACCACCAAAGTTTCTATTTAACACTTCCTTTGTTTGGTTATCCAAAAAATTGTGAAGTACATTTCGTTTTAAGTTTTTAATTTTCAACAATCATAAAAATTATTTATTTTTTGGATGTGGTTCTAAGAAGTTGTTTTTTCCCTTTTGCTATCCATTTCATTAATTCATAATGCTTTTGATCATTCAATCGCACGCCATTTAGAATTAGATTTAGATGAATGAAACATCATGATTTTGCTTCACATCATATATCTTTCATTGAATTAAGCATGTATAATAACTTAATAGTGCTTGAAGCTAACATTAGGATATAATGCAATGCATAAAACGAACAAACAAGTCACGAAGGAATGGGTAATGGTTAAATGATTGATGATGCAGAATACGAAAGGTAAAACTAGAAATACGAGTCAGACAATCTCCAAAGTATTCATGTTTATCATAATAAATAGGTTAATGCCCCATGATTGTACCGCGTGTGTAGAAATATATTTAAAATACACATACTCGTACAAAATGAACCATAACAAGTAGCATGAACTAAAGTAAACATCAACAACAAAAAGCATAAAACCATGACAAGGTATTGTATCTGCTGCTTAAATGCCCCAAGATATTAGAAATGATAAGATGAAGGAAAAGTTACTAACATATTTATGATCAAAACTACATCATAATTAAATTTCAAAGACACATTATTATTAAAATTAGAGAAATACAAAATGCATTAGCAGCAAGTTAAAACAAAATTCTAACTACAACTCTGAAAGACCGGATGTATTTTACTACTCTCTCTTTTCAAGTCAAACATAATGTCAATTTGGCTATATTTCCAATTAATTATAACTAGGGTTTGAACCGTCCGCGCGATGCTGCGGAAGCCCTGTATATTGGAAAATACAGCTCGACAAAAAAAATTATGTAAGAGACGAAAAATGTAACTTTAAAATATAATAAGGGACCGGAATCGCAACTTGAAAATACCAATAATATAATTTTATAATAAATAGGGGTGAAAACAATTAATTCGAAATTAGTTGAGGGGAAAAAACGTAAATATAAAAGTTTACTATTAGCAGAAGCAAAATTGCTATTTCCAAATAAAACATTATTTATATTTTGTATAAGATGCTTCAACAATTATAATATGATCTGAAGTTGATAGTTTTGGCTCTGGAAATAGTAAAACCAAATGAACAGTAATTCTCCCTCACATACGGAAGTTGCAAATTAATATATATATATATATATATATATATATATATATATATATATATATATATATATATATATATATATATATATATATATATATATATATATATATATATATATATAATTGAATTTGAAACCTCAAAATATATATAATTGAATTTGAAACCTAAAAAATGACTGTAATATAAAATGAGCCAAATATCAATTCTAATACTCTAATTGAAAATCTTCCATCAAATATTCATTTGATTCAATATCAACGGAAACAAATATCAATGGTACCATTGTACAAATATCAAATAGAAGCAGAGATCAGACAAACAAAAATAATACTGGAATTGGGCCTATCGGTGTGACAAACAAATAGATAAATTAAAATAAATAATTATTCAGAAAACAATAAAAATAAAATTTTAAACTACAACTAAGGGTGTACTTTTACATTTTCCCAATTACTAACCTAAACAACGTATACATGCAATCACATTCTTTCCATTAAGTAGTCATGCATTAATTTGACCAAAGATAACATTAACTTGGCCAAGTGGCACAATTACAAGTTAAATTTAAGTTGAAAATACTGTTACAAATTTACAATAATTGCGATTACATTTTTTTTATTCATGAGGACGATGAGAATATGAGATAATTCACATGGAATTGAGTTGGATTCTCTAAATCTGGTTTCCCAAATAGCGTACTTTTAAGTTTATATTGTAACGTGATTTTGCAATTTAACCCAACCGTAGAATTATATATGTTTATAGCTATATGATTGGTAAATATTTTGTTTATTGTATGTATTTAAACAAGGTGAATTAAATCAAATTACATGAGATGAATTTAACAATCCTGGTCAAATAGGTCGTTGTAGTATAGTGGTAAGTATTCCCGCCTGTCACGGGGGTGACACGGGTTTGATCCCCGGCAACGGCGTAATTTTCTAATTTTTAGTCCATGAACTTTTCTACCAAATGGAACCGGACCCTCAGAGGTTTGATTTTTCTAATTTACCAAATCGAACCGGACCCTCAAAGGTTCGATTTTTCTAATTTTTATAAAACTTAACAAGGAGTATCTTGTTTCCACTAGATTACTTTATCACACATATTTGATTTTTAATTATGGTTTACATGTGTTTTTACCCGAGACCGACCTTAAAAAGTTGACATTGGAAAACTCTAAATGAGCCCCTCAATTTTTATATTGTTTAAGTTTTATGAATTTCGTCTTAAATGAAAATGAAAAAAAATTCCAAACGAAAATAGATGTTGAAGATGAAAAGGGGATAAAATAACAGAATACACTTCATATATGCACATAACATGGGTCAACGGCTGGTATTTTTTCTTCTAAAAAGATCAATATCTACTATCTACTACTATATATAAAGGAAATTTTGAAATCTCTTAAAATTAAGAGGTACAAGCAAGTTTAACATGATATACAAATCTATATTGCACCTATGATCGTGTAAGTGTACTTATCACCTCCGACATTCACACCTCTTTTCCACACATCAATCCTAAACTAACCTGCACGATTCCACATTCCATGGTTCTTCATCAACCGTAAACCACGATCTTCTCCACCGGCCACGAATTGTCAACCCCTACCCCACGATCCCCTTCACCACTTCCCACTCAATCTTCAACCATCCATCTCCACTCAACTTCCCCCTTTCTATCAAATGTCCGCGTGTATAAAAAGAGGACCCCGTGGAAAGAGGAATCATCAGTTTTTTCTCTGTCAGTCAGTGGAATTAGTTCATGGATCAAGGTCCAATGAAAAGGTGTTTGCCATTGTTGGATCTCGATCTGGATGAAGATCTTTAAGAGATTGAAGGGTAAATTCACCAAACTTTTACTCTATCAATGTTAATTTTTCTTCACGATTAAACTTGTTTTGCATCTTGATTTTATATAGTTTTTGATCAATTTGTTTGCATCTTGATTTATTCTCCAACGTGTAGCGATATTTGATTCCTACAAATTCACAGCAACACGGCTTCAATCCCTTTGCAATTTTTATGTTGCAGTTTGCTGATGATCTTCACCGAAGCAATATGAAGATGTCGATGATTATTTGAAAGGGACGGAAGATTGAAAAGTGTATTTCACCGAGTCAGATGAAGACAAAACAATATATTTCATCGATGCACCTCTACAATGGAGTATCGAGTTTCACATAGGTGAAATTTTATCTTGATTTCATCAGTGTAATGTACTTATTCAGATCAATTGCTTGGGGTTTTTGGTTTCCATTTATCTTTCCCCTGTTGTTGATTTAGTTGTCATTTGTACTACATACATCAGAATGAAGAGGTACTACAAATAAAATAACATTTAGTGGCATAAAAAAGTGTCACTAAAAACCCAAAGTGCCACTAAAGACCTCCTATGCAATCAGCGGCACAAAAAAAGTGTCACTAAAAACACTGTCACTAAAGGCCTTTAGTGGCATTTTTTGGTTGTGCCACTGCAACCTTATTGGGTTTTAGTGACACTTTTATATTGTCACTATATCACTTGTAGGTTTTAGTGACACTACTTTTATGCCACTATTTAATTACTAAAATAAGTATTATTTTGATTTTAATGAGACTTTTTAATACAAAAAAGTATATTAACAATTAGGTACGTTTTTTAATTTAAATGGAAAATAAAGTAATAATAAGACAATTAAGAGAATAAATGAAATCACACTTGCGTTACTTAAATTCAAACTTGTCTAACAACAATATTCGTAATATTTAAAATACAAATATATTCTAAGATGCTTAATAAGTTTAAACGTTGTTATTGTATTCTTCTTGTATTGATGCAACTCTTCCAGCAATATCTCACCTCCAGCTTCACATTCTTCTTGTATTGATGGAACTAACTATACAATGATAATACACAGAATTAGAGTTGTCCAACCGGCTATTTTGTGTAATATATGCAAATAATTCTTTTTTTATTGTATATAATATAATATACAACAAACTATTTAAACATGATATTGACAAAATGATGCATAAATTTACAAGAAAGAAACACCAGTATCTTTCAGGTTGCACAAGTAAAGTTGCACAAGAAACAAGGTGAAAAACATAAAAAAATTGTCATAAGGACTTCATTGTCTAATACGTACAATTTATAAAAGAGAAGTTTAGTAATTCAAATACCACACATCCAAGTCATCGAGAACTGATTTTTTTCCCAAGTTCTTGAACAACCATTGTTCTAGTACCAAACAAGCTCAACCGTGATCTTTATGCAATATTTGGGTAAAACCAATACAATTTTGATTCTACAAATGTGGTTTACTAGGGTCTACTCCAACTTCTGAGGGTGAAACGATTACTTCTTTTTACTTAAAATAAAATAAGAACAAAAATTCTATACCAATCACTGTCATATAAGTATCTAAGTTATAAACAACAAATAAAGGTTGCAAAACACGGAATAAACATATGACTTCAGCTTTACTCATCTTCATTCTTGCTGATCCATTTTTTCATAGGGATACAACAATCAAATACTATAAACATGAGATAAACATATAATGACTTAGTTATTTAGCGATATGTATTAGATTATTTAAATGTTACATTTGAAAAAGTTCTAACCTTTAGACATCACGACCAAAGAGCTTCCATTAGTAGCACCAACAATTAAACAAATATAAAAACTCCTTTCCCATTGTTCCATAATTCAATCTTAGTGTGAACAAAAAGTCTATTAGGTATTAAACCTATTAAAAAAGAAAAAACAAACTACCTGAATCATGAAAGTTGTATGAAAGATCATTGTTGGCCAATGAATAGAGGTGATACAGACATGAAGATCCTCACTTGTTGTTAATCTTATACATGTGAATGATTCTAGCTTATCAAAAACAGATTCGCCTTGTTCTATTGTAACTGTAATCGAAAGAAAGCATGGACGCATTAGATAGGTCTTCTAGATTAACTGGGGAATTTAATCGAACACTTGGCGTTCATCCAAAACCAAAGGTAATACTAATATTAAATTTGAATGGTGAACCAGTTGGGCGGACGTAGTTCATTAGGAGTGGGGGGAGATGCCCCCAATGATTGAAAAAAAAGTTGCATTCAATATATATGTATTTTTCTAAATTACTCAAAGTTACCCTAATGTTAATTCTTTAAAGGCTCCTGTATCCATATTATAATAACAAAAAAAAAAATCAAACATAACCCAATGAATTGTGAAAGTGGGTTGTGTGCTGTCTTTAATTTGTGTATTTCCACACATAACTACATTGATTTTTTCCCTCTTAATTTCCTACACACAACTACACAATACGCATACTTCACACATAAGATTAAAAAAATCTCTCTTTGTGATTATATCTTTTGTTTAACAAACGAAGAAAGAACTAGCGGCATTTTTTTTTTGTATGTTGATCTCTTCGATCCAAGCAATAAAGAACATATTCTCTTGATTCACATAAGCTCCAAACTTTACAAAGGTAAATTTCAAACCTAATTTCAACTTATGTATGTCAAGATTACAGACCCTAAAGTGTTTGAGATTATGTTAGATTAGAAAGCTCATTTTATTTAGGTTTTGAACAATAAAGTTGCAGATTTATTAGTATTGAGACTGTTGATTTTTGGCTTTTAACAGAAATGGAAAAATATTTCAACATTGTAACATTCTTATGAAAATCTAAAACCTTTTTATCTGATCCGATCCGACCCGGTTTTTGTATTGTTTATTATGCCCCAATGTTGTCATATTCTAGATCCACCACTGAACCAGTACTGCATTTGAATGGTGAAATTGATATAGGTGAACAATTAATAGCAATTATTTGAATATTACTATATTTACTATATGCAGTTGATTGTTGAGACTGTGGTTCTCCATCTGAAACGACATTGTCCGGCCATGGCCCTTCACTGTTGACTGCTTCTGAAAACTGGTTTGATTAAACTAAGCTCGTAGGAAACAGACATGTCCGATGACTTCCCACTTGGTCGACCTAACATAGAAATAACTCATTTAAGTCCATCACGGAGACCATGATTGAGAAAGGACATGGATGAGCTATTGGAAGCTTTCAAGGGCGGAAGCAGAGATTCCCCCTAGGTAGCAACCTAACGATTGCATCCACTTTTTTAAGAGACAGTAGAGAAGAAGAAAAGCTTACCAACGGCACTGGCTGGTAGAGGAGGCGTTAGTGGTGGGGAAGCATCAAGACAGAAGAAGGCTGATTGTTGATGATCGGGATGCAAACGGGGGCGGATATTGGCGGATGGTACATTACCGGTCCCCGTCCCCGTCCCCGTCCTCGTCCCCGTCCCCGACCTCCAAGTCCCACATCCGTCCCTGAATCCGCCCCGCCAAATCCTCATCGGAGTCGGGTACAAAAATCTTCGACGGGTTCGGGGAACCCGATGGATACCCGTTTAATAAATATTATCCATGTTTTTATAAATATGAAAATATATAAATTATACATAATAACCACAAAAATAGAAAAAGTTCAAAAGTTCATACTCCATTCATTTTTAAAGATGACAAAATGCAAAAAAAAAGATGATAATGACAATCATAAGTTTGATAAGAAACTAAAATAAAACAACAAGTTCATTCTAATGTTTTGCAAAAAGAAAATTTTGATCTTCATCACTGTCAATATCCAATCTTCTTGTACTACGTATCAAATCCACATAGCTTGGTTCCGACTCATCATCTTTTACAACTTCAAAGTTTGTAATATGTTTCTCCATATTTGAATTGGCACCTAGCAAAAATCAAATAAATAAATATTATTATTATTATAAAATAATGAAATGGGTGATTATAAAAACTTTACCTAATTTCTCATTCATAACCAATCTTGTGCACAAATCAAGGTTTCCACTAGATTGGGATGAAGCCTATTCCGATGAGGAGTGATGTGTCTTCCATCGGTACTAAACACTGATTCGGAAGCAACGGTAGAAACCAGAATTGCCAAAATATCTTTAACAACTTGCTGCAAAGTTGGATACTTAAGACCACTACTTTTCCACCATGCTAGAATATCAAAATCTCCGGTCAAAACATTTTCCTCCAAATAGTAATCCAATTCAGATTTGTAAGTATCAACACTTGAAGTTGAACTCACAAATAAATCAAAACCAACCAAAGAATCTCCAAAATCATCAATATCCATGCCAAAATCAAAATTATTAAATGAAGAATAAGTTTCTTTGGCATCATGTGGCTTGTATTCTTTTACCAAATCATAAAGCAACTTTCGAATTCGTTCAACTTCTTTTGGAGACTCATCACCGTAAATTTGTGGAAAATAATAATACTCAATAAGCTTCATTTTGAATCTTGGATTCAAAATAGTGGCTATAGCTAGTACTCCATGTATGAGAGACCAATATTGGTCAAACTTCCCCAATCATATTTTCAGCCATAGTCTTAATCTCCGCATAAGGTGATACAAGACACTCTTTAAGCAATAATCGGATCTCACAAACTTTTGGAAAAAAATATTAGCAGTTGGGTATTTAACCCCAGAAAACATCTCAATCACACTATAAAATAACTTAAGTTTTTCACACATCACCTTTGCTAAATGCCAATCCTCATCACTTGGTGCTTGCTTGTAGTTTTTATCGGTATGTACTAAGCGATTAAAGACATCCTTGTACCCAATTGCATTCGTAAGCATAAGATAAGTGGAATTCCATCTCATTTTACAATCTAAAACTAATTTTCTCTTACTTGAAAAAGACAAAGCATCCTTTTCATCCTCAAAAGTTTCCACTCTCTTTGGAGTGGCAGTCCAAAAAAACAACACTTTCACGAATAGATTCTTGATCGCAGTCGTTGATGCAATGAAATATAAACCTTAAACGCACTAAATAGCTAGGGCAAGTAAGGGTCGAATCCACGAGGAGCTTATGGTTAACAATGTAGTTCTAACAGATTTAAAGGTAAACAAATTCAAGCAAACAAATACTGTAAACGGTTTAATTCAATCAGAGAAAAAAATGATCACTCCCGGTTTCAGTTTTGATTCCTAAACAATGTATTATATCAGATTCTACTAATTTTTCGTTCATTCATATTACATAGACATAACCGTACTGTTAGTGACTAAATATGGATCAAACTATGTAAAATCCGCACCCTCTGTCCTACACACCACTGTGGGATGATTTGGCACGGAGGGGAAGATCACAATAGAATTGTCTTACACTCAATTAGTCAACAGTTTAAGAACAAGCAATGGAAGTCTAATTATATGATTGAAAACAAACAAACCAAATACTCATGGGTCTAAAAGGTTCAAATCTAATACAATACTGGAAAAGAAATCAAAACCTACTCCCGCTTGTGATCACGGGATGATGTAGCTGCTCATAACTAGAACTGATGAAAACACTGTGTTGTAGATGTTGAACATGGTTGGATCTTCAAAACTTCAGGAACTGTGGCTTGATTTTGATGCAAAGGAGGTTGGATTTGTGAATGGGATTATTACAATGTGTTTTGGGATGTTTTGGACCTTAGAAAAGCACCAGAACCCTCTGAAAATTGTCTGGAGGCTGCCTTGGGTCGATGGGAAAAAGTTCCATTAAATAGAGTGGCTTAAATAAGGCAATTTAGGGCATTCTAAGCGGCGTCGTCCTAGGCCAGCGTCCCAGACGCCCCTAGGACATTGTGTGTATTTCTTCAGCACTTACGATGAGCAGCGTTTCACGACGAGAAGTTCCAAAAAACGCCTGGCGTCCTAGGCCAGCGTCCCAGACGCCACCTAGGACGTTGACGGGCTTTCCCAACCTCTTGGCTTCGTTTTTCTCTTCAAAATGGGTCAGAGTTCCAGGTCAGCGTCTGGGACACTGCTAAGACGCTGAGCTTTTTCTCCCGCTTCCGGTGTCCGTTTGATGCGTAGTTTTTGCCCAAAATTCCCGTTTTTCAATCCCTGCATGTAATTCACTCAATTACATTAAAAGTAGGGCCATTTTTGGTTAAACAAAGCTTAATTTATCATGTTAATCACGTATTACGTTAAACCAAAATGGTCAGATCAATTCTACCCTACTTTGAATTGCACTCAATCCATGTTGAACAATCAAGTTGAAGATGTGAGTACAACATTTCATGTGAAGCAATTCTGCTTTCAAAAGTAAATCATCAGGTCTCAATTTTTGTTTCATTTTTTCCATCATTGAAATATTAACACTACAATTATCTAAAGTTAAAGTAGATAACTTGCAATCAATAGATCATGCAGCCAAACACCCCCATTAACGCTTTGATTAGGGTTTTGGCATAATGAGCGGCCAGAACATGCTAAACCTACAAATTAAAAAATTAGTATAAATAATCAAGAATATATCAATGATAAATAATGAAAAAGGAATCGGTTACCTTAGAATTTTATTGCACAAATTCCATGAATCGTCAATATAATGTGTTGTGACAACCATATAACCTCTTTTTTGGCTAGTGGTTGTCCACATATCCATTGTCACCGCGATTCTACCTTGGTTGGCACTCCAAATCTTTTTCAATTTAGTTTTTTCACTCTCAAAAATGTTTTTTATGTGACTTTTTAATGATAGTTCGTGAGTTGTGACACATGTTTAAATAACGGGTTAACCGAGTTAACAAAACTTCGAAATCCAATATGCTCCACCATATTAAGTGGATACACATGAAGAATTATCATATTTGCAAGTTCCGCTCGTGATACATTTTGATCAAAAATATGTGTACCAAGTGAAACAGGCCCATCTTTTTTCTCTTGGCGTGGATTCAAGATTGTTTGCTTGATGTCTTTATTCTTTCTCGGCACACAACTTCTGTAATGATCATGCAAGTGTGTGGTACCGTTCTTGCTTTTTCCACATAGTTTTTTCCCACAATAGTTGCATACATAGTTGCATACAGCCTTCTCTTCTCCATCTATCTTTTGTTTTTTGAAATGTCTCCAAACCGGGGAAGTCAACCTTCTATTTGCACCAACATCTTGTGCATCTGTTGTACCAACAACATCATCATTAGTTACTCTAGCATCTTGTGCATTTGTAGTGCCAACAGGTTCACAACTTGGTTATGGGGGCTGTCCAATTTCACATTGAGTCTCACTACAATATGAAAAATCAAAACAAATTCAACAGTTAAAACAGTTTCAACAACTTATAATCAAGAATACATATTCTATAGTATACAAAAAAAACAAATAAAGGCAGATTCCAATAGAGATTACAGCTTCTATAGTTTACAAAAAAAACAAATAGAAGCATATTAATATCGAGTTTGTAACCAATACAGAAAAATTAAAGGAGAATCAACGATACATGTGAATTAGAAAATCAAAATTGAAATCAGAAATAGTAAGTTCAAATCTAAACAAATCTAGTATTGATTCTATTGAAGCAGAAATCAACAGTCGATTGATTGCATATGAAACTGAAAATCTAAAATCAAGAATCTAGTCTGTAAGTGTTGCATATGCAACTGAAATCATAATCAGAAATCAGTAATCGATTTCATCAGCTATCGATTTCATGAGATGCGTTTCATCATAAATCCATTACAGACGAAAATCATCCATCGCCGCATCTACCTCCACCATCTCCTCCCTTTCATCTTCACCATCGCTAGTAGTATTTTGTTCTTTTCCACCGTTTTATCATTCATGTCGCCACTAATCAACCACCACCATTTCCACCATAGTGGAAGTGAGGTAAACCGGAAACCCATTCATAAATCTCAAATCTCATTTTGACATAATAATTACTTCAATAAAATTTGATATTCTCGTTTACATTCTAATCAATTTATTGAGGTGCGGTCAAATGCCGGAAAAGCCGATAGCTTTTCTTCTTCCGGTAAGCCTTACATTGGATTTGTTCTCTTTTATGCTTATTTATTTACAATTGGATATTTTTTTATTTCATAGAATAACAATTGTTTTACATATTCAACTTACTATCTATAATTAATTTTATTTGTTATAAATTTGAAGAAGCCGTCAAGAACAAATAGGAGTGTATGCCGGAATCTATGGCAGTAAAGTCAATCCTAGTTCTACTACGGGTGCTCAGAAAAAAATCAGATTTTTTTAGGTTTTTTTATTAATTATATTTTGATAATGATTTCATTTAATATTTCAATACAAGTATTCATATCAATGTTATTAATATATGGTAATGTTATTAATATAGGATCTTCCAAACAAATTGAATCGTGTAGCATAGATCAGCTATATAAAGTTATATGATTATACTATCGATTGAGCCTATTAGATAACTTCGAGATTTTAAAATACCATATGAATCGATTTAACTACTTTTAAATAAATTGATATGTTTATACGTTCATGTTTCTTTTGTCTTTTCAAAATCATGTTTAAATAAAGTTATAAGGTCTCAACATTATATTCTCATGATTTGGTTAACGACATAGAGGGGACCCAATACAGTTATTAACTTACAGTGAATTAATTTGGCTGTATTCATCGATGAATACAGTCATCATATATTAGTGAATTTGATTGTTTGGTTTGGTTTCTTCTTATCCCACTATTTTAAAATTTACTTTGTTGTTGTCATAATTTAGTTAATACAATGAAACTGAATTGCCATGATGAATTCTCTATTTATGACGACAGCATTGCCATTTTCCTTCCACAATGAACTTGTATTCATCGATTAATACAATGAAACTGCATTGTCATTTTGTTTCCACAATGAAACTGTATTTATGATGACTGTATTCATCGATGAATGCAATGAATTATGTATATTCATACTATATACTTTTCTTTTCTAAATTCATTAATTAATATTTTGTTAAAATACAGATGATGAATTCCAAAAAGCAGAAACACCAATAAAACTTACAAAATGAAACAAGTGGACCCCAGTCAACTAAAGTATATCCAATGAAGGAAAGGAGGCAAATATGCATCAACGTATAGAGATAAAGCTTAACATTTAAAAAAACACTCTGCATTCGTTGATGATTACAGAATAATGCTCACTGTATTCACTGTTACATTGAAAGACAGTTGCTATTTCTTATTGTTATCACATTCAATGTGCATTTCTCTATATATTCATCAGAGAATACACATGTAAAGATGATCATTCTTCATCAATGAATGACATATTGAATTTAGTTAACATATTACTCAGAATCTGAATACAATGCACGAAATTCATTGACGAATTGCCTTAAAAAAACCGTTCATTAAATTCATTTACCGTAATACTCATAATCTAAATATAATGCACGAAATTCATTGACGAATTACCTTAAAAAAACCATTCATTAAATTCATATTATAATTCTTTATGAAACAGTTTCACTTAATACTAAAAATCATTCATTCAATTAACATTTATCGACGAATGAAATTCATTGACGAATTTCGTAAAAAAACCATTCATTCAATTAACATTTATCGACGAATGACATATTGAAATTTTGTATCTCATAGATGTGAATACATATTCAGAAATAATATTTTCGGATATGTGAACACGTAATCTGCTGAACAACATTCAAAAACAGAAATGCTATATTCAAGGAAATATTATATGTTGAAAATAATAACGATAACTGATCTCCACGAGTAAGGTTTTTAAGCAGGTTACTGTGTGACAGGTATGTATTTTATCTATAATATGCGGAATAAATAAGAGTTGCGGAATAAAATAAAACGGTAAATCTAAACTAGACAGTATTTAAATAGACAGAAAGCGGTAAATAAAGTAAATGTTAGAAGTTAGAGGTTAGATGTAATAAACGCCATTATCAACGATAAAGTGTTTTTACAATAAATAAAAAGGTTAGAAGTTAGAAGTTAGAAGTTAGATGTCTCGGTTAAATACAGT
Organism: Cichorium intybus; assembly: GCA_023525715.1. Classification (NCBI taxonomy): domain Eukaryota; kingdom Viridiplantae; phylum Streptophyta; class Magnoliopsida; order Asterales; family Asteraceae; genus Cichorium; species Cichorium intybus. Next base: position 63,908,795 of record CM042015.1, on the reverse strand, counting down.
CCACATATGTTTTCGTTTTCAAGGTTCAATTCGGATGTATTGGATATTTGGTACAGTTGATTTATAACAGTTTAAATAAATCAATAACGACACAAATAATTTCAAAAGAACTTATCGATAGCTGAGGAAGATGGTGTTTTCTTTGAAGCGTCGATTCTTGTTCTTTTCGGTAGGATGAGGTTTGGTAGTTTTTGGTGTTTGGTGAAATGGGTTTTTAGTGTCGGTTTAATTGAGATGCACGGGGTTTTTGTGGTTTAGTTTTCGTGGTGTATGTATTTGGTAGAGGGTGTGTAGGTTTTGTGGTTTGGTATTCGGGTTGGGGTTGTTTAGAGGTTTGAAGTTTGGTGTCGGGTAGAGGTTTTGTTTGGTGTCGGGTAGAGGTTTTGTATGGTGTTGGGTAGAGGTTTTGTTTGGTGTTGGGTAGAGGTTTTGTTTGGTGTTGGGTAGAGTATGGGTGTAGCGGTTTTGTTTGGTGTTTGTTTGGACGTGGTTTTTCTTTGGTTCAAAAGAGTTTTCTTGAGAGTTTTGGCAGGTTTTTTGCTCTTTGGACGTAGGATAATATTGGTGCTTGAATAGGTATGTGTGGTGTAAGGTTATTTTCTGCACAAGAATGGCAAGAGTTTGGCTTCTTATTTATAGTCACTGAACACAGTGTTCGCGTCGCGACCAGGTGGCCCGTCGCGTCGCGAAGGGGCGTGTGTCGGGTTGCTTTTGGTCGGCCACTGGTTAGTGCGTTGGGTTGGTAGTCTCGCGATCAAGAAGTTGGTGGTGTCGCGTTGGAGGTCTTCGCGTCGGAGGTCTTCGCGTCGCGACCACCCTTGCCGTCGCGTCGCGACCGCTGAAGGATTTTGGTCTTCTGTGTTTTGTTCTTCTCTTCACGTCGCGACCACTGTGTCTGTCGCGTCGTGATTGCTGTAGCAGTGTGATATTTTGTATTTTGCTCTTTGGTTTGTAGCGTTACTTCCTCAGGTTTGGATGTTTTCTCAAAGTTTCTCGGGTCTTGATTTATTCTTGTTTTTGATCTTGAATTCACGCAATCTGAAATAAACTGATAATATTTGTTAGATAATAACAGTTCATCTTATTTCAGTGATTTTCACATACAAAAATATATTTTTCAACATTATATGTAATCCCATTATTTTAGGCAATTGATTTTGTTAATTATTATAAATATATTAAGATTACTATCATACCCTTGTGAAATGATTGATCCAGAATTGTCCTCGCGTTCTCAACCTTTTAATTGTCATCATTTGAACCTCTCCATATATATATATATATATATATATATATATATATATATATATATATATATATATATATATATATATATATATATATATATATATATATATATATATATATATATATATATATATATATATATATATATATATATATATATTGTGTGTGTGTGTATATGTACGTATATATATATATATATATATATATATATATATATATATATATATATATATATATATATATATATATATATATATATATATATATATATATATAAATAAATTGAAAACATGTAAAAGGTTGAGAATGTGAGAATAAATCTCAACCATTTAATTTTCAAGATCTATGGCTACTTTTAATAGGATAATTATTATGATTTTAAAATTAATAAAAGATTTTATTCTATTTAATTGGAAGAAAAGGGTATTAAGGGAATATGGTTTTTATTGGGTTCCATAAAATCAGCGATTAATTCTAATCGCGTATCTCTCTCTCTCTCTCTCTCTCTCTCTCTCTCTCTCTTCAAATTAGGGTTCTGCGTAATTGCAAACACAGTTGCTGCCTTCACCGTGAGCCACATCCAACGCCTCCACCATTACCATCGTTACGCGTCCATCTTCTCCAGCAGCCTTCTACGACATGTACATAGTGCTAATCATCGGTCCTCTTCCCCCTTCTGATTATCATCTCCACCACGTCCACCTTTCTGAGACGACCAAGGCGACAATATCATTCTTACGTTCGACCCAACCTCCCGTTCTCGTGATGATGCAACATTGTTCTCGATAAATCTATTGTGCCGAGTAGATGCTGAAAAACAAAGGCGACGTAGAGTGGACGTGTATGTTAGTTTTCCGATTATCATCTCCAAACCTGCGATGATCATCTCTAGACCTGCGATTATCATCTCCAGACCTGCGATGATCATGATCATCTGGACGGGGTCGATCAAGTTCCCATTTCATCCAAAACACACGACTCTTACTGTATGGAAACGTTCGAGCATGAGTTTCCAGGGCACTGATGGGTTCACTGTATATGATCGCCATGGAAAGCTGGGTTTCCGCGTTGACAACTACTCCAGGAACAGTCATGTTCGAAACCGCTGGTCTTGCTCTAACGATGGCGCCGGATGTGTTAGTGGTGGTGGTAGTGGTGGTGCTCTTGTCCTAATGGACGGATCCGACAATCCTTTAATAACGCTCAAACCCTAGGTACGTATAACCTTTTTCATCGATGAAAATGATACAAACTATGCAGATTGATTATAATCAAAATTGTAATTTATCGAAATTCAGATTTTTAGTATTCAAAACCTAGATTTTGTAATTTGTTCTACTGTGATTGTCTATCTGAAGTTTTTTTCCCTTTAATGGTATATCGTATAGAAGTTTTGTAAAAAAATCTTTAATTAGTGAAGCATACCAGGTGTTCGATAGAATGCCTCAAAGAATGAATTTTCTGACTTTGAAGAAACATTTGGCAAAATGAGAAGTAGAATGTTATATATTGCCTTAATCCAAAATAAGTGTGTTTTATATCTTGCATCTGACCCTTCTTGTTTCAAAATCTGATTGTTTTGAGTAAGCATAGTGAAAATCACAATCTTCATCAGTTATAATCACCAATGATTAACACTTAAAAATGTTTTTATATTTGAAAATAATGAGTCAACGTGTGTTAATCATCAATGAATAACACTGTAATAAACATATGCATATACATAACATTATAATTTATGAGTTGTTTTTATTTTGAATATGCTTGAACTTTATTTTGCAGGTGTGAATCCAATAATAATAATAATAATCACGAGTGCCCCTCTTTCTTTTGTGTGTGATGGCAGTAACAAGAAAAATCAAAGCAAGAATAATCATCGGGGCTGCAACATTGTTTTAATGATTACTAATGAATCGAATATTTTTATATTTGTTTTATTCATTTGTGATTACAGCCAAACTAGTTTTTTTCTTGTATATTGTCTTTTTTTCATTAATGATTACAAATGTATTATTTCCTTTTTATCTTTGTGTTATGATTACAATTGTATATTTTATACTTTATTGTGATTTATTCAATTTAGTATTTATTGTTACTTGTAATCATTCATGATTAACATAATCATATCAAATATAATTTTTAAAAATTCTCAAAAAGTTCATTTTTATGTATATTTTACTCATTGATGATTGAAACCGTGAAAAAGAAGAACAAACTATTAAAATTTCGAACTTTGACAAAAGACTTGATAAAAATATTTTTTTTATCTTCCGGTAATTGAATAACAAAAAAAATCAATTAATTCCTTTATTTTAGGTAACAGAAATCGTAATCTCTATAATCATGGAAATTGAATAATTTAATCTCATGATTATAGGGAAAACCTAATTATTTATGATTTTTAATTAACTAGACATATTGTTAAATTACTATAATATCCTTATAAAATGATTGGTCCAGAATTGTTCTCGTATTTTCAACCTTTTAACCGTTCTCATTTTAACCTCTCCGTATATATATATATATATATATATATATATATATATATATATATATATATATATATATATATATATATATATATATATATATATATATATATATATATATATATATATATATATATATATATATATATATATATATATATATATATATATATATATATATATATATATATATATATATATATATATATATATATATATAGGCAAAAGTTCAACAAGGGACTAATATAAACCATGGTACCAAGGGACTAATCTCATCCATACGATTATACACTTTACGGTGGACGTGCATCTACCGGATTATAAAAAAACCCACTTCGTTTTTTTTTTCGTTTTTTTAGTTTTTAGGGCTTATTTTTTGACGAAAAAAAAATCTGAATATATAGAAATTTATAACTTTTTATCCTCTACAAATAGAGATCCATATTGATATACAAAAAATGATTTTTTTTTCGAAATTTCCGCTAGTTGAGATTCACATGTGAATCTGAACTGTTATTATGTTCACTTTTGACATTCACAATGACATATGATATTGTCATCTGAATCTGAATAAATTTTTATGTGAATGTGAATGGAATTAACTTTATGAATCATAGTATATTCATTATAAATGATTAAAATATTGAATTGTTAAAATTTTTCTAACTAAATTAATCATATTCATATTTCGAAGTATATTTAAAATACCATATGATATTGATATGTGAATCTGAATAAATTGTTGTGTGAATGTAAATTATTTATAGTGTGAATCAGAGTAAAATCATTATAAATGGTTAAAATGTTGAAGTAGTAAAACACTTCTAAGTAAATTCTCAATATTATATCATTTTGATATGTGAATATGAATAATTTTTCATGTAAATATGAGTAAATCCACTTGTGAATAAATTATATTACTTATAAATGGTTATAATATTGAAGTAGTAAAAGTTTTAAAAGTAAAATAATTACTCATATTCAAATTTTTACACTTCAGATTCAAATTTTCCGCTAGTTGAGATTCACATGTGAATCTGATCTGTTATTCTGTTATTCACTGTTGGCATTCATAATGACATATAATATTGCCATGTGAATATGAATAGTTTTTTGTGTGAATGTAAATGGAATTACCTTATGAATCATAGTAAATTCATTATAAATGATTAAAATGTTGAAGTATTAAAATTTTTCTAAGTAAATTAATCAAATTCATATTTCAGAGTATATTTAAAATACTATATGATATTCATATGTGAATCTGAGTAAATTTTTTGTGTGAATGTAAGTAATTCAATTGTGAATCAGAGTAAATTCATTATAAATTATTAAAATGTTGAAATAGTAAAAAAAACTTTTAAGTAAATTCTCAATACTATATGATATTGATATGTGAATATGAGTAAATTTTCCTGTAAATATGAGTAAATCCACTTGTGAATCAAGTAAATTACTTATAAATAGTTATAATATTGAAGTAGTAAAAGTTTTAAAAGTAAAATAATTACTAATATTCAAATTTTTACAGTTTAGATTCACATTATGAATCTAGACTAGCTGTACTTATGAAAAAAAAATTATTTTTTGTATATCAATATTGATGTCTATTTGTAGAGGACAAAAAATTATGAATTTTGGTATATTCGGTTTTTATTTTTGAAAAAGAATATTGTTGAAAAATTAAAAAAACTAAAAAAATGAAGTGGGTTTTTGTTATAATCCTCTACGAGCTGTACTTATGAAAAAAAAAATTATTTTTTGTATATCAATATGTATGTCTATTTGTAGAGGACAAAAAATTATGAATTTTGGTATATTCGGTTTTTATTTTTGAAAAAGAATATTTTCGAAAATTTAAAAAAACTAAAAAAATGAAGTGAGTTTTTTGTTATAATCCTCTACATGTGCGTCGATATAAAAAATTTACAACCTAATTTTTAGTCGTTGATGATTTTGATTCCGACGATCGAGATTAGTCCCTTGGTACCATGGATACTTTTAGTCCCTTGTTGAACCCAACCCTATATATATATATATATATATATATATATATATATATATATATATATATATATATATATATATATATATATATATATATATATATATATATATATATATATATATATATATATATATATTATTTGTATATACCTTTGGTTCTTAGTTTAGCCCAAGCCTTGTATTTCTCGGGCCCATAATCTTGTATTTATTTTTTGCCGTGTTTCATTTGTAAGTGAGTTTTTGAAAATATACCGATCTTCAGTTTATTGTTATGTCTTTTTGATTTTGGCTTTGATCCATTATTTTATTTGGTTTTCCTAGGTTTATATTTGTTGTACTGTTCGTTTCAGATTTTGTTGACTGAGTTTTAAAGTACAGAAAATAAAGAAAATAAAGAACTAAAATTGTTGTTCCTTGATAATCAAAAAGAATCTTGATGTGTTGTTTGAGTTTCAAGTTTGATGGTAAAGATTTGTAATTTTGTTTTTTTAGAATGAGAAAAGTGTTTTGGTTTGTAGAAATACGCATGCCTTTTGGTTAACGTTTGTCTTTTTGTGGATGTACTTTGACGTAGATGTCTCATTGAAAGCATTAAAGTTTTCGAAAGATAGATATGTGGGATGAGTTGATTTTGTTTTACACAAGCTTTTGATATATTGTGGCAATTATGAGGCTAAAAATAAGGGATGTCCTTCTGACTTCTTTTTATTGAACGAGGAACAAACAAAAAGACTCACAAATGACAAACCTCCCCACTTGCGTAAACAAAACTTTTAATACATATTTATTTTTTTGATTAATTTAAATTATCTAATTAAACAAAAGATAAAATTGCAAAAATGGTCTCCGTGTTTATCATTTTCATGAGGTTTTGGTTAAAAAATATTTGGTAGTGCACCAATGGTCCAAAATGAGATTTTTCTTGTGTTTTTGGTCCCTATCATCTTAAAAAAAAACGATTATACCTTTTATATTTTTCATATTAATTATACCGATTTTAAGTAATTAAAAATAAAGTGTACCCATCCTCCTCCTTCTCTCTCTATATCTCTTTCTCTCTAAAATCAAAACCAACCAAACAGCCCCAAATTGCTCTTGTCCCGATCCATTTCCGACACATCCCCAATTCCAAATAGGTAGGTTTTCTGGATATCGCGACCAAATTAGCTAATATCGGAGAACAAATTCCAAATAACGTCTAATAACCGAACTTTGATTTCGACACCCAATTGTTTGTTATTGAGATTGGGTTTTTTATTTGATGGGTGTTTTTGTAGTCAAATCAGGGGGCCGTTGGTGGTGGAGGAAAAAATAGGGTTTATAAGTTTTGTTAGGAGAAAAATGGTTGATTCTGTTCATTTATAGTCGTCCGACACAGGCCATCATCAATTGGTTAAGGAATTACCGGTTGCTCATCTCATCGCCATAGGTAAACAAAAATAAAACAGAGAATTCTCCTATTATATCACAATTCAAATCTGAATAGTTCTTTTTCTTTTGTTTGGTTGGATGTTCTTGAATCTGTATGGTTTAATTGGTTCGATTTTGTTCGACTTCATACTATTATGAAACTTATTGTTGGAACTTTGAAAGTTGTATTTCCTTGTTAGGCAGTTGTCCCACATAGGAAGTAAAAGAGAACTTTTATGATCTTATAAGCCAATCCCTTTCTAACCCATCAAATGGAACAACTTGGGTATTATGGGTTGAACATGGGTGTGGGCTTGGAAAATGGTCTTGGGCTAACCAAAAATGGCTTGGATATATACACATTAAATGGTCAAAGATAGGGCTCTTGGGCTCTAATTGACCAAATTCGGATCCTTTTTTGACCCACTCACGAAATTATTTAATTTTTAATTAATAATTAATTTCGTGACAGTTTCAATGTGGCAGTTTGTGACAGTTTCCAACTGTCATATATATATATATATATATATATATATATATATATATATATATATATATATATATATATATCCATTTTGGCGCCATTTCTCAGATAGAACACACAGAAACATTCTCTCAAATTCGTTCATGCAATCAAGATGTTTGGGACTTAGATCGATTCGTCAGATTCAATATTCAATATTGGATTGATTGTTGTATCCTCAAGACAGACCCGTACCAAGGCAATTTCTGTCTTAGACTGTTATGACAGAAGTTAAACATAAACAAAATTCACATATAAAATTGAAACTACAAATGTAAATTACATTAACACAGATGAAATTACAAGGAAAAAAGTACTTGTATGATTACAGAAATTGTAAAACTCGAAATAGAAGATTGAGGCCTTCTTCAACCAGGATCCTCAAAACAAGTTGCTCAAAACACACAGAAACATTCTCTCAAATTCGTTCATGCAATCAAGATGTTTGGGACTTAGATCGATTCGTCAGATTCAATATTCAATATTGGATTGATTGTTGTATCCTCAAGACAGACCCGTACCAGGGCAATTTCTGTCTTAGACTGTTATGACAGAAGTTAAACATAAACAAAATTCACATATAAAATTGAAACTACAAATGTAAATTACATTAACACAGATGAAATTACAAGGAAAAAAGTACTTGTATGATTACAGAAATTGTAAAACTCGAAATAGAAGATTGAGGCCTTCTTCAACCCGGATCCTCAAAACAAGTTGCTCAAAACTCATGTCATCAGTCAAATGTTTGAGATACAACTTGAAATTTTTCCAGGAAGTTGGAAGTTTTTCAATGATTGAACCAACAAGAAAATTAGAGTTTAATCTCATACCTTCGACTTCAATATTATGAGAGATTACTTGAAGTTCCTCCACTTGTTTGAGGACAGATTTGGTGTCTACCATTTTGAAATTCAGAAATTTTCCAACCACGAATTTCTTGGAACATGCCACTTCAGTTTTGTATTTCTTTTCCAATGATTCCCATATCTCTCTTGCAGTAGCAAATGTTGAGTAGATATCATAGAGGGAATCATCCAAGGCATTCAGAATATAATTTCTGCAATTATATTCATTCAGTTTCCAAGATTCCATAGCCCTTTGATGTTCAGTCATCTGGGCAGCAGTGGGTGGATTTTGGCCTTCACCAGTGGGATATGCAGGGATATCATCAGTGAGAACATTGGAAACATGAAGAGTTGTAAGATAAAACAATATCTTCTTTTGCCATCTCTGAAAGTATGAGCCTTTGAATTTTTCAGGTTTTTCCACATGTGATTTGATGATGGATTGTGTATCCATTCTTCACGTTTTTGATTTCTGTCTTAGACTGTTATGACAGAAGTTAAACATAAACGAAATTCACATATAAAATTGAAACTACAAATGTAAATTACATTAACACAGATGAAATTACAAGGAAAAACATACTTGTATGATTACAGAAATTGTAAAACTCGAAATAGAAGATTGAGGCCTACAAATTGCAGTGTCCTAAGACAAAAATTGCCTTGGTACGGGTCTGTCTTGAGGATACAACAATCAATCCAATATTGAATATTGAATCTGATCAATTTGTACTCACCAAGGGTGGGGTGTATGTTGGAAAGGGCTACCTTAGTGAGGGGCTCTTCAAACTAAGTGTTTTACCTTTGTACTATGGTGTTGATGCACCAAACAATGATGATGTAACTGATGCTAATGCTAATGCAATAACGGGGACTAGCCCTACTTCTATGTACATGCTTGAGCTTTCTTATTTGTGGCATTCCCGTTTGGGACATGTCAATTTTCGTTCCATTCAAAGAATGATAATACTTGGCATGTTACCAAAGTGTTCTTAGATAAATCGAAATGTGAAGTGTGTGTAGAATCAAAATTCTCACAACACCCCCACAAATCTGTTGAAAACTCTAATGAAATTCTAGGCTTAATCCATTCCGATTTATGTGATTTTAGAGCAACACCCACTAGAGGAGGAAAGAATTATTACATATCTTTTATAGATGATTGCAGCAAGTATTGCTATATTTATTTGTTAAATACCAAGGATGAAGCCTTGAATTCGTTTAATAATTATAAGGCTGAAGTTGAAAATCAACTTGATAAAAGAATCAAAATTCTAAGATCTGATCGAGGAGGTGAATATAAGTCTAAGGACTTTGCTAAATTTTGTTCCTTACATGGTATTATACATCAAACAACTGCTCCATACACTCCACAACAAAATGGAGTGGCTGAAAGGAAAAATAGGACATTGAAAAACATGATTAATTCAATGTTGATCACTTCTGGAGCACCACATAATCTGTGGGGAGAATCATGCCTTGCAGCCAATGTAATACTTAATAGAATTCCTCATAAAAAGAGTGACAAATCTCCCTATCATCTATGGAAAGGGAAACTTCCATCTTACAAACGGATGAAAGTGTGGGGTTGCCTTGCCAAGGTACAAGTACCTCGTCCAAAGAGGACCAAACTTAGACCAAAAACCATAGATTGCATCTACCTTGGTCCTGCCATGAATAGTGCAGCCTATAGATTTTTGGTGTATAAATCATATGTTGATGATATCCACAATAATACCATCATGGAATCAGCTAAAGCTGAATTCTTTGAAGGTATCTTTCCTTAAAAAGATAAGGGAAAAGAGGTCTCCTACTCAAAGAAAAGACCTCTAGATGATGGACCGAATGAAACCATTTTTGACAGAAGTTCACAATCGATTGATGACAATTCTTCCAAGGTTCCACAAGAGGATATAGAACCTTGAAGAAGCAAACGAGGCAAAATTGCCAAAGACTTTGGACATGATTACATGACCTACATTGTTAATAATGAACCCCAAACATATAAGGAAGCAATGAATTCTTCTGAAGCTCCTTATTGGAAAGAGGCAATCAAAAGTGAATTTGATTCCATTGTGCAAAATAACACGTGGAAATTGGTAGATTTGACACCTGGGCAAAAACCAATTGGGTACAAATGGATATTCAAAAAGAAGTTTAGACCTGATGGTACTATAGACAAGCACAAAGCTCGTTTGGTAGCTAAAGGGTGCCGTCAAAAAGAAGGCCAAGACTTCTTTGACACTTATTCACCTGTTACAAGAATAACTTCAATAAGAACATTGATTGCAATTGCAGCCATTCACAATTTGGAAATACACCAAATGGATGTGAAAACTGCATTCTTGAATCACTACTAGAAAAAAGGCCTTTAATGACACGCATTGCGTGTCATTAAAGGGCACAGATGACATGCAAATGTATGTCAAGGAAGCCCCTGTCATAAATGACAGATGACACACATTTGTGTGTCATAAATTTACGACATACATTAATGACAAACCTTTATGACTTACAATGTAAGTCATAAATGTTTTTTAAACAAATAATATATATAATATATATATATATATATATATATATATATATATATATATATATATATATATATATATATATATATATATATTAGATTTACTGGTATTAGTTAAATCATAAACTAAATTTAATGTCACATAATATGAAATAGAATATCATCCATTACCACATTAACACACAATGTCTTATGTTAAATACAAAATAATAAATATGTTAAATCTAAAAAACATTTTATGCTCTCAATTACATTTGTGTGTTGAGTCAGGAAGTAAAGTCCTAATATAATATGTATGTCCTTGAAGCTTCATCATCTTTGAGCCATTTCTCGAGTCCCAAACTCGTGCAACCTACAATATAAATAAATTTAAAAACGATTTTATATTGGAAGTTCATATGTTATATATTTGATATTTTGTTAGCAAATTCGTCACACCAAACTGTGCATAAAGTTCATATATTTACCTTATAACTGGTTTTTTGCATTCTAAGGTCCCAAACCACTGAAACAAGACAACATATAACTGATATAACATTAGTTTCTCTTAACATAGAGAATATCAACATAAAAGACTGGTTTATGTCCATACCAGTAGTCCCATTAAAGGAAAATGATGCCAAGCCAGGCTGAACTTTTCTGTTCAATGATAAAGAAAGACATTTTGCCATGTTTAGCTGGTGCACTTCCCTGCATATACACTTCTATTTAGATGTCTAAAATGTTGACAGTCTAGTTGATGTAAAAGATAGATTGGTAATGATAAATAAACAAGAGCACCTTTATGGATATCCTATAGCATCTTCATGTGAAAGATAGATTGTGTCTCCATAGTTGTTGAACAAGACCACCTTCATTCTCTTTAGGACTGCGATTGATAAAGATATATAAGGCTTTCACAATGAAATCTCTCGTTTTCATAAATAAAGGTATTAATCATTATCCTCATATTGATAAACAAAAGTATTAATAAATCCAAGAACAAACAAACCAAAAACAAATCAATAATCAGAAAAAGTATTATCCTCATATTGATGAACAGAAGTATTAATAAATCCAAGAACATACCAGAAACAAATCGATAATCAAAAAAAGTATTATCCGAAAAACTTTATATTAGAAGTTAGTAAATTACCCAATCAGGTAACCTGTTTAATCGAGACTCACACCGCAGGACTAACATCTCGTGGTGGGTGCTTGGGAGTCAAACGATAAGTATAATCTGAAATTTAAATCCAAGAACAAACGAACAAACCGATAATCAGAAACCAAATCATAGTTAGACTAAATTAGAAACCAAAATCATAATCAGACTAAACTAGAAACCAAAAGCAAAATCATAATCATAACCAGGAACAAACCAGGAAAAGAAAAGAACGAGTCTGGAGTGGAATAGGGAGGAGAACTCTTCCGGTGGACCGATTGGTGAAGTTACAAATGTATGTCGGAGTCGCTGGGTGGTACAAATGGTCTTTGCAGTCGGAGTTGATTGGTGAAGTCGAAGAAGGCCATGACCGGAAGATCAACGCTTCACTCAAAAAACACGAATCTAAACCCTACCACAGGCCTAAATCAAAACCTAACACGCGACAAATGAGAGAAAAAAAGAGCAGCGGGGAGAAGTAGTTATGATCGATCACTTTTTTGTCGATTCACCGTTCGAATGCTTGAGAATCGAGAATGGTAAAGGAGTGATGTCGGCTTGAATTTGATACCACTGGCCTGAATTGAAACCCTAATATGCGTAAAAGAGAGAAAAGGGGAGAAGTGGGGAGAAGTACGTATCATTGAACAAATCTTTAGAAAACATAAGACGACGTTTCCGTTTATTAAGATGACATACACTTAAAAAAAGCATCCTCCGTGTTTTTAATTTTTCCATTATGACACTAAACCATGACATACGTTATTTTATGTCCTAAATTTCTTCAAAAGATGACACATATTTACGACATACAATTTTGTATGTCGTAAATTCTTCAGATTTAAAAAAGAATGACATTTTTTCTACGACATACAGTTTTGTATGTCATAAAATCAGTGTGTGTCATAGTTCGTATGTCATTAAAAGCCTTTTTTCTAGTAGTGAATGGTGAATTAGATGAAGAGATATATATGAATCAGCCTGAGGGGTTTGTTGTAAAAGGTCAAGAAAACAAAGTTTGTAAGCTAGTGAAGTCCCTTTATGGACTAAAAAAGGCTCCAAAACAATGGCATGAGAAGTTTGACAATACACTCTTATCTAATGGATTTAGAATAAATGAGTGTGATAAATGTGTTTATGTCAAACAATTCAAGAATGCCTATGTCATCATATGCTTGTATGTAGATGATATGCTTATAATGGGTACTAGTTTGGATATCATAAACCAAACCAAGAAAATGCTACATTCCTCATTTTCCATGAAAGACATAGGGGTAGCTGATGTCATTCTTGGTGTAAGAGTTCGTAGAAGTCCACATGGATACACTCTTACACAGTCCCATTATATTGAAAGTGTACTTAAGAAATTTGTACACTATGATGATAAGCCCGTAGTCACCCCATTTGATCCTTCTAGTCATCTTAAGAAGAATTTAGGTGACAGTGTAGCTCAGTTAGGATATACTCAAGTCTTGGGAAGCCTAATGTATATTATGAACTGCACTAGACCGGACTTAGCATTTAGTGTTAGTAGATTGAGCCGCTACTCGTATAATCCTGGAAAAGTGAAGGGTTTTCTAGCAAACAATGAACACAAAAATTGCTTATGGTTCACATGCACCCTATAAAGATCTATGTTTTCTTCTATGAAGATAATAAACTTAAAACCTAAAGGCCAACAATGATTTCTAAAGTTTAAATCAGAAGAACCAACCTTTGAATATTGTTCTTGAAGCTAGCAGCAAAAGTATCCTGCCTCAGATGCAAGTCATACCCACAGCAATGAAGAAGACAGTCCAGCAGAGTAATCTTGGTGATAAAAAATGGCGTGAATAATGGGGAGCCAGAGGGTTCCTTTTATAGCCTCCTAGGGTTACACCTGAAACCCTAAGGAGCCTCCAAGTGGGCAAGCCTGTTGACCACTTGGACCAGATCCCTAAACCCTAATTAGGGTTTTCGCCAACCCTAGAGAAGCCTCCAAGGGTGGCGCCACTTTTGGCCCCTGGACTTCTCTTTGCCAGTTATTCAACTATTGAATAAATACAAACTAGTCCTCACACTTTTAATTAATTAATTTAATCACTAAATTAAATCCAATTAATTCTAGATTAAATCTTAATTAATTATTATGGTTTCTAATTAATATATTAACACTTAAATATATTAATAAACCATTTAATTAATTCTATTGATTTATTAAGCAATTAATAAATCAACCTTTTACTCTACCGAACTCTATCCTGACCTCCAGCTATGAGGGCAACCCAAATGGACTTTGCTTCAATTAACAAGATAAATATAGTTGTAAAGTCATGGCTTAGACACCTAATCCAACAGTCTCCCACTTGGATAAGTCTATGACTTTAATTTATCTTCTGATTAATAGACAACCTGCAGCTTCCTAAAAACTGCTGCTGAACTCTGACCCAGTCAGTTCTGTCCATAGATAAGTGATCATATGATCCTTTGTCCAACAAGATATTTTCAGACACGAGACATGGATTGAGATCAATCTCTGTCCGATACTCTGTTTCCCGATTTCCGATTCTGCTTATGACTTTAAGACTTCTAATTGAACACATTAATTTAGTCCCGGCTGGCCAGCACTTTAGTCAACTTCAAAATCATCGAGCGGCCTACAGATATATGTTTCCCATCAAGGTCAAGGAACGAATAAGCTTTGACTCATATGGTTGTGTCTTTTACTTATCAAATCGTACACAACAATGCGTTTTATAACATCGAGTTACCGATGCGTTTCGCATTATCAATGCACAACCGACTCGTAAATTTCAACTCATATGTCTCCGCTTCAAGATCATACGATATTATCGTCTCAACATTGCTCGTGATGTAATCCATGAAGCAATCTATTGAGTGCGGGTTTATCCAATACTCAAATCTCTATTTCTAAGTACTCATGAACGTTGTAGCAGTCTTACTGCAATGTCTAACTCCTTAGACAATCTACAAACCAATTCACGACAGTCTTTGTTCATACTTACTCCCGAAAAGTATGAGCGACTGTGGACCTTTTGAATAATCAAATTATTCAGGAAGTGAAACATGCAAAGTTGAAACATAAAAATCTGACTGGTGGTTACTATTGCCTTATTACCAAGTCTCCACGAGGTAATCACTAAGTCGGATTTTACATAAACTATTATCGGTTTCTAGATTTTAAACTATTTAATTCGTATTATGTATCTATGTCTACTTGACCTTTCATTCTTTCTATGTATTCAAATGTCATACATTTATACACTTCATCCGATGATATTTCAATTTTGGTCATACCGTCATTCTCACTAACAACTCCATTCTTTGTACTGTGACTTTCCATGGTTCTCGGGATCTTTAGTCCACATGACTGCACCCTAAGACTATTTCGAGGTGTTACGATGTGCCGGTGAGCCACACGCGCTCCATCGGAATGCCTACGAAATTCTTTAACCATTAAGTCCTTATTTGAAAAACTCCTTTCAAATTGTTATCAACATTCACCCCAATCATTTTCCAATGATTTCTCACGTATGTACAAAATCCATTAAGTATTCCCAGCCAGGTCATATCCTGAATCTGACTTAGTATGCTCTAAGCATTAAGTCATCAAGACATGTTCATGACACTTCTGATCGATCCAAGAACCTGGTTGGATTCGATCTAGTCCTATTCCAAACCCTTTTGGAATCTCAGGATTACTTATAATCCTTGTGTCACGACTTTTAATAACTATATCCTTTCGGAGACTTTTTTTCCATGCATCTTGAATCTTATCAAGATCATGCTTACTATGGCTAGGTCTATACTGATGACAACATCTATCTGATAGATGTCTATGGAATATGTGAGTATGCTGCACCTTCTTTGTATGCCAAATCATTACAATTTGCAATGATAGGAAACTCTTTTCCTGAGCTATGCATCTTGAGTCTCATCAAGATCATCTTGGCAGAGTTTGGATCTATCTCATAGACGTTTATAACCACCCGAGCATGCCGTATCTTTATTTAGTCTTTCATATCGATCCGTCTCTTAACACCAAGTCATTACACTTTGTAATGGAAAAAGACGTTTCCTAAAGACATTATGTAACACATATATGGAGATAGAGATAACAGCAACACTCCCACTGGCTTTGACACGGTTATGGATTGTTCACAAAATCCAGAGCTTTTGGTATATTTTGAGAATCCAAACCTTTCTGACATCTTAATGGAAATCTTTCAGCCCATTCTCAAAACCCAATCCTTTGGCATATTTCGAGAATCTGAATATCCTTTCTTACGAGATGCCTGCGGGGAAATCTCGGGCCCATGTACCTTTATACTGGCATATTCTTTGTGAGTCCCAATTAGTGTGCCGGTGATCCACACGTGCTCCACTAATGACTTGCAGTATTCTTTCGGATTTCATCTTCTATTGAGAGCGCTTCTCTCGAAGTCAATTACATGACTCTGAGTATCGTCTCACTCAGCCAGATGTTCTGAAGGTACGTTTCTGTCCATATTGGATTCTTTTGATGATTACTCCCACTGGTTTTAAGACCAGTTGTAAAATCAATCAAACTGTCACATGGACTGTATCTCGTCCTAAAGTTCTCTTAATTGGCAGCAACCGGGCTCACCAATGCTTCCAAGTAGTCGGATTGAAAATCCGTACCAACTATAGTGTTTTACCACTATTCGGTATGTCACCCCGATCATAACTACTTATGACGGTGATTAGTACTACTGGTCAAGAGAAGGTAATGTCAGTATTAAAACAGAGATCTGATTTCTGCTCTAAGCCTAGCGATGACTAAAGGTTATTTCACTTGGCTAATCCTGAACTCATTCAGGACAGTCCCAACTCCCACTGTCTCCTTAGAATATGAGTTCTTTCTAAAAGAGCTCTTTCTTTTTCAGGTACAGCGGGATAGCCAGTGAAACGACATTTCTGATTAGGTTCAGGCTATTCATGAGGTTCGGACGAACACTACAAGACCGTGGACCTTTAATGTACAAGTGAGACAATCCCAGCTTTACATTTCAGACAGTGTCTGCAAACCTACTTAGTCGTAGATGTGGTTGGAATATGGTCTGACTGGTTTAGTGTTTAATTTACGGGAAACTAATTGGCAATGTATCTCATTCATTGAGGATCGAACTCTTTCGACCAACGCTCCATCATCTTCCCTAAGACACATTATAACTATTAATGTTCTTGGAAGATAATAAACTATGAAACATTTTCCCTAGTTTATGTTGTTACTCAGGTTCTGTGGATCTCGTACTTCCTTTGAAGTCCTTGAACTGTTCAAGGATTCAATCCAATCGCTTATTCTGATAAGCGAGGTCATATTCGTCATACCGACTGACAAATATTGTGAAGTACAAACAATTGTGTTCTATTCGGAGATTCGAGCAATACACAGCAACTGATGTGTTCTTTGCTTCTCAATCTCTTTTACATCTCTATGTAAACTTATGACTTTGTTAATTCTGTTCAAGACTTGCAATCTTCAGTTGACTCTAAGTCAGCTGATTCCAAAATCCTATCCATTGGATCTTTGGGTGATTCATTTCTTGTCACATGTGCTTTATAAAGAACTTAATCATCATTTGACTCTAAGCCAAATGATTCCAAAGTCCTGTCCAACTGGATCTTTGGTTGATTCATTTCTTAGCACATTAAGAACTCAACTCATCAAGTGACTCTAAGTCAAGTGATTCCAAGGGTCCTGTCCAACTGGACCTTTGGTTGATTTGATTCTTATGACATTTATCTTAACAATCATAAAAGGACACAATTCCTAAAATCCAAACACTTTGGATGCATTCAACATTCAAGTTATTACTAATTTTGCATTCAACACAATCATACAACATTTCAAGGATATTTCAAACAACATGTGTTAAAAGAAAATCGACAATTTTATTAAAACAAAATCCTTGAACAATGTATAATATGATAGACAATGTCATACGCATCTAATAAGCAAATAACATTTTTCCAATATCTAACTAAACTTCAAAACCGCATGAGCCGGGAATCCAATCCAAATGTGCTCCTATGCGCCAGAGTCCCGTACCTTACTGATTCCCTACATGCAAACCAAAATGTGACTATCACATTATGCATCAAGGAATTATGGAACAGGAGTTATGAGGTTTTTAGATATACCTGAGCTTCTAAAGTTTTTGACCTTGGAGCGTCTTCCAATCTTTCTGCGACTGTATCCGATTTTGTGGATTCCCAGCTTAAGACATATCCAGACGATCTGGATCGTTTCTTGTTGTGTCTTTCCACTGGACTTAATCCAGAAGTAGCTGAACCATTGGAGCTATGCCTGTCCAAGACTGACTCGTAAAAAGTCAACAGTGGACGCATTTCCATTAAGGTCTTTTTCTGGTCTTCCTTTCTATACGTCTGAATGAACAAATCGTACTTACTAGTCAGTGAAGTGAGTAGAGTGTTAACACTCGACTCCTGACTTATAGAATAACCAAGTTTGTACAGTTCGCCTATGTACGCTTCAATCTGAAGAACATGCGAATCGATGCTACTTCCTTCTTTTAACTTACACTCTGCAAGTCTTTTGAAGATCCTGGCTCGTTCCTCTTCGACCGGTTTTCGGAACATTTCCTCAACCGATTGCATTAACTCATATGGCCCCAAGGATTCAAAATCCTTGCGGAACTCGGGGTCAATGGTCAATAGCATGAGGTCACGAATCTTATCGGATTCATCAACTAATAAGTCATGCTTATCATAAAGGCTCTTTATGATGACTTGTTTCGGTGGAACCGGGATCGGATACTCAGTGAGATGAAGCTTGCCCGCAATGCCGAGAGCCAGTCTCCAATTGCGAAGCCATTCCTTACAGTTAAGGCCAGTCAGCCTTTCCATATTTAGCAGGTGCTTTCTGATGCTCTCAGAAATGGGTGAAGGAGGAGAGGGAGGAGAATAGACACTTGATTCAGACATCTACAATAAACAGAATTTTATTAGTTTATTTACTCCTTTTAAATAATTACCCAATATATTATTTATTAAGGCTAGGACCCAAAATACCCCAACTATGGTGTGAAGAGGGATGCTGTAATCACAACATAATGGTCATTAAGGTAGATAATACACTTATCAATTTCATCTCATGAAATTCCTAGATCTGTTGAGACACATTGAACTGTTCAATGGCATGTTTAGTCTCGGATGTGCCCCACTGTTTGTGACTGGGATGCCGAGGATCACAAACCGGGTGTGAATAACCATGCAAATTAGCTTGGTACTCTCGAAGTCAATTGCCATCTCTAATTAACGTGTCGGTTAACCACACACGCTCCGTTAATAATGACAAAATCGAGAAACCCATTTCAACTCATTGCGGACCCCAGTTGGCGTGCCGGTAAACCACACACGCTCCACCAACGTTCCACAAGGTGCAATGTGCAATTCCATGGATTAGCACCAATTCACATTTTTATCCTAAAGTAACTAGATTGGGTTTTGTTCAAGGTTCTAGTACTTTCAATTATAGCATTATACTTTTAAGAGGCTTAGCGGTTCTATCAAACCCGTTCGGCTAACGACACTCGACTGACCAGGAGAGCGGTGGGTAAGAGTGGATACTCATTAGACTAACATTTTATAGTCAGTCGCCTTATACCCTCTTTATAGGACAGTTTTGTGAATGAGGCCTACTTGCGGTAAGACTACCCAATTTTCTTATATATAAATAATTAACTTTTAATCATAAATATATAAGATATATTTTAATCTTATTAAAATATTTTAGAATTAATTATCTCATAATTTTTGCAAATTTTAAACTATTTTTCGAAAATTTAAATTAATTCCTTAAGCTGATTTAATTTATCTTTTAATTAAAACAATTAATTAAATTAATTAAATCTAATAAGGGAATCACAAAAATTAATCAAATTAATTTTCCTAACCCTTATCCCTAGGTTTCGAGATTTACCATATATGGATAAAGGATTCTAGTTATTTAATTAATCAGCAATTACCATAAATAACAATCCTAATCAAGGCAAGCAAATCAAGGGGGGGACCAAGGGTGGCGGCTAGGGTTAGGAAACCCTAGCCAAAAACTCGAAATTAAAATGCAAGGAATAAAGGTTCAAGTTATTCAGAAGATCTAGTTACCAAAAATAACAACCAAGTATTCAAGGCAGCATGCAATTCGCAGATAAGGCAGGGGAGGCTAGGGTTTTGAAAACCCTAGCCACCATGGACGAAAATTAAGCCTCCCAAGGGTTTATTTTCGAAAACCCCATGATCAAATAAACAGTTTATATCAAACACAAGAAAACAGCCTAAGCTCTGATACCACTGAAGGGTTTTCTAGCAAACAATGAACACAAAAATTGCTTATGGTTCACATGCACCCTATAAAGATCTATGTTTTCTTCTATGAAGATAATAAACTTAAAACCTAAAGGCCAACAATGATTTCTAAAGTTTAAATCAGAAGAACCAACCTTTGAATCTTGTTCTTGAAGCTAGCAGCAAAAGTATCCTGCCTCAGATGCAAGTCATACCTACAGCAATGGAGAAGATAGTCCAGCAGAGTAATCTTGGTGATAAAAAATGGCGTGAATAATGGGGAGCCAGAGGGTTCCTTTTATAGCCTCCTAGGGTTACACCTGAAACCCTAAGGAGCCTCCAAGTGGGCAAGCCTGTTGACCACTTGGACCAGATCCCTAAACCCTAATTAGGGTTTTCGCCAACCCTAGAGAAGCCTCTAAGGGTGGCTCCACTTTTGGCCCCTGGACTTCTCTTTGCCAGTTATTCAACTATTGAATAAATACAAACTAGTCCTCACACTTTTAATTAATTAATTTAATCACTAAATTAAATCCAATTAATTCTAGATTAAATATTAATTAATTATTATGGTTTCTAATTAATATATTAACACTTAAATATATTAATAAACCATTTAATTAATTCTATTGATTTATTAAGCAATTAATAAATCAACCTTTTACTCTACCGAACTCTATCCTGACCTCCAGCTATGAGGGCAACCCAAATGGACTTTGCTTCAATTAACAAGATAAATATAGTTGTAAAGTCATGGCTTAGACACCTAATCCAACAAAAAGATCACTGGTATGCATTGGTTAGAGTGCTTAGATACCTAAAGCATACTATGAATTATGGGTTGCATTACACAAGATATCCTCCTGTGCTTGAAGGATATTGTGATGCAAATTGGATTTCCAATACCTCTGAGGGTAAATCCACAAGTGGTTATGTGTTTACACTTGGTGGAGCTGCTATATCATGGAAATCAACCAAGCAAACTGTGAATACCCGTTCTACAATGGAAGCAGAATTTGTAGCTTTAGACAAAGCTGCTGAAGAAGCTGAGTGGCTTAAAAGCTTCCTAGAAGGTATTCCATTGTGGCCTAAACCTGTTACTGCCATTTGTATACATTGTGATAGCATGGCTGCTCTTACAAAGAGCACAAAATCAAATATACAATGGCAAGTCAAGACACATTAGGCGTAGACACAATACTGTAAGAGACTTGCTTAAAAATGGAATCATTTCCATTAGTTACATAAAGTCAAAGGAAAATATAGCTGATCCTTTGACAAAAGGCCTTAATAGAGAGCAAGTTCTCTTCACATCAAGGGGAATGGGGTTAAAGCCAACACAACAAGTCACTACCTAGTGGCAACCTAACCTAGCAACATTGGAGATCCCATGGTCTAGGTTCAATAGGAAAACTAGTTGGGGAAGACTCAACAAAGCACATCACAAAGGTATGCTCACTCCTATGATATTTTCTTTGTGTTTATCCATTGATG
>CM042015.1:63646768-63881768 GCA_023525715.1 Cichorium intybus | reverse complement strand
TTAGGGATTCTGATCATCGACATAATTATGATTATCACCATAATCATCATCTTCATCTTCATATTCGTTGAAATTATTTGATTCAAGGTTATCAGATCCAAGATGGTTGTAACGCCAAGACACTCTTTTTATGTAAATATAATAAAAAGGGTAAATTGGTCATTTTACCTTAGAAGGGTAATTTGGTCTTTTGGACAGAAAAGAATTTGGTTTGAAATAATATTTTGAGTTTTGGACTTAAAATGTTATAAAAACTGAAATTGGTCGTTTTACCACAAAAGGGTAATTTGGTCATTTGACCAAATGAAGGACCAATAATGTAAAAATATTGTTTGCTTGTGACAAAAGCATAAGAAAAGAAAGTTTATTGTGATAAAACTTGATATTAGTGCCAAAAGTTCAAGAAATGGAACTTAGGGACTAAATTTGCAAATATTGGAAGTATAAATAGGAGAGTTGACTCTCCTATTGTGGCTGTCCATTTTTCAGCTTACAGGAAGGATTTTTGGGTGCGATTTCTGGAGATCATTGAAGCTTGAAGCAAGAACTTGGATCAATTGTTGGAAGATGGTGATTTCCAAGCAAATAAGGTAAGTAGATTGCCTTTTTAGTCAAGTTCTTGAAGAAGTTTTTAATGAGTTTGATAGAAACTGAAATCTGCAAATTTCAGTTATGATATGTGGTTGAAAGTAGCTTAATACTTCCAATAAGTCATGCTAAAAGGACTTAATTCAAGAAAAATGGAAGTAGGTTGCTATTGTTGATGAATTGGGAATTTTGCCAAGAACCCTAAATCATGAATTGATGTGATTAAGGTGTTTTTAATGGCTTAAAACTTGTTATTAGACAAAGGTTTTAGTCCTAGAACAATCCCTGATCATTAAGTCGTGTATTAAGGGCTTAAAATGAGAAAATGGGATTTTATAGCTTGAAAATCGGAGTTTCTGGCCTTCTGTTCAGCGCTCGCGACCCGACCATAGGGTTGGTCGCGACTCGAAGAGCATGGTCTTCGCGACTTGACCAGGGTGCTGGTCGCGACTCGAGCCCTGGGCAGAAACCAGTTTATCTTCTGTTAAAATTTAGTGAATTTTCCAAGTTTGATTCTTGTGCTAGGCTTATCCGATTGACCTGAAATTTTAAACATAGGTCCAATATGTTATGAAACTTCATGTAAAATTATCGGAATATGAATACGACCTCCCAAAAGTACTGTAGTAGAATACGCGTATTTCGGGAAGTGTATTAAATTTTTATAACGATGGTTATTGATTGGAAATGCTTGGAAATAGTCCCCAATTGTATTGTATAGGACTCTTGTGCAGTAGAGTCAACTGAAATGGTTATTAACCTATTATCATTTGGTATATAAATGAATATATATATATAGGTACGGGATAAATGGTTGTGGTGCACGCAAAAGCAAGAAACAACCGGAATTTAAATGCAGCTAGTATACAGGTGAGTAATCTCACTGATATCATATATGATATATGATGATTGAACTGTTATAGGTTGAAACAGCTTCGAGGGACAAAAATGACAAATTACATGATTTGAAATATGACAAGACCAGATAAGCCGTGAGTCTATGATAGACAAGAACGGAGCTGTGAGTCAATAATGCGACAATACCAGATAAGTCGTGAGTCATTGCGATGACAAGAACGGAGCTGTGAGTCTACTTTAATTAGGCAAGACCGGATAAGCCGTGAGTCAACGAAATGACAAGAACGGAGCCGTGAGCCATAAATGATCATAAAATGAAATGAAATTAACTGGTGCGGCCTATAAGGCTATGATATTGGATTTTTATATCCAACTGGTGCGGCCTATATGGCTATGATATTGGATACTATATCCAACTGGTGCGGCCTATATGGCTATGATATTGTTACAGGTACATGGTGTGGCATTTTGGCTACGATATTGTTACAGGAACATGGTGCGGCCTTTTTGGCTATGATATCGGGTTATTAAACCCAGCTGATGCGGCCTGCGGGCTATGATTTGTATATTAAAAATGTTTTGGTGCAGCTTATTTAGCTATGACTCTTGGTACGGCTTAAATAGCCATGAAATACGATGCGGTCAATTGTGACTAAGAAATATGGGACAGAAATGTATGCAAATAACAACCCGTAAGACTATGTAGCAGGATGTGAAATCCTAAAAGATATACGGTCAGCCAGTATGGCTAGGAGTTTGGATCCGATATCTAGACAGAAATATACGGTTAATAGATTTATCATATATAGGAAATTATATATGAATATATTCTTATACGTGTTATTTGCAGATATGATTACTCACTGAGCTTTGTAGCTCATACCGTTTGTTAAATGTCCCTGCAGGTTAGCATAACCCTAATAATGGTAAGGATAAAGTCCGTGACTCAAGAAGTGGACTTGTAGATGCTGTCAGTAGCAGCCCGGCTTATAAGGAGGTTATTATATTTATATACTCCTTGATACACTTGTACCCGTTTTTATTAAAATATACCCCTTTGTTTATGGTTTTAAGTACTGAAACCTATGTTTTAAATGAAAAATGTTCAGGGGTGTTTTGTTTTAAAAGCCGGGTGTTACAAGTTGGTATCAAAGCCGTGGTTTAAGGGAACTAGGTGTCTATAGAGTAGATTCCTGGACTTAAACCTTGAAATAGTAGACACGATGTATAGTTAGGTGTATATAAATTGTTATTATACATATATAACCTAACTGGTGCTGACTTCTAACGTATAAGAAGTATGAGCAGCGAATATTACTGGGAGGAATTTAGGGCGTGTAGCTTTAAGAAGTGAACCAGCCCTTTCCCAAGGCTCCATCGAACGAGGGGCAACGAGACAAGTAGCAGAAAATCCACATGGCAAGCAATAGTAGTTGTTGTGGTCAGAGAAAGAAATTGGGTGTTCACCCTGATTGATATCAAGGTGAAAGAAAAGTAGCTGAGACTACAAGAAAAGCAGAAAAAGATTAGTGGACGCTTCAGGAGAAGTTACCACAAACTGGGTCCAACCTAAAAGGGAAAGGACCAAAACAGAGCAACTATGTATTGTGAGAACTGCAGGAAAAGTACTCAGAAAATTATAGAGTTGAGACTCTACCGTCGAATTACTGAAATTGCAGAAAGCAGGAGCATATTGCTCGAGTCTGTTGGATGGAACGACATTGTGTCTAGCGCGGAGCTGTAGAACACTTTCCTATGAAATGTTCACATGTTAAATGTGGAGTAACGGGTAATAAACCCAGGAAAGAACGGGGAGGAAAGAAAGATGAAACGAATGGTCGAAAAGGACCAGTGATACCTTGAGCATTCCAGCAGACTATGGAAAAAGCTCGTGAGTAGACTGATATGGTCTCAGATATCATTGTCTTGAATATAATCTCCGTATATGTTATATTTGATCCATGAAGCTATGCTTTGGATCGATGACTTTGATGTCTTGTCTGAATATTTCATCAACGATTATGGATGAAATTTTAGAAGTGGCTATAGCAGATAGCAAAATTGTTCAAGATATTGAACACCTGGAAGGTAGTCTGCCTAGGATTTACGGGACCCTTTTTCCCTATAAATCTGAAGCCGATGCTACCAATGACCTAAAGTAATTGTGCGTATGAACTGGTTAGCAATGAATGATGCTAACATGAATTGTAGAAATATAAACATTATGGTTCAAAAATCAGAAATGAAGTGGAGGAAAATCCACGGTAAATAATTGTTGTTGAGAATACCGATTACTCCTCTTTGCTTAAACTCGGAAAGGAGTTAGTAAAGGAAGGATGTTTTAGTTGGCAATTATAGTATTGGCCAAGCTAAATAAAGTGGCGGTAGTAGTGTATTACTTTAAATAAATTCTCGGATGTTTCTTTTGAAAAGAACTTCCAGAATTTCCGCCAGATTGATGAGAAAAGCTTATGATTAAACTGGTTTTGGGATCCGTCCCTGTTATTCAGGCTCCGTACCGACTAGCATCTGCAGAGATGGCAGAGTTGGGTAAAACAATTAGAAGAAATTGTTTTTGAATCGGGGTCTCTTATGGCTGAATGTGTCATTGTATGAGCCCTATCTTGTTTGAAAAGAAGAAAGATAAGTTGATGTGTATGTACATTGACTACCGAGAATCTGATATTCTCAAAACCGGAACGAATATGATGTACAGTTGTGCTAAATATTGGAGTTACTTCGTGGAGAAAAGTGATATGCGAAGTTTTCCAAGTATGAAATTTAGCTAAAAGAAGTTTCAATTCTTTAGGCATATTAATAGTGCCAAAGATGATAAAGTAAATCCAGTGGAATTGATGCTATGATAAAACAGAAACCACCTGAGGAATCTGACTAGAATTGTAGTTCCTTGGTTCGGCAAGTTATCATAGGAGAGTTGTAGAAAACTGCTCCTTGATTGCTGGTTAGCTGACTAAAGTTGATCAAGAAAAGCGAAAAAGTTCGAGTGGTAGAAAGACCACATGTATTTTTTTTAAAGGTTGAGACAAACCTTATGTGAAGCTCCGGTGTTAGCATTATCGCTAAACGGAGAAGATAAATTGTTTTATAGAAATGCATCCAGAGTTGATTTTGGATACATGATATTGCAGTAGCAATTATGATTTGACATTGAAGCTTTGGAGACACTACTTATATGGTGTAAAGCTTACTGTTTATATGGATCATAAAAGTTGAAGTACTTAATTGATAAAAAAGAAGCTGAATATGAGATAGCAAAGATAGATGGGTTACTAAAAGATTTCGGTTATGAAATCTTGTACCATCTCGAAAAGACGAATGTGGCTATAGATGCCTTGAGTTGAAAATAGTATCTTTTGAAAGATACAACCACATGCATGAATGTGGCGAATTGATTACCTGAGTTGATTCGGGTAGCACAGAAAGAAGTGCGCAAGTCTGAAAACGTGAAAAGTGAATGAATGATTAGCTATTGAAAGAAGCTAGTTAGAAACTCACGGCGATTGAAAACCCTTGGTGGTTGTGTATGTGAGTTCCAAAATAAAGTGAGATATGAAATTTACCCTTAAAAGATGTATATTGGGGTAGATATGCAAAATGCCCGGGGCAGTACCAAACTGTGTAGGATGATATAACCTATGTATTGGTGGCCGGGACTAAAGAAAGATATTGAAAGACATGTGAAAAGTGTTTGACTTGTGTGAAAGTAAAGCCAAACCATTAGAAGCACACGGAAAAATTTAGCCGTTGTCGGTCCCAAAGAAGAAATGGGACGATATTATATTATAGACTTTGTAATAAAGTCTTTGCAAGTACCGCATGGGTATGACACCATATGGGTAATTGCAGGTTGATTGATGAAATCAGTGTAGATTTATACTGACTAAGAAAGAAATTAAGATCGAAAAGTAGTGAAAAACTACATAGAAAGGGAAATTTGTCGACGTGTGCTATCAGTGTCGACTGTATCGGGACGAGATACTAGAATTATTTGCTGATTTTGGCATAAATCCCAAGAATAATTAATTCAAAAGTACTAGCAAGTACTGTGTATGAATTGTAGATTGGTAGACGAGACGGGATAATGATGCAGACTCTAGAAGATATGCCCGAAATTTTACATAACAGGCCTGCTGGAAAATGAGAAGATCGTCTATCGTCGGTGGAATTTGTAAGAAATAATAGTTTACATCTTAGTATTCTACAGACTTGTATGAAGGGTAGTACGGGGAACCGTGTTATCCTTTGACTTATAGGATTGAAGATGTGAAACAGCCGTTGGCTAGATCCTAGACGGTGGTACAAGCTAAAAAGAAGACTTGATAAATACGAGAAAATTAGAAAATGGCTAAGAAGCAGTAACGGTAGTACATGAACCATAGAGTAAAACCGTTGCAATTCCAGATGAGGGATGTCGGGGTAATCAAAAGATCCCTTGGAAAGACTAAAAATCTATTTGGGACGAAAGGAAAGTTAAGTCCCCATCTATTGGACTTTTCCATATGTCCCAAAGAGTAAGAATTGGGGTGTACCAATTGAAGTTTCTTGATGAACTTCAAGATATTTATAAAGTTTTCTATGGGTCTCATGGTTCTGAGAACATAGATTGATAATTTTCAATGAATATCTCATGTTGAAATTGAGGTAGATGAGAAGTTATGGTACCCGGGATAACCGGAGGAGTGTTCGATGAACAGTTATATAACCGCGAAATACGAAGATTTGTATGGCTAAAGTGCTTTGGCAATACCATAGAGGTTTCCATATGATATGGGAGACCAAAATTGTAACGAGATAGAATTACCCTCGCTTGTTTGTATGATTTCGGGGACGAAATCTTTTGAAGGAGGGGAGAATTTGTAACGCCAAGACACTCTTTTTATGTAAATATAATAAAAAGGGTAAATTGGTCATTTTACCTTAGAAGGGTAATTTGGTCTTTTGGACAGAAAAGAATTTGGTTTGAAATAATATTTTGAGTTTTGGACTTAAAATGTTATAAAAACTGAAATTGGTCGTTTTACCACAAAAGGGTAATTTGGTCATTTGACCAAATGAAGGACCAATAATGTAAAAATATTGTTTGCTTGTGACAAAAGCATAAGAAAAGAAAGTTTATTGTGATAAAAACTTGATATTAGTGCCAAAAGTTCAAGAAATGGAACTTAGGGACTAAATTTGCAAATATTGGAAGTATAAATAGGAGAGTTGACTCTCCTATTGTGGTTGTCCATTTTTCAGCTTACGGGAAGGATTTTTGGGTGCGATTTCTGGAGATCATTGAAGCTTGAAGCAAGAACTTGGATCAATTGTTGGAAGATGGTGATTTCCAAGCAAATAAGGTAAGTAGATTGCCTTTTTAGTCAAGTTCTTGAAGAAGTTTTTAATGCGTTTGATAGAAACTGAAATCTGCAAATTTCAGTTATGATATGTGGTTGAAAGTAGCTTAATACTTCCAATAAGTCATGCTAAAAGGACTTAATTCAAGAAAAATGGAAGTAGGTTGCTATTGTTGATGAATTGGGAATTTTGCCAAGAACCCTAAATCATGAATTGATGTGATTAAGGTGTTTTTAATGGCTTAAAACTTGTTATTAGACAAAGGTTTTAGTCCTAGAACAATCCCTGATCATTAAGTCGTGTATTAAGGGCTTAAAATGAGAAAATTGGATTTTATAGCTTGAAAATCGGAGTTTCTGGCCTTCTGTTCAGCGCTCGCGACCCGACCATAGGGTTGGTCGCGACTCGAAGAGCATGGTCTTCGCGACTTGACCAGGGTGCTGGTCGCGACTCGAGCCCTGGGCAGAAACCAGTTTATCTTCTGTTAAAATTTAGTGAATTTTCCAAGTTTGATTCTTGTGCTAGGCTTATCCGATTGACCTGAAATTTTAAACATAGGTCCAATATGTTATGAAACTTCATGTAAAATTATCAGAATACGAATACGACCTCCCGAAAGTACTGTAGTAGAATACGCGTATTTCGGGAAATGTATTAAATTTTTATAACGATGGTTATTGATTGGAAATGGTCCCCAATTGTATTGTATAGGACTCTTGTGCAGTAGAGTCAACTGAAATGGTTATTAACCTATTATCATTTGGTATATAAATGAATATATATAGGTATGGGATAAATGGTTGTGGTGCACGCAAAAGCAAGAAACAACCGGAATTTAAATGCAGCTAGTATCCAGGTGAGTAATCTCACTGATATCATATATGATATATGATGATTGAACTGTTACAGGTTGAAACAGCTTCGAGGGACAAAAATGACAAATTACATGATTTGAAATATGACAAGACCAGATAAGCCGTGAGTCTATGATAGACAAGAACGGAGCTGTGAGTCAATAATGCGACAATACCAGATAAGCCGTGAGTCATTGCGATGACAAGAACGGAGCTGTGAGTCCACTTTAATTAGGCAAGACCGGATAAGCTGTGAGCCAACGAAATGACAAGAACGGAGCCGTGAGCCATAAATGATCATAAAATGAAATGAAATTAACTGGTGCGGCCTATAAGGCTATGATATTGGATTTTTATATCCAACTGGTGCGGCCTATATGGCTATGATATTGGATACTATATCCAACTGGTGCGGCCTATACGGCTATGATATTGTTACAGGTACATGGTGCGGCATTTTGGCTACGATATTGTTACAGGAACATGGTGCGGCCTTTTTGGCTATGATATCGGGTTATTAAACCCAGCTGGTGCGGCCTGCGGGCTATGATTTGTATATTAAAAATGTTTTGGTGCAGCTTATTTAGCTATGACTCTTGGTACGGCTTAAATAGCCATGAAATACGATGCGGTCAATTGTGACTAAGAAATATGGGACAGAAATGTATGCAAATAACAACCCGTAAGACTATGCAGCAGGATGTGAAATCCTAAAAGATATACGGTCAGCCAGTATGGCTAGGAGTTTGGATCCGATATCTAGACAGAAATATACGGTTAATAGATTTATCATATATAGGAAATTATATATGAATATATTCTTATACGTGTTATTTGCAGATATGATTACTCACTGAGCTTTGTAGCTCATACCGTTTGTTAAATGTCCCTGCAGGTTAGCATAACCCTAATAATGGTAAGGATAAAGTCCGTGACTCAAGAAGTGGACTTGTAGATGCTGTCAGTAGCAGCCCGGCTTATAAGGAGGTTATTATATTTATATACTCCTTGATACACTTGTACCCGTTTTTATTAAAATATACCCCTTTGTTTATGGTTTTAAGTACTGAAACCTATGTTTTAAATGAAAAATGTTCAGGGGTGTTTTGTTTTAAAAGCCGGGTGTTACAAGTTGGTATCAAAGCCGTGGTTTAAGGGAACTAGGTGTCTATAGAGTAGATTCCTGGACTTAAACCTTGAAATAGTAGACACGATGTATAGTTAGGTGTATATAAATTGTTATTATACATATATTACCTAACTGGTGTTGACTTCTAACGTATAAGAAGTATGAGCAGCGAATATTACTGGGAGGAATTTAGGGCGTGTAGCTTTAAGAAGTGAACCAGCCCTTTCCCAAGGCTCCATCCAACGAGGGGCAACGAGACAAGTAGCAGAAAATCCACATGGCAAGCAACAGTAGTTGTTGTGGTCAGAGAAAGAAATTGGGTGTTCACCCTGATTGATATCAAGGTGAAAGAAAAGTAGCTGAGACTACAAGAAAAGCAGAAAAAGATTAGTGGACGCTTCAGGAGAAGTTACCACAAACTGGGTCCAACCTAAAAGGGAAGGGACCAAAACAGAGCAACGATGTATTGTGAGAAGTGCAGGAAAAGCACTCAGAAAATTGTAGAGTTGAGACTCTACCGTCGAATTACTGAAATTGCAGAAAGCAGGAGCATATTGCTCGAGTCTGTTGGATGGAACGACAGTGTGTCTAGCGCGGAGCTGTAGAACACTTTCCTATGAAATTTTCACATGTTAAATGTGGAGTAACGGGTAATAAACCCAGGAAAGAACGGGGAGGAAAGAAAGATGAAATGAATGGTCGAAAAGGACCAGTGATACCTTGAGCATTCCAGCAGACTGTGGAAAAAGCTCGTGAGTAGACTGATATGGTCTCAGATATCATTGTCTTGAATATAATCTCCGTATATGTTATATTTGATCCATGAAGCTATGCTTTGGATCGATGACTTTGATGTCTTGTCTGAATATTTCATCAATGATTATGGATGAAATTTTAGAAGTGGCTATAGCAGATAGCAAAATTGTTCAAGATATTGAACACCTGGAAGGTAGTCTGCCTAGGATTTACGGGACCCTTTTTCCCTATAAATCTGAAGCCGATGCTACCAATGACCTAAAGTAATTGTACGTATGAACTGGTTAGCAATGAATGATGCTAACATGAATTGTAGAAATATAAACATTATGGTTCAAAAATCAGAAATGAAGTGGAGGAAAATCCACGGTAAATAATTGTTGTTGAGAATACCGATTACTCCTCTTTGCTTAAACTCGGAAAGGAGTTAGTAAAGGAAGGATGTTTTAGTTGGCAATTATAGTATTGGCCAAGCTAAATAAAGTGGCGGTAGTAGTGTATTACTTTAAATAAATTCTCGGATGTTTCTTTTGAAAAGAACTTCCAGAATTTCCGCCAGATTGATGAGAAAAGCTTATGATTAAACTGGTTTTGGGAGCCGTCCCTGTTATTCAGGCTCCGTACCGACTAGCATCTGCAGAGATGGCAGAGTTGGGTAAAACAATTAGAAGAAATTGTTTTTGAATCGGGGTCTCTTATGGCTGAATGTGTCATTGTATGAGCCCTATCTTGTTTGAAAAGAAGAAAGATAAGTTGATGTGTATGTACATTGACTACCGAGAATCTGATATTCTCAAAACCGGAACGAATATGATGTACAGTTGTGCTAAATATTGGAGTTACTTCGTGGAGAAAAGTGATATGCGAAGTTTTCCAAGTATGAAATTTAGCTAAAAGAAGTTTCAATTCTTTAGGCATATTAATAGTGCCAAAGATGATAAAGTAAATCCAGTAGAATTGATGCTATGATAAAACAGAAACCACCTGAGGAATCTGACTAGAATTGTAGTTCCTTGGTTCGGCAAGTTATCATAGGAGAGTTGTAGAAAACTGCTCCTTGATTGCTGGTTAGCTGACTAAAGTTGATCAAGAAAAGCGAAAAAGTTCGAGTGGTAGAAAGACCACATGTATTTTTTTTAAAGGTTGAGACAAACCTTATGTGAAGCTCCGGTGTTAGCATTATCGCTAAGCGGAGAAGATAAATTGTTTTATAGAAATGCATCCAGAGTTGATTTTGGATACATGATATTGCAATAGCAATTATGATTTGACATTGAAGCTTTGGAGACACTACTTATATGGTGTAAAGCTTACTGTTTATATGGATCATAAAAGTTGAAGTACTTAATTGATAAAAAAGAAGCTGAATATGAGATAGCAAAGATAGATGGGTTACTAAAAGATTTCGGTTATGAAATCTTGTACCATCTCGAAAAGACGAATGTGGCTATAGATGCCTTGAGTTGAAAATAGTATCTTTTGAAAGATACAACCACATGCATGAATGTGGCGAATTGATTACCTGAGTTGATTCGGGTAGCACAGAAAGAAGTGCGCAAGTCTGAAAACGTGAAAAGTGAATGAATGATTAGCTATTGAAAGAAGCTAGTTAGAAACTCACGGCGATTGAAAACCCTTGGTGGTTGTGTATGTGAGTTCCAAAATAAAGTGAGATATGAAATTTACCCTTAAAAGATGTATATTGGGGTAGATATGCAAAATGCCCGGGGCAGTACCAAACTGTGTAGGATGATATAACCTATGTATTGGTGGCCGGGACTAAAGAAAGATATTGAAAGACATGTGAAAAGTGTTTGACTTGTGTGAAAGTAAAGCCAAACCATTAGAAGCACACGGAAAAATTTAGCCGTTGTCGGTCCCAAAGAAGAAATGGGACGATATTATATTATAGACTTTGTAATAAAGTTTTTGCAAGTACCGCATGGGTATGACACCATATGGGTAATTGCAGGTTGATTGATGAAATCAGTGTAGATTTATACTGACTAAGAAAGAAATTAAGATCGAAAAGTAGTGAAAAACTACATAGAAAGGGAAATTTGTCGACGTGTGCTATCAGTGTCGACTGTATCGGGACGAGATACTAGAATTATTTGCTGATTTTGGCATAAATCCCAAGAATAATTAATTCAAAAGTACTAGTAAGTACTGTGTATGAATTGTAGATTGGTAGACGAGACGGGATAATGATGCAGACTCTAGAAGATATGCCCGAAATTTTGCATAACAGGCCTGGTGGAAAATGAGAAGATCGTCTATCGTCGGTGGAATTTGTAAGAAATAATAGTTTACATCTTAGTATTCTACAGACTTGTATGAAGTGTAGTACGGGGAACCGTGTTATCCTTTGACTTATAGGATTGAAGATGTGGAACAGCCGTTGGCTAGATCCTAGACGGTGGTACAAGCTAAAAAGAAGACTTGATAAATACGAGAAAATTGGAAAATGGCTAAGAAGCAGTAACGGTAGTACATGAACCATAGAGTAAAACCGTTGCAATTCCAGATGAGGGATGTCGGGGTAATCAAAAGATCCCTTGGAAAGACTAAAAATCTATTTGGGACGAAAGGAAAGTTAAGTCCCCATCTATTGGACTTTTCCATATGTCCCAAAGAGTAAGAATTGGGGTGTACCAATTGAAGTTTCTTGATGAACTTCAAGATATTTATAAAGTTTTCTATGGGTCTCATGGTTCTGAGAACATAGATTGATAATTTTCAATGAATATCTCATGTTGAAATTGAGGTAGATAAGAAGTTATGGTACCCGGGATAACCGGAGGAGTGTTCGATGAACAGTTATATAACCGCGAAATACGAAGATTTGTATGGCTAAAGTGCTTTGGCAATACCATAGAGGTTTCCATATGATATGGGAGACCGAAATTGTAACGAGATAGAATTACCCTCGCTTGTTTGTATGATTTCGGGGACGAAATCTTTTGAAGGAGGGGAGAATTTGTAACGCCAAGACACTCTTTTTATGTAAATATAATAAAAAGGGTAAATTGGTCATTTTACCTTAGAAGGGTAATTTGGTCTTTTGGACAGAAAAGAATTTGGTTTGAAATAATATTTTGAGTTTTGGACTTAAAATGTTTTAAAAACTGAAATTGGTCGTTTTACCACAAAAGGGTAATTTGGTCATTTGACCAAATGAAGGACCAATAATGTAAAAATATTGTTTGCTTGTGACAAAAGCATAAGAAAAGAAAGTTTATTGTGATAAAACTTGATATTAGTGCCAAAAGTTCAAGAAATGGAACTTAGGGACTAAATTTGCAAATATTGGAAGTATAAATAGGAGAGTTGACTCTCCTATTGTGGCTGTCCATTTTTCAGCTTACGGGAAGGATTTTTGGGTGCGATTTCTGGAGATCATTGAAGCTTGAAGCAAGAACTTGGATCAATTGTTGGAAGATGGTGATTTCCAAGCAAATAAGGTAAGTAGATTGCCTTTTTAGTCAAGTTCTTGAAGAAGTTTTTAATGAGTTTGATAGAAACTGAAATCTGCAAATTTCAGTTATGATATGTGGTTGAAAGTAGCTTAATACTTCCAATAAGTCATGCTAAAAGGACTTAATTCAAGAAAAATGGAAGTAGGTTGCTATTGTTGATGAATTGGGAATTTTGCCAAGAACCCTAAATCATGAATTGATGTGATTAAGGTGTTTTTAATGGCTTAAAACTTGTTATTAGACAAAGGTTTTAGTCCTAGAACAATCACTGATCATTAAGTCGTGTATTAAGGGCTTAAAATGAGAAAATGGGATTTTATAGCTTGAAAATCGGAGTTTCTGGCCTTCTGTTCAGCGCTCGCGACCCGACCATAGGGTTGGTCGCGACTCGAAGAGCATGGTCTTCGCGACTTGACCAGGGTGCTGGTCGCGACTCGAGCCCTGGGCAGAAACCAGTTTATCTTCTGTTAAAATTTAGTGAATTTTCCAAGTTTGATTCTTGTGCTAGGCTTATCCGATTGACCTGAAATTTTAAACATAGGTCCAATATGTTATGAAACTTCATGTAAAATTATCAGAATACGAATACGACCTCCCGAAAATACTGTAGTAGAATACGCGTATTTCGGGAAGTGTATTAAATTTTTATAACGATGGTTATTGATTGGAAATGGTCCCCAATTGTATTGTATAGGACTCTTGTGCAGTAGAGTCAACTGAAATGGTTATTAACCTATTATCATTTGGTATATAAATGAATATATATAGGTATGGGATAAATGGTTGTGGTGCACGCAAAAGCAAGAAACAACCGGAATTTAAATGCAGCTAGTATCCAGGTGAGTAATCTCACTGATATCATATATGATATATGATGATTGAACTGTTACAGGTTGAAACAGCTTCGAGGGACAAAAATGACAAATTACATGATTTGAAATATGACAAGACCAGATAAGCCGTGAGTCTATGATAGACAAGAACGGAGCTGTGAGTCAATAATGCGACAATACCAGATAAGCCGTAAGTCATTGCGATGACAAGAACGGAGCTGTGAGTCCACTTTAATTAGGAAAGACCGGATAAGCCGTGAGTCAATGAAATGACAAGAACGGAGCCGTGAGCCATAAATGATCATAAAATGAAATGAAATTAACTGGTGCGGCCTATAAGGCTATGATATTGGATTTTTATATCCAACTGGTGCGGCCTATATGGCTATGATATTGGATACTATATCCAACTGGTGCGGCCTATACGGCTATGATATTGTTACAGGTACATGGTGCGGCATTTTGGCTACGATATTGTTACAGGAACATGGTGCGGCCTTTTTGGCTATGATATCGGGCTATTAAACCCAGCTGGTGCGGCCTGCGGGCTATGATTTGTATATTAAAAATGTTTTGGTGCAGCTTATTTAGCTATGACTCTTGGTACGGCTTAAATAGCCATGAAATACGATGCGGTCAATTGTGACTAAGAAATATGGGACAGAAATGTATGCAAATAACAACCCGTAAGACTATGCAGCAGGATGTGAAATCCTAAAAGATATACGGTCAGCCAGTATGGCTAGGAGTTTGGATCCGATATCTAGACAGAAATATACGGTTAATAGATTTATTATATATAGGAAATTATATATGAATATATTCTTATACGTGTTATTTGCAGATATGATTACTCACTGAGCTTTGTAGCTCATACCGTTTGTTAAATGTCCCTGTAGGTTAGCATAACCCTAATAATGGTAAGGATAAAGTCCGTGACTTAAGAAGTGGACTTGTAGATGCTGTCAGTAGCAGCCCGGCTTATAAGGAGGTTATTATATTTATATACTCCTTGATACACTTGTACCCGTTTTTATTAAAATATACCCCTTTGTTTATGGTTTTAAGTGCTGAAACCTATGTTTTAAATGAAAAATTTTCAGGGGTGTTTTGTTTTAAAAGCCGGGTGTTACATGGTTGGAATGGAATTTCAGTTGGAATGGAATTTCATGGGTGGAAGCAGATTGGAGGATTTATAAGTTCTTGAATTAAACGAAAGTGGAGATTTAGGAACAAGGGTATTCATGATCTATTGTAGTCACTTGTAAATGTGAGCACACATCTTGGTTTTTCTCAATCCCTTGTTTGTACTAAACAATTGTTATGAACAGAAGTCAACTTCATTCATGTCCTTTACAGTTATACCCAAACTGAGCCTAATGAAGCAATTTAACGTCTATTTATACAAATTCAAACACCTAATTCACTAAAGTCAACCAAATACATAATCGATTCAAGAACAATCAAAATTCAATAAGTGTGAGAGTAACAATAAGCATCTAGATTATCCGGTTTCTAGCATCTACGACATTTGTTCTTGGAACCACCATTCCTGGTAGCATACATAAATGAAGGTAGCTTTGCGGATTCCAAAGAAAGACCGTTTATTGGCATGATTTCAAGCATCCTTAATCACTGCACAAAGGAAAGCCGCCTCCGACATACGTAGCTCCGACCAAGATCGCCACTGTCTTGCCGCCTTCGGTGAACAGTCATCACCGGTGGCGACAACTTGTCGTCTTGCCGCCTTCAGTGAACTATCTTGGTTTGATCAATGGAAAATAGAAAACCCAAATGGAGAAACTTCAAACCGAGGATATCGAGCTCACAAAACTAGCAACTTTGTATGACTTTAG
Organism: Cichorium intybus; assembly: GCA_023525715.1. Taxonomy (NCBI): domain Eukaryota; kingdom Viridiplantae; phylum Streptophyta; class Magnoliopsida; order Asterales; family Asteraceae; genus Cichorium; species Cichorium intybus. The sequence goes on along the minus strand of CM042015.1, from coordinate 63,866,057 downwards.
TAGACAAAGACATTAGGAGTGAACGATTTTGAGAGAGAGAGAGAGAGATGTACATGTGGGGGTGGGGTGGGGTTTTTTTATTAAATAAAATAAATAATAAATTCAAAGAAAAATGAAAAATAAATTAAAAAGGGTATTTTAGTCTTTTTACCTGAATCAGGGTCCGATTTGTAGCGTTTTACAAACTTTAAGGACCACCAACGTGATTTTCTAATACTTAGTCCTAATGTGGAAGATTTGGTAAACCATAGGGACCAAAACTGTAATTTACTATATATATATATATATATATATATATATATATATATATATATATATTAAAAAATAAATTAATTAAAAAAATAAAATATTGAGGGTAGTTTAGTCATTTCACCCCTCTCATTTAACAGATAAAGTTATATTTAATGGGTGAAGGACCAACATTGAAAGTAAAAGGAAACCACAGGGGCAAAAATGTGAGATTTCGAGTTCAAGGACAAATGTGAAAAGTGAGCCAAACCACAGGGACCAAATCTGTAATTTACTCAAAACTTTTTTATGTAACTTTATAAAAGTAATCCACTATTTTGATGTGTAAATTTTTCTGAACTTAAAACTTTATCTTGATTCGTGACTATGATCGAGTGATGTTGGTTGACTAGAAGAATTTTTTTTTCTTACTATATAATGGAGTGATGTTTTTTGACTAGAAGTTTTTTCTTAGATACATTTACGTTAAATTGTATGCCAATAAGTTTATGTATTATTTATTTATTTATCTAACTTTTATTTGCTTTTATTTCACATTTTAATTATAAGTGAATGATATGTGATTTCTTAATGGAGGTACAAGTTTTACGTAGAGAATAATAATATTTTAATAACTAATTGGTAAACTAAATAATATTTAACTTTTTCAATCATTTTTTCTAATTACATTTAGTTTTCATTTGAATATTTTGCAATCAACCTATTTGTTTTTTAAAAAAAATCACACAAGGTGATAGTTATCGGGGCTGCGTGTTGAATGTTTAAATAAAGGCAAAATTTCATTCATGTCCTTGGAAACTTAATATATTACTTCAATATCCTTATAAAATTCAAAATTACATATATATCATTTTAAAATAATAAAACTCATATATATATATATCCATAATCTTATTTTAATTAGGATTAAACTTTTTTAGTATTTAAAAACTATCTAGAATACAAAAGAATTATACAAATTTACTTAAATACCCTTCCCATAAAATAACGAAAATAAAATTAATGTACAAATGGATGCTCTCATTATTCTTCGAATCAAAGTCAATGATCCTTATGTCGTTCCCTTTCATCAATGAAAAAACAACATGTAGGTCTCGTACTCCGTTACCAATTTTAATTAGTAAATCTGTAACTTTGACTACCGTTCGATGAATTTTTAATTAGTAAATCTGTAATTTTGACTAACGTTTGATGAATTTAAGGTGCGTATCCATTGGAGGTGATTCATGAGATCTAAACAAGTGGTGATGGAAATAAAGAAGAACGAGAAATTAAAAGAATGGATAATAAGGAACTCAAAGATGCACAATTTTCAAAATAGGATTTGCATTACAATAAAAAAGGAACTCAAAGATGCACAAGAAAAGTCGAAACTGGCTTTTATGGAGTTCCATGAAAAGCTTCGATTTTTAAAGACCTATTCGTAAGTAAATTGAATTCTTCGTCTTTTTTAGGGGTGATAGAGAAGGTCAAAATATCCAATCTCGTTTTGGAAAAGAAATGAGAAGTAATTAATTTTATTCTCATCATTTATTGGAAAAGGTATTTAAGTAAATTGATATAATTTTTTTTGTATTTTAGATAATTTTTAAATACCAAAAATGTTTAATCCTAATTAAAATAAGAATATGGACATATATGTGAGTTTTCTTGTTTTAGAATGATATATATGTAATTTTGAGTTTTATAAGGATATTGAAGTAATATATTAACTTTACAAGGACATAAATGAATTTTACAAATTCTTTCGAGAAATTATGAAAAAGTTAATTAGTAATATAAAGAAGTTATTACAAAACAAATATTTAATTTCATAATATGTCAATAAGAGTAATCAGATTAATTGACAACCGGTCTCAACATTCGACTTAAAAAATATGAGAACTATAATCAGAACGGATTACACTCGGTTTCAAACTTTAGTAATCGGATTTGAAACCACTCTAAGGGTGGGGGGAGTAGATCCCTCTCATCCCACTGAACCCACGCGCCACGTCAGCTTTTCTCTCTCCTCTCACTTCCATTTTCCCCATCTTTCACCAATCTTTCACCAATCTTTCACCCATGGAACCAGTACCCACTGAACCCACAATGCCACATCATATATTTGATATTTAAATTCATTTATTAATTTAATAAATGATTTTTAATATTTAATTTAATATTATAAATAATGATAATATGCAATTAATAAAATAAAAATCACAAATAACATAAAATTAAAAAACCACACCATTACATAAATTAAAAAGAAAATTACAACCTAAATAACGGAAATGAAATCCTAAATACGGAATAATAAAACCTAAATAACGGAAATGAAATAGTAAAAACGTTAAAACACCTAGTGATCCAAAGTAGCTATGTATGTATGCTCGATGTGGTCTACAAGATCCGCAAGAAGTTTTTGGTGAATTCCTTGATTGCGTATTTCGAGAATCAAGTCAGGGCTAACTTCTTGTTCGTTTGGGGAATCTGGAACATGTACTGGACATATAGCCCTACCTTCATCCTGGATGATCATGTTGTGTAAAATTAGGCAAGCGTACATGATATCTTTACATCGATCGACATCGACGGACCGTGCAGGCTGTCTGATAATAGCCCATTTTGCTTTTAGAACGCCAAAGGCTCGTTCAACGTCCTTTCTTGCCGCTTCTTGGGCCGCCTTGAAACGCTTCTTTTTGGGGGTAATAGGGTGTGAAAATGATTTCACAAATGTTGCCCAGTTAGGGTATATCCCATCAGCAAGATAGTACCCATGCTTGTATTCTTCCCCCTCCAAAACAAATGAACATGATGGTGCTGTACCAAGAATGGTATCATTGAATAGCGGTGATTGGTACAACACATTTAGATCGTTGTTGCCCCCGGCAACACCAAAATATGAATGCCATATCCACAAATCATATGATGCTACTGCTTCAAGTATAATTGTAGGATACCTGTGATCACCTCTCATGTACTGGCCTCGTAGATACGTTGGACAACTCCGCCAATCCCAATGTGTACAGTCAATGCTACCCAACATACCAGGAAAGCCATGTTTGGCTTCGTGTGCAGCATACAACAGTTGAATGTCACTGGTTGTTGGTCTACGCATGTATTCTGCACCATATAACTGAACAACACCAGAGCAATAGTTGTAGAGGCTTTCACGGGAAGTTCGTTCTGACATATTCAGGTATTCATCAAGTGAATCGGGGGTGTTACCGCCCCCCAATTGGCGGATAGCTGATGTGCATTTCTGCAATCCAGTGAACCCTTTAACTCCACCAGCATTATAAGTTGTCTGGAAAATTGGATAATTCATTTCCAAGTCTTGAGCAATCCGCAAAAACAGTCGTCTACTCATTCGGAACCTATTTCTGAAATTAACATCCCCAAACTTTGAATTGGGGACAAAGTAATCTGCCATAAGCTGCTTCTCAGCAGTTTCTCGATCTCTGTGGAGAAAAGTTCTATGACGAGGAACGCTAGAACTTGCAGTATTTTGGAACATGAAATGTGCAGCTTCAGCAATAACCGCGATCGTATTCACATCGGTATCGTCATCAGACGATGACGATACCAACGGCATAGGTTCATCCAGTAGTTTGCTGTGAACATACGAACCGGAAGAACTGGAAGAATCGGAAGAATCCGAAGAACTCATTTCAATTTAAAATAAATTTGAAATGAGGGTTTTTTTTGGAAAGGGGAAAATAGAGTTAATGTTGAGAGGAAGAAAGAAGGGTAAAGGTGTGAGTTTTGAAGGAGTGAAGATGTGGTATTTATAGAGTTGAGGAAGGATAATATTTGGAAGATTAAAAATTTTTTTTTTAATTATTGGTGGGATCATCGGCTTCACCATCCCAAGCCTCACCCGAAACCGCCGAACCCGATGGACAAGGGGCAGCGGTACCGGAGGTACCGGCGGTACCGGCGGTACCGCACCCAGCCCGTTCCAATCTTTCGCGAGCCCGAGCATTACTCCGTCCACCCTAATATATTCCACTTCCAGAATTCGAAAATCGTTTCATGGTTCTGTAATTGTAAACTTGGTCTTAATTAATGCTCACCCTTGAACGATAGAGACAAATGGTTGAATGTCATCGGGTACTTTGTTGTTTCATTGATATTATAGTAATATTTCACATTAATCTTCAAAATAATTAGTTATTTATCATTTTTTGGATTGTTAGAGTTTTATTATCCAACACCGTAGATGGTTGCCTTCAAACAGAAAGACGAGAAATTTCTGTTTGCCGATAAGAATCTATAGAAAATATACTAATCATCGTCTCTACCTAACCCCTGCCACATTCTGCGGATACATCATTAGTATTATATTAAGCATATTGCCCCATTCTTGAAATTTAAAAGGATAATGTCATAAAAGCCCTTAAGTTTGTCAGAAATCTTCGGTTTTACCCATTTGCACATTTTTGGCTCATTAAATACCTTACGTTTTACAGAAATGTTCGGTTTTACCCTTGTGACATGCTATCAAAGGTTTCCAGGTTACCATGAAATGAAATGTGAAAAAACACCCTTATGTTTGTAATTTTTGTACGTTTTAACCCTAACTATTTTTTAAATTATACTTATTTATGAAACAAAAAAATAGTTAATACATGAAAATACATATTTATACACGAAAAAAACTTCATTAAACATTGTATGTAAGACCCTTAACCCGGAAGTATAAGTTCAATGCATAAAAGGATCAAAAGATTGAAAAATGTGGGAAAAAGGCTGATAGCGACGCTATGGGAGGCATACCGTCGGTATCATCTTAAGGTTAGCGACATTATGGTTGTTAATAGCGACGTTATGCAGTGTCTGGTGGTGGGTTTGCACGATGCACAGTTAGCGACGCTAATTGCTGTTTTTGGGCTAAAACCCTAGATTTTGAGCTATGGGCTATATATAAAGCAAGGAAACCCTAGGGCAGTCACATTTGTCGACATTTCAGCCTCCAAAAATGTCACTTTTCACTCTCTAGCCTCCTTGGATGGGTTTTGATGATTTTTGGTCTATTTGGATGGATTTTTGAAGCATTGATGGTGTTAGAAGATTGATGGTGATGGTAGAAGTTGTTTCCCTTAGTTGAATATTCAATTATCTGCATTTTCTGGACCTCTGTGAGTATAAAGCTTGTTTCTTTTTGTATTTATATGGATGATTCAGTGTTTGGGATGGTAGAAATGGATATTTGGTCCATTTTGGCTTAGTCTTTGGAACATGTTAGGAAAGTTCTGATCTTTATGCTTCTTGTAGCATTCCTTGAACCATTAAGTCGGTTTAGAGAGTGAGTCAAGCTCTCTTGAGTTGTTTGTATGGTTGTTTAGCTAGCTTTTGAGCTTTTGGACTTAGGTTTTGAGTTTTGGGCTTGTTTGATCATAAAGGTAGCAACTTTATGAGTCAATGGTCATTTTGGATAACTGGAAGGACTTGACACCCTGGCTGAATGGATTAAGAGCTTAATGGATTTTTGAGACTGTTATTAGTTAGCGAAGCTATCTTGGGGAGATAGCGGTGGTAACTGGCTGTTGACCGTTGACATTGACTTCGACCTTTGACCGTTGACTTTTTGACCTATTTAACTTTTGGTCAAACTTGAGGCTTTAGGGTACCGGTCTTAGAAGTTTATCCTGTTTGGGGTTCAGGAAGTTCTAAGTGAAGTTTACCCTTGTGAGGGAGTTCATATTTTCGGGATTTGAGGACATTCGCGTGGAGTGTTGTATAGCTTACTGTTGCGGATCATGTGAGTCTTCTCACTATACTACAGGTGAACATGCATGCCTAGGTAGCCTTAATTACTATATGTAGTAATGTGTAATAGCTGGGAGTACCTTCCATTATTTGACTGTATGGTTGGTGATAGGAACCTGATGGGTTAGTCTGAATGTTTAGACTGTTGTGCTTGTATGGGACAGTCGTTGGATTCATTCTGGCGACTGAAGAATGAATTGATAGATCTGAAGGCTGCTGCATGATATAGGATGATGCATGACTGGTCGTACCTAAGCACCCGAAGATTAAAGAATGAGTTGATAACTCCGAGAAATGCTGCATGATAAAGGACGATGCATGACCGGTCGTACCTGGGTACTCGAGAATGTATAATGACGAAAGGACGATGCATGACCGGTCGTTCCTGAATGCCATATGTGACTTATGTGTTAAATGGAATGGATCGTGCCATATTTTAAGGAACTCACTAAGCTTTGTGCTTACTCTTTCACCCTAATTGTTTTTCAGGTATTTGCTGACTTGATATTGGAGCACGGCACGACTGTACCTCATCTGAATAATTGGTATTTAAGTATTCCGCTAGATAATGTTTGTAAACATTTGGATAAATACGATTTTGTGTGTTTTAAATATAAAATTTCAATTAGACGACTTTTATTTTATAAAACGTTTTATGTACTTGACCAGTTTTTAAAACGAAAATGTGTACTCTGGATTTTGGGCGTTACATTGTATTTACGTTAAAAAAAATATTATTTATGTGTCTATGTTTTTTGCCGGTTTATACGATTTATAACGTAAAAACCATATATATGTTTTTATATAACGACGAAAATCTAACATTCTTAATAACATTTTTATGTTTTTTTAAAAGTATAGATATCCTTTTACGTTTTTTAGATGTATAAATACGTATTTTTATGTTTTTAGAAATATATATACATTTATTTCATTTCGTAACACGCTTTTGACTGCTACATACGTGTTGATATGCAAAACATATATTTAAACTTCTAAAAACGTAATAATACTTCCAAATATGTATTTATACTTCTAAAAATTATGAACATATATATATATATATATATATATATATATATATATATATATATATATATATATATATATATATATATATATATATATATATATATATATATATATATATATATATATATATATATATATATATATATATATATAGGAAAGGTTTCAAATGAGAACCACCAAAATGTTAAGAACCGTGAGAACCGATATTCACACATTAAGAAATAAGTTTTTTTTTTTTTTTGTTTTTTCACACTTGTTTATCATGTAAAAATACATTAAACTTAATAAATTTTGTTATTTTTTAATACGTTTTACACTATTCACAATATAATAAAATTTATAGTTATTAAACTGTGAATATTAAAACGTAAATTTTTTTTCTTTAAATCACATCAATATTGATATCTAATATCAAAGGAATGATAATTATATATATTTATATGTGTGGTAATTTTATTTTGATAAAAAACAAGTGTTCGAAATAAAAAATACAATGCTATTAAACTGTGAATTAGTGGTTTTTACGGCTCTTAACCTTTTAGTGGTTTTTATTTGAACCCTTCCCTGTATATATAACCTAGATACGATGTTTAATGAAATATTTTTTTCGTATATAAATACGTATTTTCATATATTAAATATTTTATTGTTTCATAAATAAGTATAATATAAAAAGATACTTACCGAACATTTTTTTTTTATAAATTTAAAGAGATTTATGACATTATCCCAAATTTAAAAGGTATAATTTTTAAAAACCATTTTACAATCTTTAATGCTTTATAACCCAAAACACGGATGCGTATGCGTATGCGAGTTGGTTCATGCAAGGTTTTGAAAACTGGACCGGACAACGAACCAGTCGTCTTACCGGTTCGATGGATAAATTGGTTCCCCGTACCACCAAGGGACACGACAGCATTTGGGTAATCATTGACCGTTTGACCAAATCCGCTCATTTCCTTCCCATCCGTGAACATTTCAAGGTCGAACAACTTGCTCGAATTTACATCGACGAGATAGTTAGTCGGCATGGCATCCCTCTCAGCATCATTTCAGATCGTGATGGGAGATTTCTCTCTCGGTTTTGGCAATCACTTCAAGCAGCCATGGGAACCCGCCTCGATCTCAGTACCGCCTATCATCCTCAAACCGATGGTCAATCTGAGAGGACAATTAAAACACTCGAAGATATGTTGAGGGCGTGTGTCTTAGATTTCGGAGGAAACTGGGACTCTCATTTACCGTTGGTGGAATTCTCCTATAATAACAGTTATCATTCTAGCATCAAGATGCCTCCATTCGAGGCATTGTATGGCCGTAAATGCCGATCTCCTATTTGCTGGCATGAAATTGGCGAGTCCCACGTGATTCGCGCAATAGTGGATTCTCCAATCGTTGGTCCTGAGCTTATCCAGGAAACAACCGACAAAATCACTCAGATTCGCAATAACCTTCTCGCAGCTCGTAGCCGACAAAAGAGTTACGCAGACAAGCGACGCAAACCGCTTGAATTTACCGTGGGTGACATGGTCATGTTAAAAGTGTCCCCATGGAAAGGTGTGGTTCGATTTGGACGCAAGGGTAAATTGGCACCACACTATGTCGGCCCGTTCAAAATCCTGAAAAAGGATCAGACCAGTAGCCTACGAGTTGGATCTACCAATAGAGCTTAATAAAGTTCACCCAGTATTTCATATAGCCAACCTCAAGAAGTGTTTAGCAGACGAGAACCTTCATGTTCCTCTCGAGGATATCCAAATCGACGAGACAATGCAATTTATCGAGAAACCCTTGGAAATTGCCGACCGAAAGGAAAAGCCACTCAAAAGAAGTCGCATTCCCCTGGTCAAGGTCAGGTGGCAGTCAGCACGTGGACCCGAGTATACATGGGAGCGTGAGGATCAAATGCGTACCAAATACCCGCAACTTTTCTCTTAAGGTACTCTCTTCTTAAATTTCGGGACGAATTCTCCTAAAGTAGGGGAGACTGTGACATCCGCCTAAAATGGATTCGGGTCAACCCAACCCAATTGGAAATTTAATAAACCCTACTCGAGATTTCTCGATGCTAATAGGATCAAAACCCTTACACTACGATATAAATTGATGTTAATAGCAATATAGCATAGTATAACGCTATAACTATAATCAAATTAAATTATGATACCATATTAAAATCAAATCAAAGTATGATGCTCTAATTAAATTAAAAGAATCAAACTTGAATGCTATAATTAAACTTCAAATCAAAGTAGATTGTTATAATCAAATAATAACCTATTTTTTTTTAAAACTCTATTTTTATAAACACTACATTAAATTTTATAAAACTCTTAAGATGCTTGTGTTAGTGGGGAATTATGAAGACCACCAAAAGTAAAAGGTTATTCCCATTGTCTCCTACTCACACCTCCCATCATCTTTTCTTTCATTTTTCTCCCAACACATTATTCTCATCACCACTCAAACCATATCTATTCTTTCTCTCACTCTCAATCTCAAAATTCCTCCTAGAAATCTTCATATTTCAGCCAAGAACACTCCAATATACTCAAATCTTCATCCCTCTTGAAGCATTCATCAAGGTATGTTGTTAAAAGTCTCAAATTCATGAATGAAACAAATTAAATCCACCAAACTATCTAAAACTCATTTTATGCATAAACCTGATTTTTCTCAGGATCCCATCAATAAAATAAGAAGTTCTGGAAATTTTCAGAAAATAACTTATTTTTATTGAATTACTATAATTATTGCAATAAAATAGGGCAATAATTCACATAAAATACTTTTTCAGTCAATAAATTCTGGAAAATTTTGGAACAACCTATATATTGAGTAAAGCGGATTTATAAAGTTTCATGCATTTATATTACAGTTTGATTCTTATTTTGTATTCTATTTTTTTATAGATAAATAAATTGCAAAATATAGTTATGTATGTTAAAAACTAGATTTTATATTTGTCCCACCTTATTAACATTTTAAAGACTCCATGAAAAATTTTACAGATTTGTTTAAGAATGTTTGCTTATTTTTCTTGATTTAATTGTTATTTAATGCTTTAAATTGATAATAAATAGCTACACATGTCCAAAAATTATAAAACCTTATCAGAATATCATATATAATATGGTAATCATAAATAAAAAGTCTAATGAATTTATCTTAATATGTTCCTATTATTTATGATTTTATTGGTTAGTTAATAATGAAAAACATAAGAAATACTTCCTATAGTCCAAAATATCCAAAATATTTACAGTAGGCTCAATATAATGTTAGCAAACTATGGTTAAGTTTCCAGAATTTTTGGGAATCATTTATTAGTTTTCCCGAAATTTGTTGTGGTTTAATTATTAAAATACTAAATAAATACTAAAGCAGTTAAGAAAAATATGAAAATTTTACAGTAATTACTATTTTATAAAATAATGATTTTCTGATAATTTCAGAATGTTTCATTACTGTTTAGTATTTAAAACCATTTTCCTAAATATCTAAGCATGTAAAAATGCATTTTTAATGATTATTTCATATAAATAATTGTTTATAATATATAAAATCTGTAAATACTTATAATTTGACTAGTTATTATTTTAATAAGAAATTATTAAAATCTTTCCTAAAGTGAAAATATAAATTAATTAAGCAAAGTAATTAATTCAATTTAAAATTCATTTAACATATGAATACATTAATATTTAAAACAAAATTTGGATTATTGTTAATTCATCTAATATAAGAATATGTGTCTAATTATTTTTATTAATACTATATTCCCGTTTATCGATTCCTAAGCCAAAACTATTAATTATATTAGGTTCTACGACATTTTGACTCGAGCCGTCTATCGTACAACACGCGCATTCCTTATTGGACTAATGTGAGTAATCTACCCCATATTTTATAATTTTCAATACTTTTGGGGTGTATCATGTGGTTTTAATATGTTCCAACTTCATTTTATTATTTTTTTCCCCATTGAGACATTGTTGGGACATTTATACGTAAATCATTATTTGTATAATTATTGTTTGTTTACGCTACATGTACTTGTAGTGTATTATCATTTTTAGTCTAATCTCCATGACTATGCCTGTATTCTTGAGGTACGTTATGGACAATAATAGCGCTATTGGGTTGACCACCCCGCCTTGGGACGCTAAGGTGATTGATTGCACGTGGTTGAGTGTGTATGATGATTAGATGCTCCATCCTATATACATATACATATATATATATATATATATATATATATATATATATATATATATATATATATATATATATATATATATATATATATATATATATATATATATATATATATATATATATATATATATATATATATATATATAGGGTGAGGACTTATTGTTGTTATCATTTGTTAATCAATTTTTGATTTATAAACTGTTATCTCAATAACAGTTGCTTGCCAACTTCAAAAGAAAACAAATTTCAAATTATTCAAACTCACAATTTTATTTAATAAAACTAGATTACTCACCAACTCTCGTAGTTGACCTGTTTTTACCCATGATGCATATTTGAATAATGAAGTTGATGAAAAGTAGGGTGTACCTTAGAAACCCACAAGACTATTTAAATTTGATGTAATAAATGTTGTTGTATTTGGATTTGTATTTGTATGTTGTGGATCTTGTTTGCATACTTAGTACTTAATTGAATCTAATCATATTATAACATAGTTGTCATGAGACTTTCAACAATATATCACGCCTTGATCGATTCCGCCAAGGATCGAGGTGTGACAGATTGGTATCAGAGCCCTTGACTATAGGGAATTAGGTTAATTGCCTTGACCTAGTCTATAGCCTCTAGGGTCCTCTCGTATGCTAGTTTATAAAATGCACACACAACTGCATGCAACTCGCACTTAGAAAATCCTAGGAATACCTTTGTGTGCTAATTGCTCCCTTATGTGCTTACGTATTATTCCCGACACTTATATGTGTGCATACACTTGTGAATTTTCTCCTCTTTCTCTTAAAATCACACACCTACTCAAATGGTTTCAAAATAAAAATTTATATACATATATATTCCATAGAACTCATAGGAAATTAAAAGTCATCCACTCTAGTTGGGTAGGATCAAAGTAATGGACGCGTAGTAACTGGAAGGGGGAGGTGCCGGTAGCCCGAAAGTCCTGACTAGGTAAGCATTCGTATACATCCCAATCAACCGAGGGACCAGTTTGCTTACATGGGGACCAAAGGCGAGAGTTCCCAAACCTATAGGCCAAAGCACGTCATTCACATTACTTTTGAGCCATCAAAATACCCGACCTTATCAAACGTATCCGAAAGGATACACTCCAAAATGGCCAACTCATTGGACTATTAAGTTCCCTAATGGGCCTTGAAGTGGGAAAAACATGTGAAAACTTAGTATTGTGGGGGCCCACGCAATTGCTACATGCTTCACATTTAGTACCCATGGAAAGCCCAAAAGGTGCCCAACACTCCTAACCATGGCCCAACAAGTGTTTTACAATCATTTTACCCAACAATGTCTACAAACTTAATTTACAAATAACTCATAAGTCCATATGCGTGTTTCTCATAGATGGCATTACGACCCCCTCTGTAACCATTAAAACTATCACCATATGTCCACCAGCCCGTGTCGCCTTTGTACGACTTGTGGTCGCTATGGCCACTTGGCGGACACATGCCGTGCACCAAAAACTCAGCGACCATTCGCTCTACCCTCAAATCAGAAAACACAAACCCGGTATCCAAATGCTTCAACTGTGGTGACCCCACCCATTTCAAAAACACGTGTCCTAGGCTTGTCAATATCATTAACACTCAAGCCCAGGCAAATCCAACAATGCAGGTTCCAGCTCCCAAAGGCCGAGCATTTGTCATTACCGCAACCCAAGCACAGACCGATAACAAGGTCGTAAATGGTATGTTTCTCATAAATGACTGCTACGCGTTAGTACTTTTTGATTCAGGTGCCGATAAAAGTTTTGTGTCTTTGGAATTTGAACCTATACTTCACACACCACGCACGATTCTTGATGAAAACTTTACCGTAGAAGTCGCCAATGGAAAATACATTTCACTCAATGCAGTCATCCAAGATTGCACTTTCGATTTTTGTGGTCATAAATTTTCCGTCGATTTAGTTCCTATGGAACTTGGTAGCTTCGACATCATCGTGGGAATGGATTGACTATCCCAAAACCATGCTGAAATAGTATGTTACGAGAAGTTTATTCGTATTCCTCTTGTTGACGGTCAAAGTCTTCGTATTTAAGGTGAGACTCGTTCAAAAAAGGTTAGTCTTATGTCATGTACTCAAGCTCGATCATATCTACGTAAAGAATACATGGCTTTCTTAGCCCATGTGGTGGAAACAAATGTCAAAGAAAAGAAGATCGAAGATATTCCGATTGTACGAGACTTTCCCGACATCTTTCCCGATGAAGTATCTGGACTCCCTCTAGTACGTGAGCTAGAGTTCTGCATCGATCTCGTTCCTGGGGCTGCTCCCATAGCCAAGTCTCCATATCAGTTGGCTCCAACCGAGATGCAAGAATTGGCAAGTCAGCTCCAAGAATTAACCGATTAGGGATTTATCCGCCCTAGTACTTCACCCTGGGGAGCCCCGGTTCTCTTAATCAAAAAGAAATATGGTTCGTTTCGTATATGTATCGATTATCGGGAGTTAAATAAATTGACCATCAAGAACCGATATCTGTTACCTCGGATCGACGACCTTTTTGATCAGCTTCAAGGAGCTTCATGCTTCTCAAAAATCGACCTCCGCTCGGGTTATCACCAACTTCGAGTACGGGAAGAAGACATCCCCAAAACCGCTTTCCGAACCCGCTATGGTCATTACGAGTTCACCGTTATGCCTTTTGGCCTAACGAATGCCCCTGCCGCATTCATGGACTTGATGAATCGGGTATTTAAACCTTATCTCGACCGTTTTGTTATCGTCTTTATTGATGACATTCTCATTTACTCCAAGACAAAGGCAGACCATGAAAGACACCTTCGTCTAACTCTCCAAACATTGCAAGGAAATCGACTCTATGCCAAATTTTCGAAATGCGAGTTTTGGTTAAAGGAGGTACAATTCCTCGGTCATATTGTAAGTGACAATGGTATTTTAGTCGATCCCGCAAAGGTTGAAGCAGTTAAGAATTGGAAATCCCCACGTACCCCCAAGGAAATTCGGTCATTCCTCGGTTTAGCTGGCTATTACCGGCGTTTCATTTCAAATTTCTCAAAGATCGCTTTACCGCTTACTTTTCTCACTTGCAAGGGTACGCCATTTGATTGGGGACCCAAGCAGGAAGACGCTTTCCAAACCCTTAAACAAAGATTGTGTGACGCTCCGATTCTTACACTCCCTGAAGGATCCGAAGATTTCGTGGTATACTGCGATGCCTCCAATCTCGGTCTAGGTTGTGTTTTGATGCAAAGGGGAAAGGTTATAGCTTACCCATCGCGACAACTCAAAATCCATGAAAGGAATTATACGACTCATGATTTAGAGCTCGGTGCCGTGGTTTTCTCTCTTAAAATTTGGAGGAATTACCTTTACGGCACTAAATGCGTAATTTTCACCGACCACAAGAGCTTGCAACATATTCTTAATCAAAAGGAACTCAATATGAGACAAACACGATGGGTCGAACTCCTAAATGATTACGAGTGTGAAATACGCTATCATCCGGGCAAGGCAAACGTGGTAGCCGACGCGTTAAGCCGAAAAGAACATGCCAAAGCATTTCATCTAATATGTTCTCCTATCTTGTCCAATCTCAGCGACCGAATTCGAGGAGCCCAACGCTCGGCAATTACCGAAAATGACATGCCCATGGGAATTGATGGGGAGTTGGAAAGTAAATCTGATGGCATTTTCTATTATCAAGATCGTATCTGGATCCCAGATCGCGACAATCTTCGTACCTTCCTGATGGAAGAAATCCATAAAACTCGATATTCCATTCATCCTGGTGCTGACAAGATGTATCATGGCCTGAGAACCAATTATTGGTGGTCGGGAATGAAAAAGGATATTGCTTTATTCGTGGCCAAATGTCTTACATGTTCCAGGGTCAAAGCAGAACATCAACGACCCTCTGGACTATTGGTCCAACCGGTACTCCCCGAGTGGAAATGGGAAGCGATCACCATGGATTTCGTAACCAAACTTCCCCGTACCACCAAGGGACACGACAGCATTTGGGTAATCATTGACCGTTTGACCAAATCCGCTCATTTCCTTCCCATCCGTGAACATTTCAAGGTCGAACAACTTGCTCGAATTTACATCACCGAGATAGTTAGTCGGCATGGCATCCCTCTCAGCATCATTTCAGATCGTGATGGGAGATTTCTCTCTCGGTTTTGGCAATCACTTCAAGCAGCCATGGGAACCCGCCTCGATCTCAGTACCGCCTATCATCCTCAAACCGATGGTCAATCTGATAGGACAATTAAAACACTCGAAGATATGTTGAGGGCGTGTGTCTTAGATTTCGGAGGAAACTGGGACTCTCATTTACCGTTGGTGGAATTCTCCTATAATAACAGTTATCATTCTAGCATCAAGATGCCTCCATTCGAGGCATTGTATGGCCGTAAATGCCGATCTCCTATTTGCTGGCATGAAATTGGCGAGTCCCACGTGATTCACGCAACAGTGGATTCTCCAATCGTTGGTCCTGAGCTTATCCAGGAAACAACCGACAAAATCACTCAGATTCGCAATAACCTTCTCGCAGCTCGTAGCCGACAAAAGAGTTACGCCGACAAGCGACGCAAACCGCTTGAATTTACCGTGGGTGACATGGTCATGTTAAAAGTATCCCCATGGAAAGGTGTGGTTCGATTTGGACGCAAGGGTAAATTGGCACCACGCTATGTAGGCCCGTTCAAAATCCTGAAAAGGATCAGACCAGTAGCCTACGAGTTGGATCTACCAATAGAGCTTAATAAAGTTCACCCAGTATTTCATATAGCTAACCTCAAGAAGTGTTTAGCAGACGAGAACCTTCATGTTCCTCTCGAGGATATCCAAATCGACGAGACAATGCAATTTATCGAGAAACCCTTGGAAATTGCCGACCGAAAGGAAAAGCAACTCAAAAGAAGTCGCATTCCCCTGGTCAAGGTCAGGTGGCAGTCAGCACGTGGACCCGAGTATACATGGGAGCGTGAGGATCAAATGCGTACCAAATACCCGCAACTTTTCTCTTAAGGTACTCTCTTCTTAAATTTCGGGACAAATTCTCCTAAAGTAAGGGAGACTGTGACATCCGCCTAAAATGGATTCGGGTCAACCCAACCCAATTGGAAATTTAA
Source organism: Cichorium intybus (assembly GCA_023525715.1). Classification (NCBI taxonomy): domain Eukaryota; kingdom Viridiplantae; phylum Streptophyta; class Magnoliopsida; order Asterales; family Asteraceae; genus Cichorium; species Cichorium intybus. Next base: position 63,849,657 of record CM042015.1, on the reverse strand, counting down.
TAAACCCTACTCGAGATTTCTCGATGCTAATAGGATCAAAACCCTTACACTACGATATAAATTGACGTTAATAGCAATATAGCATAGTATAACGTTATAACTATAAACAAATTAAATTATGATACCATATTAAAATCAAATCAAAGTATGATGCTCTAATTAAATTAAAAGAATCAAACTTGAATGCTATAATTAAACTTCAAATCAAAGTAGATTGTTATAATCAAATAATAACCTATTTTTTTTAAAACTCTATTTTTATAAACACTACATTAAATTTTATAAAACTCTTAAGATGCTTGTGTTAGTGGGGAATTATGAAGACCACCAAAAGTAAAAAGTTATTCCCATTGTCTCCCACTCACACCTCCCATCATCTTTTCTTTCATTTTTCTCCCAACACATTATTCTCATCACCACTCAAACCATATCTATTCTTTCTCTCACTCTCAATCTCAAAATTCCTCCTAGAAATCTTCATATTTCAGCCAAGAACACTCCAATATACTCAAATCTTCATCCCTCTTGAAGCATTCATCAAGGTATGTTGTTAAAAGTCTCAAATTCATGAATGAAACAAATTAAATCCACCAAACTATCTAAAACTCATTTTATGCATAAACCTGATTTTTCTTAGGATCCTACCAATAAAATAAGAAGTTCTGGAAATTTTCAGAAAATAACTTATTTTTATTGAATTACTATAATTATTGCAATAAAATAGGGCAATAATTCACATAAAATACTTTTCCAGTCAATAAATTCTGGGAAAATTTTGGAACAACCTACATATTGAGTAAAGCGGATTTATAAAGTTTCATGCATTTATATTATTGTTTGATTCTTATTTTGTATTCTATTTTTTGTAGATAAATAAATTGCAAAATATAGTTATGTATGTTAAAAACTAGATTTTATATTTGTCCCACCTTATTAACATTTTAAAGACTCCATGAAAAAATTTACAGATTTTTTTAAGAATGTTTGCTTATTTTTCCTGATTTAATTATTATTTAATGGTTTAAATTGATAATAAATAGCTACACATCTCCAAAAATTATAAAACCTTATCAGAATATCATATATAACATGGTAATCATAAATAAAAAGTCTAATGAATTTATCTTAATATTTTCCTATTATTTATGATTTTATTGGTTAGTTAATAATGAAAAACATAAGAAATACTTCCCATAGTCCAAAATATCCAAACTATTTACAGTAGGCTCAATATAATGTTAGAAAACTATGGTTAATTTTCCAGAATTTTTGGGAATCATTTATTAGTTTTCCCGAAATTTGTTGTGGTTTAATTATTAAAATACTAAATAAATACTAAAGCAGTTAAGAAAAATATGAAAATTTTACAGTAATTACTATTTTATGAAATAATGATTTTCTGATAATTTCAGAATGTTTCATTACTGGTTAGTATTTAAAACCATTTTCCTAAATATCTAAGCATGTAAAAATGCATTTTTAATGATTATTTCATATAAATAATTGTTTAAAATATATAAAATATGTAAATACTTATAATTTGACTAGTTATTATTTTAATAAGAAATTATTAAAATCTTGCCTAAAGTGAAAATATAAATTAATTAAGCAAAGTAATTAATTCAATTTAAAATTCATTTAACATATGAATACATTAATATTCGAAACAAAATTTGGATTATTGTTAATTCATCTAATATAAGAATACGTGTCTAATTATTTTTATTAATACTATATTCCCGTTTATCGATTCCTAAGCCAAAACTATTAATTATATTAGGTTCTACGACATTTTGACTCGAGCCGTCTATCGTACAACACGCGTATTCCTTATTGGACTAATGTGAGTAATCTACCCCATATTTTATAATTTTCAATACTTTTGGGGTGTATCATGTGGTTTTAATATGTTCCAACTTCATTTTATTATTTTTTTCCCCATTGAGACATTGTTAGGACATTTATACGTAAATCATTATTTGTATAATTATTGTTTGTTTACGCTACATGTACTTGTAGTGCATTATCATTTTTAGTCTAATCTCCATGACTATGCCCGTATTCTTGAGGTACGTTATGGACAATAATAGCGCTATTGGGTTGACCACCCCGCCTTGGGACGCTAAGGTGATTGATTGCACGTGGTTGAGTGTGTATGATGATTAGATGCTCCATCCTATATATATATACATACATACATATATATATATATATATATATATATATATATATATATATATATATATATATATATATATATATATATATATATATATATATATATATATATATATATATATATATATATATATATATATATATATATATATATATATATATGTATATATAGGGTGAGGACTTATTGTTGTTATCATTTGTTAATCAATTTTTGATTTATAAACTGTTATCTCAATAACAGTTGCTTGCCAACTTCAAAAGAAAACAAATTTCAAATTATTCAAACTCACAATTTTATTTAATAAAACTAGATTACTCACCAACTCTCGTAGTTGACCTGTTTTTACCCATGATGCATATTTGAATAATGAAGTTGATGAAAAGTAGGGTGTACCTTAGAAACCCACAAGACTATTTAAATTTGATGTAATAAATGTTGTTGTATTTGGATTTGTATTTGTATATTGTGGATCTTGTTTGCATACTTAGTACTTAATTGAATCTAATCATAATATAACATAGTTGTCATGAGACTTTCAACAATATATCACGCCTTGATCGATTCCGCCAAGGATCGGGGTGTGACAGTTATATATATATATATATATATATATATATATATATATATATATATATATATATATATATAGAATCAGGATCGGGTGAGGACTCTAATTTTGGTGAGGACTGTGAGGACGAATCTGGACCTCTAATCTTGAAAAATGGGTGGCTAAGATTCATTGTGAAAAAATTGACACATGTTAAAAGCTTGGGGGGCTAGTTGTCTAAAAATTAAAACTAGTGGGTGGGTAATACAAATTAAGAAGGGTAATATAGTAATCTGATCGAGTACCCCACCCCTCATTGCGACACTTGTCACAATCTCGTTTGCTGGGTTTTTTTTTATTCCACCAACTTAGTTTTTGAGCCATAAGTTTTTTTTTTCTTTGTAAAAAAAAAATTCTGAAAAAACCAAAGTTCTTAAAATTTAATTCTCTACAAAACAAGCACCATCATGAAAATTTGAAAAAAATATTTTTTATTTTTTATTTTTATAAAAAATCAAAAAAATAAAAAAATTCTCCAAAAATTATGAAAATTTAAGGGGACATTGTAGAGATTATATTAGTAAGTTTGCAAAAAGAATTTTTAGAAAAAATGTTTTTAAGTGTTCGTTTTTATATTTTTAAGTAAAAAACCCATCAAAATAACAAAAAAAAACATACATGATCCAAAAATATTAAGAACTAAAATACGTTTAATTATTCAAACTGTTATAAACTAATTTTTTATCAATCAAAACTTATCAAAATAGCAAAAAAAAAAAAATTTACATGATCCAAAAATATTAAAACGAAAATATGTTTTATGATCCAAAACTTATGATCCAAGATTCAAAATTAGTTATGATCCAAGATCCAAAACGAGTTATGATGCAAAACGATATATGATGCAAAACGATTTTTAAACGACAAACGTAAAAAAAAAAAAAAGTAACGAAAAAAGTTATAAAAAAAACTGGAAAAAAAAACGAAAAAAAAACTGAAAAAAAAACGAAAAATAATATTTAAAACAATAAAAAACGAAATAAAAATAAAAAACCCGGCTAAATTATGTTGTACGGACGTGAGTAACATGTGATTATATCCTCGAGTCCGTATTACGTTCCATGGACGAGCGCCGTATGGGATTACGTCAAATCAATAATTACGTTTGACGTTATTGCCCTTAAGGAAATGAGTGGACGAGAATTGTCCTCGCAGTCCTCACCCAAATTGAAGTCCTCACCGGATCCGGACCCTATATATATATATATATATATATATATATATATATATATATATATATATATATATATATATATATATATATATATAGGGTTGGGTTCAATAAGGGATTAAAATTATCCATGGTACCAAGGGACTAATCTCGATCGTCGGAATCAAAATCATCAACGGCCAAAAAATAGGTTGTAAATTTCTTACGTCGACGCACATGTAGAGTATTATAATAAAAAACCCACTTCATTTTTTGGTTTTTATTTTATTTTTCGACATTATTCTTTTTCAAAAATAAAAACCAAATATACCAAAATTCATAATTTTTCATCCTCTACAATTAGACATCCATATTGATATATAAAAAATAATTTTTTTATAAGTACAGCTCGTCTAGATTCACATGTGAATCGAAACTGTAAAAATTTGAATATGAGTAATTGTTTTACTTTTAAAACTTTTACTACTTCAATATTATAACCATTTATGAGTAATGTACTTGATTCACAAGTGGATTTACTCATATTTACACGAAAATTTATTTATATTCACATATCAATATTATATACTATTGAGAATTTAATAATAAGTTTTTTTTACTACTTCAACATTTTAACCATTTATAATGAATTTACTCTGATTCACAATTAAATTTACTTACATTCACACAACAATTTACTCAGATGCACATATCAATATCATATGGTATTTTAAATATAATTTGTAATATGAATATGATTAATTTACTTAGGAAATTTTTAACACTTCAACATTTTAGTCATTTCTAATGAATTTACTATGATTCATAAGTTAATTTCATTCAGATTCACACAAAAAATTATTCAGATTCACTTGAAAATATCATATGTCATTATGAATGCCAACAGAGAATAACATAATAACAGTTCAGATTCACATGTGAATTTGAACTGTAAAATTTTGAATATGAGTAATTATTTTACTTTTAAAACTTTTAATATTTCAATGTTATAACCATTTATACCTAATATACTTGATTCACAAATGGATTTACTCATATTGACACAAAAACTTATTCATATTCACTTATCAAAATCATATAGTATTGAGAAGTTACTTAACAATTTTTTACTACTTCAACATTTTAACCATTTATAATGATTTTACTCTCATTCACAATATAAATTATTTACATTCACACAACAATTTACTCAGATTCACATATCAATATCATATGGTATTTTAAATATACTCCGAAATATGAATATGATTAATTTAGTTAGAAAATTTTTACCATTTCAACATTTTAATCATTTATAATAAATATATTATGATTCATAAGTTAATTCCATTCAGATTCATACAAAAATTTATTCAAATTCATATGATAATATCATATGCAATTGTGTATGTCAACAGTGGACAGAATAACCGTTCAGATTCACATGTGAATCTCAACTAGTGAAAACTTTGAAAAAAAAATCATTTTTTGTATATCAGTATGGATCTTTATTTGTAGAGGATAAAAAGTTATAAATTTCTATATATTCAGATTTTTTTTCGATAAAAAATAAGCCCTAAAAATTAAAAAAACGAAAAAAGCGAAGTGGATTTTTTTATAATCCGGTAGATGCATGTCCACCGTAAAGTGTATAATCGTGTGGATGAGATTAGTCCCTTGGTACCATGGTTTATATTAGTCCCTTGTTGAACTTTTGCATATATATATATATATATATATATATATATATATATATATATATATATATATATATATATATATATATATATATATATATAGGTTCATTTAAAAACTCTAAATATTGTATGATCGTAGGACTCATTCTAGACCAATCATTTGATAGGGGTAGTTTTGGAATATTATAATTAAATTAATTATTATATAATATTAATCCCCTATATTATTGATAATAAATTGATGATTTAAACCAATAATTACGATGATTGAAACGATTCTATAATTCCCCTCTTCTCTCTACTTTCTCTCTCTATAAATTTCTCCCGGCTTCCCGTCGTTTCTTCTTCCTCCAGTAGCTAGCCCTTTCCCGCCGGCCTTGGACTCCTTCACTGCTTCTCTGTTAATGGCTCGTCGAACTCACGTAATGTTCTATTCGATTTGTTCATATACGTATCATGCATCTTCTTTCACCGGCTCCCCTTTCTTTTCTACACGAGAACAACAAACATTTATTTCTCTCCCTCTCTTGGTTGATTCGATCTGAAGAGGAAAATCGGATGGTTAGTTTTATTTTAATTTCAAGTACTTACTCATCATCTCTATTTCTGAAAAGTTTATGGTATCGTTTTTATTTTCGGTTGTGATTTGGGATTTTATTGATTTCAATCAAGCCCTAATTGTGCTAATTATCTACTCATTTCATAGTGTTTTACAGTTCAATTCCCCGCCACAACCCCGACGATCCATCACAGAACAGGTTTTTGTTTGTTTTTGGTTTGGACGAATTAGATTGCAATTGTGGTTTGGACGAATTAGATTGCAAATAAATGACGGTGGATTTTGATGCAAGAGAATTGGCTGAAATCAATTAAACTATGAATTCTCATGAGCGTATCTAATTGGTTTCGTATCCTTTGATTCCATGATTGTATTATATTATTTTATTCTTAAAGTCATAAAACACTCTATACAATTTTAGTAACATAATTTGGTTTCCTATCCTTCGAGTCCGTGATGAACTCCAGAAGGTTTTTGAAGAACATGGTGCCGTTGAGAAAGTCGGCATATTTTATTGGGTAAATTGCATAAAAGTCCCTAACTTTTCCAATTTTCTCGATTTTGACACTGTATTTTTAGTTTTTGCAATTAAGTCATTATGTTTTCAGAAAAATTGCAATTAAGTCATTATGTTTTCCAAAAAGTTGCGAAAATGACCATATGACCAGGTTACCAGGTCATATGGTCAGATTTGCAATTTTTCAGAAAACATAATGACTTAATAGCAAAAATAAAAACATAGTGTCAAAATCTAGAAATCTGGAAAAGTTAGCAACTTTTATGCAATTTACTCTATGCAATTTGTACAACTTAATCATTTTACATGCCTAACACGGGTCCAAAAAAGTAATTTTGTTACATTGGATAGTTTACCCTAACAGCCCCCAAAAAAGAACATAAAAAAAATAAAGTTCAATGCTACTTGTGACAAAAAGCAATTTTGTCACAAGTAGCATGGAACTTTGATTTTTTTTTTTTTTTTTGTTCTTTTTTAGGGCTGTTAGGGTAAACTATCTAAGGTAACAAAATTACTTTTTGGACACTTATGAGACATGTAATGTGATTAAGTTGTATAAATTGCATAGGGTAAATTGCATAAAAGTCAATAACTTTTCCAGATTTCTAGATTTTGACACTATGTTTTTTATTTTTGCTATTAAGTCATTAGGTTTTCTAAAAAATTGCAAATCTGACCATATGACCTGGTAACCTGGTCATATGGTCATTTTTGCAATTTTTTGGAAAACATAATGACTTAATTGCAATTTTTCTGAAAACATAATGACTTAATTGCAAAAACTAAAAATACAGTGTCAAAATCGAGAAAATTGGAAAAGTTAATGACTTTTATGCAATTTACCCTATTTTATTTGTGGGTATTTTTTTTTATTTGTGGGTATTTTTTTATATATTCTGTTTGAATTATAAAACTTCAGAGCTGAATTTGGTCTCTCCACTCGGCTACCGATAAAATTTTCTATTAACCTTGTTTATTATGTAGGAATTTTGACTTTTGAGGTCAAATGACATATTCTGCCCTCCGGCCACCATAGAACCGATGTGTGAAGGTAGGCGGTCCTCGCTCTTTCCCATGTTCAATCGAACTCATGCTAAACCATTATCGTCGGCAACCCTTGATGCCATCGCTAAACCACCTCCGGTGAAGATGTTGGTGATGGTGACAATGGTGAATATAAGCATTCTTAAACGTAACCGGAAGGTGGTTTATTTCACAAAATATAACTTATTTTTTGAGAATGTGGTGTATTGGGAATGGAATACGGGACAAAAAATAACTTATTCTTTGAGAATGTGGTGTATTAGGAATGTCATATTTACAACAAATAATTTATTCTTTGAGAATGTGGTGTGACCTGTAAGAATGTACTGTAATGGGAATGACATATTTACAAAAAAAAATACATTATTCTCTGAGAATGTGGTGTGACATATTTACAAAAAATCAAGGTTGTAAAAATCGTTTGACGGTAGCTTGGCGGTCGGGTGGGGTTAAGGGATTAATCGGACTAATCGGAGATTAGTCGGGGATTAATCGGAGACCCTAAATTATAAAGAAATTTATTTAAAAATGTATAAATATAAAAAATAGCAAAGTTTGTTTCATTTTTATTTCGAGATGCACATCAAAGATTATTCATTTGTTTGTTTTTATTCTTTAATATTGATTTTTTCAGTATTCTTGAGTTATTAGAGAGTGTTTGTGCAATCATTTAAAAATAAAAAAATAAAAAATAAATTAAAAAGTTAAAAAAAATTAGAAAATGACCGCCAAGACCGATTAATCGGCCGCCAAGGCCGATTTTTGCAGCAAACCGCCAAGCTGACGGATTAGGCCTAATCGTAATCGGTTGAAGACCGCCAAACGATTAATCGCCGATTAATCGGCCGCCAAGGCCGATTTCTGCAACACTGCAAAAAATACATTATTCTTAAAAAATGGTTCCATTATTCAATAATTCTTTAGTTGCAAAGACGATCTAGATGAAGACAGAGAAAAAATGAAGTGTATTTTTTGAGAATTGTACTGTATTATTTTAAAACGATAATCTATTTTTTCAAGAATTTTATTTACATGATCATCTGCGTGCAGTTATTTTTTATGTGCAATTATTTTTTTAATGTGTAATTATTATTCATCACGTAATCCTACAAAATTAGGAGATAAATTGGATATTTTTTTTAAATATTTATTAATAGACTAAAATACTATTTATAAGGGTTTAATTGCAAAATATGATTAATTAATTGTTATAATTTTACAATTAGGCCCTTGCATCTAACATCATTGATCATTTCGATCGGACGCTCCACATTTGGTCCTACAATCACACAATAACTGTAAAATGTATTTAATCCTAGCCATATATATATATATATATATATATATATATATATATATATATATATATATATATATATATATATATATATATATATATATATATATATAGAGGTAGGATAAAATGAGAAGGGTTAAAAGGTTGAGAATGTGAGAAGAAATCTGAACCATTTATTTTCTTAAATCTAAGGCTAATATCAGTGTGTCATTTATGTAAATTTTAAAACTAATGGAACCAAAGTGTAACTTTTAATTTAACATTTGGGTAATAAGGTAATTTTGCTTTTCAATTCCAAAAAACCAGGTCGTATTATTCCTTAAATATCTCTTTACCTCCTTTTTTTCCTCTCTCTCTCACACTCTCTCTCCCTTGATCGACTGCATCAGTTTAAAGATGATAAACCCTAGCCTTTCTTAATTGCAGTCCACTAGCCATCATCATCATCTTCAACTCGAAACTTTGAAGATGGGTGATCTCATGAACCGGTGGGAATTGATCACGGAGAACGATAAGGAAGATGGCTATCGATAGTGTTCTAACAGAGTGATTTTGTTTAAGAAGATTATGGAGTGGTCTCGCTGGTCCGAAGTGAAAGACGTTTATTCGCCGTTCTGAACAAGTGCTAACCAATGAAGGATATCATACACCTGCCCTAAAATCGTCAGAAAATTTCAATAAATTATCGTTAAGTTCCCTCAACGATTCAGGTTCATGCGCCAAAATCCAGGTATTGCATATTGCTTCTTCTTACACCATGTTCTTCATACCCTGCAAATCGATAAAAGAGAATGGGGAAAAAGAGGACCTGTAAATCAAACTAGAAAATGAGTATGCCATAGTCGATTGAAAGGAAATACCCCTGTTCATCTTTTTTTTCTTAAGACTTGATGCAATATATTTTAGATGGTTGTATATCTTGATTTTGTTACAGACGAGATTTGGTTTTTTTGTTGCAAACCTGATTTTTGTTGCAACTTATAATCCTTGTTTTTTATTTTTTATTTTTTTTTTTGCATTTAGATTCAAGAGGAAAATCTACGAAGAGACAAGCTTGGACTACTCTAAAGTTGTTTTTGAATATTAGGAGGTTAAACAAAAAAAACTCTTTTCTATTAATCTTATAATCTGTTGCTAATTTTCACTGTTTGGTAATATATGTCTAGGAAATTTATGTTTACATAATCAACCGAGAGAAAGGAAGAAAAGGAATTTTGTTTTTTTCTTGGATGTTGATGATACAGTAATTTTCTTGGAAGTTTAATCATTTATGATTAAATCGTTTAATCAGTTATGATTAAACCGTTTAATCATTCGTGATTAAATCGCTAAACCGCTTACGATTAAATCATTTAGAAGATAATCATTTACTAAACATTATCATGAAAGTTATAATGATTATAGTGATTATTCTACATTAAAGTTAAAATAATACATTAGAGTTGAAAGTGGTTTATGTTTTGGATTGAGATTTTTTTCGGGTTCAAAAAACACAGTAATCATTGATGATTAACACGACCAAAACAGTTTTTTGCTTCAATTATCATTTTTGTCGGATCAAAAAAGTGTTTTTGATTCAACAATCATTAATGATTATTGAATCAAGACAGTTTTTTGTTTTATTAATCATCAATGATTATTGAATAAATGTTTAGAACATCAGTTATAACTTAGGATATGTTTAATATGGTCATAATCATGTATGATTATAATCGCATAAATGATTAAAATATCAATTAAGTTATAATCATTTGTGATTATAACTGTAGATTGCTTTATCATTGGCATAATCATTTTTTTATATCTTTGAACTTTATTTTGTAGGTGTGAATGCAAAAACAACAATGATCATATTCATAGGTGTCCAATCTTTGTTTTTTATGTGTGATGGTAGCAACAAGATTAACGATCAAGACTACAACATCGGTGTATTCATTTTATGGTTAAATGTGTATTTATTTAAGAACAATGGTGTATTCACGAATGATTAAATATTTATTCGATATATGATTAGATGTGTATTCACTTACGATTATATGTATATTTACATATCATTGCATGCTTATTCATTGATGATTACAACAAAATTTTGTTCATTTTTATGTATATTTTATTCATTGATGATTACAACAAAATTTTACCGTTAAAAATTAAATCACTAAAATTATAAAAAAAATTTATTCATTTATGATTGAAACCATCAAAAAATAAATCAAACTATTAAAATTTCGAATTTTGATAAAAGAATTGATAAAAATATTTTTTAATCTTCTATTAATAAAATAACAAAAAAAGTCAATTAATTCATTTATTTTAGGTAACAGCAATCATAATCTCTATAATCATGGAAACTGAATAAATTAATCCATGATTATAGGAATACATAATTATTTAGAATTTTTAATTAATTAGACATATTGTTAAATTACTATAATATCCCTATAAAATGATTGGTCCAGAATCATTCTCACATTCTCAACCTTTTAATCTTTCTCATTTTAACCTCTCCCTATATATATATATATATATATATATATATATATATATATATATATATATATATATATATATATATATATATATATATATATATATATATATATATATATATATATATATATATATATATATATAAACATTGAAAAGAAAGGAAATAGAACGTAGGTCGTAGGCTGTTGCTGTTTGAATATTTAGAGTTTTAAACTTGTGAAAAAACAAAAGCCAACTGTCCCACATCGCTTCTAGCATCAAAGAGAATTCTCGGGTTTTACCTATATAAAGAAACAAGGGCTGGTGGTAACTCTACGCATGGCAAAGAGGAACCTTATTTCATGGGTACACTCTATCGCCGAATTTCTTAATTCCGTTCATGGTTACGGATGGCATTTTCCTCATTTTCATTCTTCCTTCCATGTTTTCCTGATACCCTTTTCTCCGAAAACCCTAAGCTGCCGACCATTGCTAAAACTCAACCAACCGCCGACCATAGCCGTCCTTGAGCAAATATTGGGAGTAAATTATATTTCCGTTAGTATTCAAACATTGCTCATTCGATTACCATATCCATTCCATACCATTTCAGGGCAACGGTTTGAAAACTCATGTGAAATTGGGGTCTTCACAAAGCTTACAAATGCATACTGCTTGGTAGCAAATGAAGGATTCGAAAGTTTCTACAGGCTTGTTCTTATGATTAGTGGTGCACTTTGTTAGTCATAAACAAAAATTCACAAGAATTTGGAAGTTGAATTGCAGCATCTTTGAGTCTGATGTTATTCCTGTTGTTAGAACCACTGACCAAGGTAATATTAGTAAATGACCATTTCATCCTTATTTGTTTAACAAGTAATGTGATCTCACATTTTCATATGGTTTGACTATTTTACAGAGCTTGAACACTTGAGAAACAGCCTACCTGACATGATCAGTGTTTGATTTGATTCTTAATTTAAAAAATAACCATTTTGTCCTTGGACAAAAACTGAAAGAAATAGACAAAAAGAAATGACCAATTTTGGTTCTTCATTTGAAAATGACCATTTTTTCATAATCAAGTGTTTTATAATGATATTTGTTAGAAAAGTGTTTGGACTATTCAAAAAAGTTTGAACCAAATTATTTGGTTCAAACTTTACCCCTAATTTGAAAATGACCATTTTATCCTTAATTTGAAAATGACTATTTGTTAATATACATAGGAATATATAGGTCAAGGCTGTTTGTTTTCCTTCTTTTTACCAAAAGTCATTTGCAGGTAAAACAATAATATTGTGTATGGTATGATGAAATCATGGAAGGAATAAAATGGTACATTCCCTAAGAATATTAAAAAAACCATTTGTTTTTTTTTTTAAATTTGACTGTTAACTCTCTTTATCTTTTAAATCTGTTAAATTTTGACTCTTTCATTTATATAAAATATGTATTATATAAACGATTTCGGTTATATTTTATTTAATTTATTTATTTCTATTTCAACCTAATATAAGGTAAGACTGATTATTATTTTCGGAAAACTGGTAAAAGTTTTCGGTTTTGTTTATTATTATTATTATTATTATTATTATTATTATTTTGCTTTTTCAATCTAAAATAAGGTAAGATGGATTATTAGTTTTGGAAATCTGGTTAGTATTTTTGGTATGGTTTATTTTTATTTTCTGCATTGATTGATTATTGTTTTGGTATGAATGATTAATATTTTTATGTTATACTTTATATATAACATTCGTATTCTAACAGTTTACTCTACATTGTAGACAAGAATGTTGTTTGTGTGGTGTTTCTGCCAAACCAGTTTTGATGTATTTACTTAATTACTTATGACTAGGCCTGCATATTTTCAAAGTAGTAGTTTATTTCATTTTCGGTTCAACATTTTCAAACAGCTGGTTCATAGTTTATACCATTTTGGTACAAATGCGAATTGATTTACTTGATGGTTTTTGGTTGTTAAATGATATGAACATTCATTGTAACAAATTTAAAAAAAGTGAAGTTTGGTTGTTGTGAGAGATGAGAGATCTAAAAGTTAAATAATAATTTACAAGATTTTGTTATTTACTTAACTAATTCGTGAAGTTGTAAGTCGTCAGTATATGTTTTTAGATCGACCGATTTATTAGATTTTTAAGCACTTATTTCATATAAATCAAGTAAGATTTAATTTTTTTCTCGGCTATTTTGCCCATTTTTGGTAATATCATCTAAGAGATTCGACATCATAATTATTATTTGTGACACGAATTTTTCTTTCATATAACATATAGACATCTACAAGCTGCTAATATTTTGTTGAAAATGACATGAACCCAAAGATATCATCCCATTTTTGTTTTAATCATAAATGGTATGTGTATGAGATTTGCAGGTCTTTTTCGTGTTCATTTTGGTATTAAACCTAAAAGAGCTAATAACATGTGACAATCAAAAAAAAAAATTCAAAATAATAAACACCAAACGATTTCGCTGGGTGAAAAAAACATTGGATGGCTCAAAGATCTATATTGGTTGGATCGGTGGGGTTCTCTATAAAAAGGTTATTACCTAATAAGGATATCACTCAACTTTCTTACCTTAAATTGTGAAAAACTTACTGTTGTCTTCCTTTAAAACCATGACTACCAATCGATCGGCTGAAAGCTTTTCGTTGAATGGTATACGAGTATCAAAAATCACGACTCAAGTGAATGTCAAATAATATATATTGAGAAGCAGCTGGAGCTAGCGATAATACGGGAGCTAGCGGTAATACGAGATGATGTGCGTGAGGAGATGAACAACGTTAATGCATCAGTAAGGGATCTGATTGGGGAATGCATATTTAGGCTTTGGGCTTCATGGATGACCGAAGAACACTCTTTCCAAATTAAGTCTCTTATACATGAACATAATTGTGCTAGAAATTTCAAATTAGGTTCAATTGTCAATTATGCTTGGATTGGTGGTCATTACACTTGAAGAAATTTTACACAAACAAAAAATAAGTGTAAGACGACATAGAGAAGAGGTTAAATTTTTTTTTCTTTTGGCATTGAGGTCAGCATCAGCCCAGCCAATGTAAAAGAGCAAAGCAACATGCTTTATCTCTTATCAAAGGAACTATTGTTGAACACTATGCAAAACTATGCTCATATGTATGGATGATTATTTGACCTGAAGAACGAATATGAACCAGAACCGAGTATTAGATTCTCGGTTCGACATTTCCCGCTAAATCAGTTCTTCAGTCCTCGGTCCGGTTCGGGCCGGGTCTGAAAGTAAATACATCTCTTAATAGCACATTTCCTTGTATAACCTAACCGAAAGCGAAACTGGGCCGAAACAGGAACCAGGGTCTTCGGTTCTCGGTTTTTTATTTCCTACAAAACCGGTTTTCAATTTTTCTATTCTCGGTCCGGGTCTAGACCTGTGCTCATCCCTAGTAATATGAAATATGAAATCAGACCTCTCACCTGATGCATTAACGTTCATCTCCTCATGTACATCATCCCGCATTATTGCTAGATCCAACTGCATCTCGATAGACATTATTTCACTCATATGGGTCATGATTTTCGATACTCGTAAACCCATTCAATGAAAAGCTTTCCGATCGACTGGTATTCATGGTTTAAAAGGAAGGCAACAGTAAGTTTTTCGCACTTTAGAGTAAAAAGGTTTGGGGTGATATCCTTATTAGGGATTAATCTTTTTATGGTTTTTGTCCCTATATTTTATGTATTTATCCAACCAATGAGTATTACTACTATTTAAGAAAATTAAAGTTTAGTCCCCGGATTATATACATTTATATAATTATGTAGACATTTTCGATAATTACACTTTTAGCCCCTCAAACTAACGAATGTTAACTAATATTTGAGGTAATTATAGTCTCAAGCCCTCGATTATGAAAGTTTCATATATTTAATGAAAGTATACCTCTTGTTATTATTAGAGACGACAGCGGCTTTAAATCATAGCTGCTTGAATCACATGGGGAGCTAACTCTTATGCAAGGAAAAGTGATATGTTCAAAGGTTCCTCTGCTAATACGGTAATATTACATCTTAATCACATACATTTTTTTAGTCTAGTTAAACCATAAAGTGAAATTCTAGATTGTTTTCCTTTTCCAACCAATTTTTTTTTTTAAAAAAGGGACCATACTACCATTGTTTTTCATTCATTCTTTTCAAACTCATGGGTTGGTTAAGCTGAGTAGGCGGTTGACTAGGCCTTTGCCTTGTCATATAGCCATGTTGGCCTTGATTTGGTGGAGACGGGCGAACCCACTGAGATTTTGGTAAGGTTTCCTAAGGTGGTGGAGCAAAAGAAACATACTTTGTGTGTATAGAGAAAGTAACCTCTAAGGCTAAGAATGAGGATATAGAGACCTTTGTGGTGAAGAATTCCAGAATTGTTACCGAAAGACATCCTAGCTACGGCCACATATGATAATGAAGCGTCAATCGAAGGTATTGTTATATCGCGTGCATTTCTATGTTAAGATGTTGCATACTAAAAAGATTTGAAATTATTAGGTGTGATTGTAATGAATGCTCCTCTTGAGGCTCAGCTTGGTTGTTAATATAATATTTGTAACACCTAAATTATCAAGATACAAGTAAGATAACCGGTCAAAAGTTAACACGACAAGAAACCATACAATACATATGGTTTTTATGCCCCAAAGACCAGAGAGATCTATCTCTTGGAGTTGGTTACGTGGATACGTACTCAATCGTGTTTGGCTTGCATTTGCATCGTAGATAGAAGAATCGATGAATTCACCACAAGGTATCGGGATTTGGCAAGTTACATGGGTGGGTTCCGTTGTTTAGCTAACAAACTCATTGAGCTTCAAACTATGATGATATTTAATCTTTTCAAATGAGATAGATACATGTCTTACTCATGCTTTAAGAGAACCTTTGCCAAATACTAAAATTGGGAAGGTCATGTAGGCATTTTCAAGTTTCATAGTACAACTTGGGGCCTTCTTAAAATATCAATATGCAAGTCTTATTAAATTTTTTGTGAAAACGTTATAAAAAAATATAGAAGCAAGTTAGGTTTAGCGAAAAGACTTTCTAGAAGACCATATTGATGCGTTAGATTATGTTAGATTACTATGATGATGATGATGATACTGAGCTGACCTTTTTTGAGCTCAAGTTGGAGACAGTAAATCAAAAGTTATATTCATTTATAGAAAAAGCGTGCAAACAACTCAAGATTTTTTTCTCCTCAGCCTTGGTTGCCTTCATCCCACAAATTTTACTTGATTATGTAACTAAGATTATGGAAGTAATTACAACATTGGTGGTGAAGTTAAACAAACCACAAAGCACGAGTGAGATCAATAATTGAAACTGAAGGTTGTGGATTATATTGTCAACAATCTTCCACGACCTATGGAGCACTCCTATGTCAATGTTAGTTGTGACTCGATTATTTAAATTGTTTTTTTGAATAATGATTTTCATTGTAAGTCCATCCAATAGTCGTGTGTTCACCATATGGGTGACCAAATGAAGGAGGTGTAGAGCGACCCCTCCACCGGTCGATGTGTTACATTAGGTATGTATATGTTGAATTTTAGCCACAATTTGTAAACCGAAATCATTTTCTCTTCTTCAATAGGTTGAAGGTAACTGATATGTTTAGCGCCATGTATTTTTGTATCGAAAATATACATATTTGAGTCCTTAGCAGTTTTAAAGTTCTAAAGATACTCGTTCATATGTTTTTTAGATGAAGGAGTTGTTGTAAACCAGATTAATCATTCAACATCAATTGTTGATTCAACCCGTGCCTTGAGGTATTGTTTAACTTTATCCACCAAAGTTGTAATTACTTCCATCATTTTGGTTACATAGCTATGAAAAACTTGTGCCTTGAAAGCAACAAAGGCTAAGGAAGGAAAAGCCTTGTGTTATTTGTACTCATATTCTATAAATGAATACAACTCTTGTTATACTATCTCCAACTTGGGCTCACGAAGGGTTATCTCATTATTATCATCAGAATGTAACGCACTGATCTCGTCTTCTTGAGATTCTTTTTCTTTTTCCGATAACTTTGTAAGAAATTTTTAATAAGACTTGCATATTGATATTTTAAAAAGGCCCTAAGTTGTACTATGAAGCTGGAAAAGGCCTTTATATTTTATAGTACAATTCATGGCCTTCTTAAAATATAAATATCCAAGTATTATTACAAATTTCTTGAAAAAGTTAACGAAAAAGAGAAATAATTTCTAGAAGACGAGATTGATACGTTAAATTCTAATGATGATACTGACATGCCCTTTCTTGAGCCCACCTTGGAGATATTATGACAAGAGATATATTCATTTATATAAGAGGAATACAAACAACACAAGAGTTTTTCCTCCTCAGCCTTGGCTGCCTTCATCCGAAAACCTTTTCTCAACTAGGGAACCAATATGACAGAAGTAATTACAACTTTGGTCTGTGAAGTTGAACAAGGCCTAAAAGCACGAGTGGAATCAATAATTAATGTTGAAGGATTAACCTGGTTTACAACAACTTATTCGTCTAAAAAGCATCTGAATGAGTATATTTAGAACTTTAAGATTTCTATGGTCTTAAATATGCAAGTTTTCAATACAGAAATTCAGGACACTCAAATATGTAAGTTGCCTTGAACTTATTGAAGAAGAGAAAAAGATGACAGCTTACAAATTGTTGCTGGAATTCAACAAATACATACCATTGTAATACATCGACTGGTGGGTCGCCTTACACCTCTAACATTTGGTCACCTACATGATGAACACACATTTATTGGACAAACTTATGAGGAAAATCGTTATTCAAAAAGACAATATAGGTAATTGGGTCACACCTGACATCGACATAGGAGTGTTCTATAGGTCGTGGAAGATTGTTGAATAGATGATCCAAACCTTCGGCGTCAGTTGTTGATTTCACTCGTGCCTTGAGGTATTGTTCAACTTCATCCACCAAAGTTGTAACTACTTTCTTCATCTTGGTTACATAGTTGATAAATCCTTGTGGGATGAAGGCAACCAATGCTGGGGAGGAAAAAAAGTTTTGAGTTACTTCCTGCCTCTTCTGTAAATAAATATAGCTCTTGTTTTATTGTCTCCAACTTGGGCTCAAGAAATGCCAACTCAATATCATCATCATCATAGTAATCTAACGCACCATCTCGTCTTCTAGAAATTCTTCTTTGGTAGACCTAACTTGATTTTGTATTTTTTCGATCACTTTTTCAAAAAATATATAATAAGATTTGCATATTGATCTTTTAAGAGTGCCCTAAGTTGAACTGTGAATCTTGAAAATGCCTATATGATCTTTCCAATTTCAGTATCCGGTGGAGGTTCTCTTAAAGCACGACTAAGGCATGTATCTATCACATTTGATATAGTAGGGAAAAGATTAATTATCTTTATAATTTGAAGCCTCATAAGTTTGTTGGGTAAACAAACAAAACCCACCTATGCATCTTGCCAAATCCCAGTACTTTGTGGTGAATTCATTGATTCTTCTGTCTACGACGCAAATGAAAGCCAACATGATTCATTACGTATCCAAGTAACCAACTCTGTGAGGTCCTGATCCTGATCCTGATCCTGATCCTGATCCTGATCCTGATCCTGATCCTGATCCTGATCCTGATCCTGATCCCGGTCCCGGTCCCGGTCCCGGTCCCAGGGGTATAAAAATCACATGCATTGTGCGGTTTCCTGTCGAGTCAACAACTTTAGACGGGTTAAGTGACATGTATCTCGACAAATCAGTTGTTGCAGATATTATATTAACAACCAATGCCCCAACTGGCCAAACATCCATTACAATCACACATAATAATTCCAAATCTTGTTAGTATGCAACATCTTCACATAGAAATGCATGCGATATAAAAATACATTCGATTGAAGCTTCATTATCATACGTGATCGTACCTAGGATGTCATTATGTAATAATTTTGGAATACCTCGCTTCTTCATGACCAAGGTCACTATATCCTCCTTAGCCTCAGCCCGAGAGGTTGCATTCTCTATACAATTAGAGATATTATCATTTCTGTTTATAGGAGCGTGGCTTGGTCAATGAAGTTGAATCTCTTGCTTATCTTTTTCATGGTGCTCAAACCTCTTAAATAATAACCAAGAGTTGGAGCAATGGAATGTATACACATGTGTCATCTCATATCTATAAAAATGGTTGTGCATGAGTTATAGAAGGTGTTGTTGACACAAAAGTGTAAAAATAAGGAATGAAAAACACGAGTAGTATGGTCTTTTTTTTTTGAAAAAAAAACATGACCGGAAAGGAAAACTATATGTGAATTTCACTTTGTTTCCCAAGAATATAACTAAAGGAAGTACTTCTTGTCATCTCATATTTCCCTTGTTTTTTATTGGTAATTATTTCCAAAATTGTGAATTAGTTGAATCTCTTGTGAAGTATAAAATCATACAAAAACATCTCCTATAATTTTGTATATTTTTACATTCAACCAACTCACAAAAATAGAAAAAATCATCAATGAAAAACACAAGGGAAATAATTGGTCTGGATGTATGTTAATTTTCTAATACTTGTTTGTTCACATAATTATTCATATATGAATATCATGTATCAATACATGTTACACATATGTATGAATAAAATATCATTCATATATAAATAAACACAAGGAAAATGTTTATTCATATATTTCATTTGAATTAATCATATATGAATATTTATTTATGAATAAAATGTTGATTCATATATGAATAAACAGTTATTCATACATACAAATATAGAATAACTTCTGTATATGATTATTTCTTTTCAATGAATCATATATGAATAAACTAGATAAAAAACAAGTTTTACGTATACCTTTATCATGTTTTCGTTTGGATCTAGTTTCTTGTACTTCAATAGAATCATCTTCATCCTCAACTCGCTTATCCTTGGCTTTTCCTGTGATAAATAACATGTCATATATGATTATTCTCTCTATATATAATAACTTGTGCATATGATTACTTCTCTTGAATAAATCATATATGAATAAACATGACAAAAAACAAGCTTTATATTTACCTTTATCATGTTTTTGTTTAGATCTAGTTTCTTGCACTTCAACAGAGTCATCTTCACCTTCAACTCAATTATCATTAGATTTTTCTGTAATAAATGACATGAGAGTATTATCATGAGATTTTCATGTAATAATTTATATAAATGTTCACATGTATAACAATAATCATATATGAATAAAACTTAAACAAAGTATGAGAATAAATATGTACTTATGTGTGAACATCAATTCAATCACCATTATTCATATATGAATGTTCATATATAATTTATATATGAATATCTATGTATTAATAAAATGTTGATTCATGTATGAATAAACAATTATTTATACATAGATACATCTTCACATCTGAATACACGTTTATTCATATATCATTATCTCTGTAATAAAAAAACAAAACGCACAGATACCTTTCTTTCTTCTAGAATACGATTTGCTGAAATCCTTTCCTGAAAGTGTACAAAAACACAAATCACGAATGAATACACAAATCGAGAATACACAACAAACCTTAAAAACCATTAAAATGCATCCAAATACTCAAAAACCCTTGAAAATGTAAAAAAAACTATAAACTGAACTGAAACCCTAAATAATACTTCAAAATCAACTCCTTCCAAAACGAAAATAGAAAACCACCACAAATACTGTAAGAAAAACAATTTTAAAATACAATCGTGCTAACCTTTATCATCGCGAACAGAATAACTTCTCGTAACTACTCTTTTTTCCGTTGACATTGTTTGAAATCACCATGAAAGTAACAAAATGCAGAGAGAAAATGTTACGGTTTCTTCAAAATAACTGAACGATCCGAAGTAATTGGTCAAATTCATACGCAAAAGGGTGATCATAGGCACTCATAGTCTGCAACTCGATATCCGTTCTGATTTGATGTACATGTAAAATGCCAATAATACCCTCGCGTCAGTAACTAACTATCAATATTATTACAGATTTGCCACCGCCTTATTTGAAATCCAATCATTATTTACAAAATTGCCACCGCCTTAATTTTTAATACAAAACCATTGGCTGAAATTAATTCTCACAATCTCAACCTAATATATATTGTCAATGGAACCTCTCTCTCTCTCTCTCTCTCTCTCTATATATATATATATATATATATATATATATATATATATATATATATATATATATATATATATATATATATATATATATATATATATATATATATATATATATATATACTAGGCACGTTTGAGGGTCGTGCTTAACACGACCCAGTGTATTGTAAAGTGCCGTCATGAATTATGTGAAGAGGAGATGTTTAGATGAACATCTGGTTAGATAGATTAGACAAAACATAATTTTGTAAGAGGATAAAAAAATAGTACTCTATGATGCTTAAACATATAAAAATGTGTATTGTAAAGTGCAGTGCCATAATTACAAATAATTTGAATGTACAATGTTAACATGCTATAATAAGAAAATAATAATATAAATGCTATAATAGAAAATTTTAAAAATGCTTTCATGTGAGTGGTAAGCGTGATTCTTTTCTTTGAAATACCTTCATTAAAGAGTTCCATATTTTGTTGTCCAGCTGTTCCACCTCCATCGTTGCTTGTGATCCCATTATATAGTATCCATTATGAAAACTTACATTAGATGCATGTGATGGGCATTTACAATTCGGGTATTTTTGAATACCTTCTTGTTCAGTTCTTCTTTGAGAGCACCTTCCTTACCAATGCACAATGTTATAATGAGCGGACTTAATAGGAAAAGATGAGGAGCTCAAGTGGTAAAGACTTCAGACTCTGGAATCCTCCTTTAGACGCGGCAACATTATAATTACTTTTACACTTAATATTAGAGGCAAACAAAGAGCACTACCTATCTCTTTCAAAAACAAGTTGCTTTAAATGTGGTTTAGATTCCAAGGAGTGTGACAGCTTTATATCTACATTATGCAATAGTAAATGCAAAGCAAAACTATGAGAATAATACCAAAGTATACTACCTACTCGAATTTCATTTGGGAATAATGGAAATAAAAAACTTATATATTTCTAGGTTAATAGATCTTTAAAATGGTCTGATTATTAAATTTTGCTTTGTGCCATATCAGTCAATTTCCAAAATAAAATGAAGAATTACAAGAAAGAGATTAAGCGCATGTTTCTTTTTACTTGATAGGAACAAGATTTAATTTGGAAAGCTATATATGGTTGTTATTTTTACAAAGTAGGAAAAACCAACGTAATAAAAATATTCAACGACCTTTATAGCAGCTAGTAATAGTGCGTACTTACAAAAAATGACTATTTTGAGACTCTTTAAAGACACAAAAGTTTACAAAGTTAATGAAACATTAAGAACTATGCAATCTCAAAAAAGGAAATGGATAAATTTGGAAAACATACGTACCTCTAAGGGAAACTCATTCACACATGGAAGTAGCATTATCGTAAAATAGATGTCGCAAACCATTTGTACATAGTCAATCAATACACCCTCCACTGCAAACTGACACATATAGATCCTAATTAGCAGAATGGATACATATAGCATTATTAGACATGAAAATGTGAAAAGAACATACATTGTTGATGACGGTACTCTTCAAGATTATCACTTTAATCGCAAAACAAAACCTAAGAACATAGATTATCAAATTTCTTTTCTTGAATTAAATAATTGTATAAAAGCATCTTCGACATAAAAAAAACATTTAAATTTTGCTTAGCATTAAAATGACGATTCAAAAAAAACATTAAAATTTTGCTTAACATCGCTTTTTCAGTCCTAGTATGCCATAGTGGTCTGCATCTGTAATGGTTGCACTCTAAAGAGAAACTTCATCAAACTTCTGCAACTTTTTCAAATATTTACGTCTGACAACAAGCAAAGGTTTATAGTTATTTTCTGGGATTTTCTATAATTCTATATGCTATGGTGTTTGATTGATGAACATGAAGTGAATCTGATTGAAAACAGTTAGAATTGCAAAAAGAGTACCAATTCCACGAACAGTTTTTTCGACGTTTAGTTCAGAGATCAAAGAAGGAGTCCCTTTGGTACTTCAATCGTACTCTTCGTTATAAAGTTTCACTACTCTTCCGCGCCTGTGTAAATCCAAAAGTTTTCTAGAAGATACAATAAGAATGAATAAAGTAAAACTAAGAACAAAAAGCTGGTCGTTGTATTATAGTGGTAAGTATTTATGCCTGTGACCCGGGAGACCCATGTTCGATTCCCGGCAACGGCCTTCTTTACGGATTAATTTTCATGAGCCTCATGAAATTTTCCATGTATTACAATTGTAACCTGGATGTTTTATATTTATTAACTTCGTTTCTTTGATTATCATAAACGGGTTACCTACCTAATTATGTGACAAATTATAGTTTTTGTAGAATAATGTGATTGTGTACATAAATCATGCAAATATGTTTTATCGTAGCATCTAAAGGCAAGCTTGTAGGGACTCGTATTTTTATGGATATGATATTAATAATAAGTGCTTATTTTTTTGATGAAATTGAAAAACTCCTTGTGAACGAACCCTACATGATTTTTGAGTTCTTTATTCTCTAACAAATATCAGAACTTTGTATGGGCTACAATCCTATCTTTTGGTCCACTAGATATAAGAAATTGTTAAGAAAAAACAATATATTTTTCTTTTCCTCAGGCGATCGAAGATGATTGGCGCACGTGACCACAAACCACGGTGTTGCTGGTACTAATCCTTCCTCGCCCGCAATTATACAACTAAATTTATTTTAATGTGTTTAATTTTTGTCTGACCAAACTCCATATTCATGCGGGGAAATTAAATTTATCATCAAATCTATAGAAACTGTAATTTGGTATTTATATATATAAGTTATATCAATTTATGTTGCCGATAAATACAAAAAATAACACCAACCTTATACCTAATCAACTGTTATTTCTGAACTACCGAAAAAATATGATCCTGGTATTTAATTTAGAGGGTACCTCAAGACTTTTTCAAAGTTTTTTTGTAACTCAGTTTGAGATACTCTCCGGTCTCTACACACGCATAGTCTCCAACTCTCACGCACTTGCGGGTTCTCACCAAATGGCAAGACGTTATGTAAAACACACTTCAGATGAGATATTTGAATTAGTCAATTAAAAATAAAGTTCCAAATATTTTGTAAAATGAATGTGCGGAATAAGATCCCATATGTGAAGTTTGAAAACAATTAAAAAAAAACAGGTTTATAAGACCAAGGGGAGCCGTGAGCATTCACCCCAAGTGGTTGGAGTGCCATGTAGGTGCCACCTCACTTTTCCCTCACTAACCCCTCCCCCTTTCAATATTAGGAAATGGTTACCACTCAATAACCACTCATTTTTTTTAATTAAATAAATAATATAATTTAAATTAAACCAAAGTAATTCTTTTTAAAAATAACACTTCATTAATTAAGAAATTAAAATTACAAACGTAAATTAAAACGACCAACGACAATTAAAAAACGACAATTAAAAACAATACATGATAAAACATGAAAAAAATAAAAACGTCAATCCTCCGAGCCGTAACAGTCGTTGTCGGCTAGTTCATCTTCGTCGTCGTCCATATACTCCTCCGATTTTTCATCTGTCAACAAGAACAACTCTTCATTTTTAATATTGACGACGTCAATTGTGTTCCGGTGGACATGCTCCGACAAATCCGCTCGAAGGTTGTTGTGCAACTCGCGGCTACGTACATCTCAGCATGGTTTAAATTGTTTTCTAAACATCCAAGCCTCTTGTATATTTAGTCTTCCTCTAATCTCCTAATTCGAACACATGTCAAAATAAGTAAGTCAGGCTATAAAAGCTATAACACCCCTAGGTTTAACTAGTAAACCGTTTAACAAAAATCCAAAGTTTCAAAAGATAGTGTTTGTACCCTTGTCTGCTCTAAAACAATAGACTATAATGAGTTGGAATGTCGTTTATTTTCCATAAAACCACTTCTTTCATTTGGAAGAAGATGCTTATCGTTGTGTCTTTAGTACGTACACTTGAGTACCACAACTCTTAAGCTTGTCTTCCTGACAAGAAAGACAACATTAATGAGAACTCTTTCATACATAGCTATAATGGAAAATTGTATGTGGTAAGTACGACCGACCACGTGCTGTGAGCCTGGCTAATGTGACTATATGGATTATAACCATTAGTCGCAAGCCTTAGGTGAATGTTTTAGAGTTCTCTCAAGAAGTTAAGGTTCTTTATATCAAAATTTTCCATGAAAATCCATCAATAGGATGACACATTGTACCAACTTTTGATAATCCGTATTATGAAAACTCTTATTTTTTCCTTGCACTTTAAACAATAAATATGTTGTAGTGTAAGGGTCACAATAAAGTATGGTAACACCTTATGAGTTTCCTTTTTACCCTTTGTGTTTTTATTTGTCCATAGACTCTCTTTACAAACCGGACAATTTTGCAACGCCTTTGTGTTTCTCTCCTATAAAAGAAAACAATAATTTTTTCATACGTGTATCGAGTCATAAATCAAAACCAATATTTTTATCATCTTCTTGGCTATTTAGTGTTAAGCGGAACCGTATTTTCTTTAGGAAATGCAGATTGTACAACCCAAGGAGCTGATCAAATGAACAATCAGGTCAACTTGCTATTCAACTTGAAATTCATGAATTTTGCTAAAACAAGTCGAGGGAAATATCTACACCTAAGGCACTTCGCACTTTACGACTAAAAGTAAGTAGAGAATCAATGGCGAAGCCAGTAAGGAGACAACCGGATGTTGTGCCCCCTCCAACTTTTCTAAGTAATTAATTATAGTGTTATACATGAAATAGGCCCTCATTAATTTTAAGGCTCGTATGGGTAAACTAAACTCCAAAGCCCCTTCCATCTATTATAATTTCCAAACGTTAGTACCTATTTTTTTATTTGACGCGACTTGCTCATAGTTAAGACTTAAGAATGCCTTTCCGTTGCTACAATACACCACAATTTCATTGACCAATCAATAATAGTTAATCTTTAATTCTTCTAACAAATTAATTTTTGTAATTTATAACTAGTAATTCTATTATGATTGTTAATTTGTTTTTTTCATAATCTTAGGGTAAAATATAAACAAGAAAAAAAGTTATTGATTTTTTTTTTCTAAAAGAAAATAATACCTCCATGAACCTTAAGTGCATCATTCTAGTTATAATATTAGGGAATATGTTAATAGTACATATGTATAACCTAAAAGTATTTGTAATATCGACGAGCCAATTATTGTTGAACATGAGAAATGATATTTTAAATTTTGGAAGAGGTAAAATTAGATTATTTGATACGTGATCTTGTAGAACGGACTTCAATCTTAATCTATCTTGCAAAGTAATTTGCCATGCAAAGTAATTTGTTTATTATCTTATTACAATGTAAGCCCCTCTTATTCCAAAATTCTACTCCGCACTCTAGAGAATATAACACTTTGGTGATCTTTACAGATGCTCTTGCACATATTACGAATAGAAAGCTAAACTAAATGACACCTCCTAGAAGAAAATCAAATGAATACGGTAACTGAAAACAGGATATAATCAAACTTAATTGTTATCGTGTTTGATTGATGAACAAATCAAACAGAAAGTAAGAACAATTTGGAATTCTAAAAGGAGTACCAATTCCACTGATAGCTTTTCGACGATAACGACAGAAATCAAATTAGGAGGTTCCTTTCGTACTTCCGTCTGATTTGCCTCCGTCCCCTCAACGTTCACCGTCGCTACCGACGATAATGGTACACCGTCGGCGGAACTCCTGACACACAACCTACACATCGAACTGATGCAATTGTTAGAGCGGCTTCTTCTGTCGGCCGGATTGCTGACTTGCCGGCAGAGATAGGTACCTGCAACGGCGAGAGAAATGTTGACCGCCGACGTAGTCAATCTGTATAGAGAAAGAGTTGCCAGAAATTATGAGAAACCTGATAACTAAAGGATTTAAAATTTTATAGCAAAAGCGAGTCGTTGTAGTATAGTGGTAAGTATTCCCGCCTGTCACGCGGGTGACCCGGGTTCGATCCCCGGCAACGGCGCTTTGTTTTTTTCTTATTGACAAAACGCCTTTATTATGATGAATTGCAATTTAACCTCAAAGTTTCGATTTTAACACTTCGGTTATTAACAAAAAATTGAATTGAATTTTCTCGTAAGTTTTTAATTGGAATTTATGTTTAACTAGTTTTAATTATTTGTTTGATAATGAGATATCTTGGTTTTTTTTCCCGCACTAGATTCCATTTTCGCACACATTTGATTTCAAATTAAGGGATATATGTGTAATTAAGTTTTATTAATTTGGTTGTCAAGGAATAAGAATTCAAGAAAGAGAACGGTGGTCGAAGATGAACGCTAAAATGACTAAAAACCTTTATAGATCCTTTAATGGTTCAGAGTAAAGTCCAGTTCAATGGATAACCATGCACTTTTTAGGAATAAGCATAATTATCTATCAATGTTATAAAACATTTAGACCAAAAATCATAAAACTTAAGTAGTACAAGTAATAAAGGATGAAATACAATCGAAGACGTGTATCATAATCTCATTAGTCATATTATGGGCTGGGCCGTCCCAAGCAAATTTGGGGCCCGGGGCAAAAATAAAAAACGAGGCCCTTTACAAAAATAAGAAATTAAGATAGAAAATTACCGATGAGTCAGAAATCCAAAATCTCTTCAACAATATGAGCAATTCACGACTTCACCTTCAGGATCACTGAATCAGAAATCAGGGCTTCACTCCTTCACATTCAAGAATAACTTAATCAATTAATCATTGAATCACAAATTCATAAATTGAAAATCAGAAATGTACTCACCAGTTCCCCAATCAGCAAATCCCCAGACCTTAAGCGGCTTGCTATTGCAAATCAGAAAGTTACAAATTAGAATCAGAAATCGAAATTCAATTTGAAGCCCGAAAAGCTGAAATCGAAATTAGTAAAATCACTCAAAATATGAAATCGATGTTATGAGAAGTGAGAAAGAAATATGAGAATTGAGATTTATACTCATAAAAATCATAGCATTCAAATGAGATAGAAAAAAGAGAAAGCACGTCATAGTAGGGGTAAGCATTGGTCCTCGGAACCGAGCCCAAGCCCAAGAACCGAGGGAACCGAACCGAAAATAAGAACCGAGTACATGTCACGGTCGGTTCTCGGTACCAAGATTTTGCTTAGGTCGGGTTCGGTACACTCGGGTTCGGTACACTCGGGTTCGGTACTGTGGGTTTGGTCGGTTTTAGGGTATTAGGACCGAGTATCCATGGAATTTTAAAAGCCCACATGTTTTATCCAGTATCGGCTAGAGAGTCTCCGAAACTGATGATAGAAGTGTAACATCCCCTTACATGCAAGGTACAACTCCATAAAAGCAGCAAAATGATAAAGAATGATGTATTAATTGTTGAAGAAGAATTAGCCATAGAAGAGTTTGATATGAAAGCAACCTTGGTGACCCATCTTTTTATCTTTACTGGTGCTACCCCTCCCGCCATACACCGATGACGTTAATTCGCATTATTGCCCTTGAAGCATTTATGAGATGAGGCATTATATATGTGCCAATTGATATAAAAGAAGATTTTGATTATATACAAAAAAGATTTTGATTTCTCGGTTCTCTCGGTCACAAGACCAAACCCGATACCAAGACAAAACCCGGTACCAAGACCAAAACCGGACCTAAAAACAAACTCTTGGTCCCGCTCAGGTAATACCCGACCGAACCCATGCAAAACCGACCCCGACCCCAAGACCAAGTACACATTTTTGGTCTGTCCTCGGTTCCGGATTTCCCTTAAGCTTGGTCTCGGTCCAGCTCGGGTTCGGTCCCGGTCGGGTCGGTTCCCGGACCAAGCTCATCCATACGTCATAGTAGCTTATAATGTTGCTTTGGTATCCCAAAAAAAAAGTACTAAAATTTGCAAGCATATATGTAATTGCCACTGTATGGTTCCTAAACCATGTATACATTTGATATTCTTTTGAAGTTTAAATATTTTAATCATAACAATATTAATGATTTCTACTGCATGCTTCTAAAGGACAAAACTTATATATTAGACTTGCTTGCCTTTACAGAATATCCACAAAGAATACCTAGTTAAGGTTTAAATTAAATCCATCACTATATATAACTAAATGGCAGAAATGAAGATGGTAGCACATTAAAACAAAAGGAGCCAAGATACATGTAAATTAAAGCTCTCTCAATGGCTCAATGACATAGAATCACCACAAACAATTAGTCAGTATTGTTTCAGTACTTGTATGTCATAAAAAGTCAAAACAGAAGCCAACTTTAACTGTTGTTCACTCTTTCCCCAGTACAAACCCAGAAGCAGCAAATCATCAAAGGAGCATCTTAGGCTAGAGGGAGTAATGGTCGCCAAAGAGGTCGCCAACCCTCTTGGCGAGCCACCTCCACTCGCCATCCCCACTCCACATTGTTTCGCCATCTTGCTCGCCAACCACCATCGCCAAGCTGTTGGCGAGATGCCAACAGCCTTTTTCCTTTTTTTTAATTCAAAATTATTTAATCTCTCTCACATCACAAAAATTATTTAATCTCCTTGGCCATTGGCCACCACTGCCTACAAAATGGCCAACGCCTGCCAACCATAGTCTGGCCCACAAAAACCTCTTGGCCATCCATTGGCCATTGGCCACCACTCCGTGTAGCCTTATTGTGAGCTTTGTGGTCTATCATTGTGACAATTCAACACATAAAGAAACTAAAAAAATCATTTTCTTCAACTCGCTATCACTCTTTGGCTGAAGTTATTATGAGAATTGAAGCGCTTGAAGTTATTCTGAGAAAGAAAATCGGGACTTACCTTCTTCGATTTTGTTACCGGTGCAGCAGCCAGCAGGTTTTGCGGTTAGATGGGATGCGATTGCGAAATTAGAGTCCATCATTCCTGGAGAATCGGTATTGCAAGGCTGATTATACGCACCACATTCCTGATTCCGCTAGGCGAGCTGCAATTGTAAGGCATCTGATATCCGGCTTCACGCATCTATTCCCGAATCCCGCATCTGAATCCGCCTGGTAGTAGTCCAACTTAGTATAGTAATGGGTTTGAGGTTAATGGAAGATGGGCCATTGGGGTTTGGAGGCCCTGGGCTGTCGCCCAAGTTGCCCCTCCCATTGGGCCGGGCCTGATTATGGGGATCACTGGACAGAGGTAGCACAAATTTTTCCGCATATTATACAATAAGATAAAACTTAGAAGTTAAAATTTCATTAAATATGATAAAATAATAAAGTGTCAAACTAATGTACAATTTACATTCTAAAGATGACTTCTCTGATTTTTCATTTTTTGGAAGCGACTTGTCATATTTTATGTTTTAACATCCATAAGTGCTTCCATTTCCACACTACAAATAAAAGCATCATTCAAAAAATCGTCACTCATTCTATTATGTTAATCGGTGTTCACGCGTTTCATTGCAGAAAAACAATTTTCAACTGTTGCGTTTGCAACGGGCGAAACCAAAGTTAGCTTCAATAACATATAAATCAAATGAAATAAACGATGTTTCCATGTTTCCACCATCATACGAAAAAGGTCCGCAATTCACTTCAATTGAGCAAATTTTTCATCACGTAGCAAAGAGTGATAATATATATTAAGTTGACCGCTAAGATGAACCCGTTCTGATGCATTAAAATCATTTTGATATATCTCACTTAACTTCAACAACTTTTCTTTATAAAACTTAGAAAATGAATCACAAGGACTCAAAGCCGCCATGTTTTCTATCAATTCGGTGCTTACTTCACTAAATCGATCCCCAAATTCTTGAATTTGCATATCCAAAACCATGTTAAAAATCACAACTTCAAAATGCTGTTGATTAGTAATATTAGTCGTACAGTTTCTTGAAGTAACAAAATTTTCCGATATTTCCACAATTGCAATATTATGTTTTTGACAAAAAAAAACACATACTTTCTTCAAAATTTATGGAAACTCATCATTTCTTAAAGCTAACAATGCTTCCTTTATCCATTTTACCAATGAAGCCACTTCCAAAATATGTTGATCTTTTCTTTGAAGATGTTTTGACAAGCTATTTTAATGAAGCATTGGGTATTTTGGCTTAATTAGTTTGGACTACTAAATAATTATTTCTATGATATTTTTTCATTTAATTTTAGACTAAATAATTTAGAGGTAGCACAATTTTTTCCAGGGATTGCACCTATATATAAAAAAATTGAAATTTTTTGCTACTACTCGGAAAAATTTCAAGTGTAGCCCGTGCTACCCTACCACTAAGGTCTGCCACTGATGGGGATGTTCAGCTGGTAGCCTTTGCTGTGATTATTCGTGTACTAAAATCTCATTGGTCAAATTTACGAAGATGTTCATCTTATTTATATGACTCCTTCTGTAAACATTCATTTGCATACTAGAACACATTATCATTTCTCTTTGAATTTCACAACGTTAAATGGCTTTTTCTTTTTCAAGTTTTGAAGGTAAGACTTTTTTTTTACCTTTTTTTTACTTGCATGTCTAGTAAGTAGTAATCAGCTATTCCAATCCCATTGTCCACTCATTTGCAGGGGTGTGCCTAAGAGGATGTGAGGTATGCAACTATATAATGCCCATGTCGTATAGAGGACCAGAAAAAAAGATTACGTTTACTATTTAGCGATTGATATTTTCGTCGATAATCCGTCACCAAAAACCATTTGCGACGGATGACAGAACTTCATCGCTAACCCTTGCAAATTCTTTCGCTAATCTCTTGCAAAGTTCTATTGCTAATACTTCGCAAAATTCCGTCGTTGATCCCTCGCAAAGCCCGTTGCTGAAAAATTTAGGACCATTTTTTTACTCTTTGTAGTATTAATGAATTTTGCTTGTATATAAAAGATATATATTTAGAGGTCTATTTTTATTTTTCATATAGGACCCTCAAAATTAAAGAGACGTCCTTGCTCAGGCGAAAAAAATCATTGTACCAAAGCTTGAATATATTAACTTCGATGTCTCATAGGGTCTATCTTCCATGGCAAACTCTGCTCCTCAGCTACATATGATGTCGTTTGCGACTACTCCGTCATCATTGGAACCCTAAACATTGTGGAACTCTGTTTTGGGTACGTCTCCCACTACATATTAAACCAACTTGCCACAAAAACTCGACGTCACTTAATATGCCATACCCAGTTGCTGATACTTCATTGTTAAACCAAAATAGCATAATCCAAAATAAGTTATCATACGACTGAACGAGTTTAGCAATGGTGCATTAAGAGTTATCGGCTCAACTCACACCTGAACAGAAGGATGCGTGAAATATCACTATGAATGATGTGGATAAGAATAGTATAACATCCGACTGTTTAATGTAACGTCGTGTTCGGATTGGTAAGTACTCTACCCTTATATCCTAAGTGGTTACGATTAATTAGAATAACAATTCCCTCTTAGGGGTATTTTGGTCATTTTTATAATGGGTTATGAATGAAAGTGGAAAGTGGTGGTTACGAGGCCAGAAATGTACTTGAAACCTTGTTGGAACCCCAGTGATGTTGGTGTATATGTGTTTGGTGTTTAAACAGGAAAATTAGGCAAGAAAACTACCACAGACTAATTAGTGACGCTAACAGGCAAGGTTAGCGCCGCTAATGTGAAAGTAGGTTATTATTTTGGGTTCTAGCATGAAATGGTATCGCATAGGAGAGGAATAGTGTCGCAAGAAGTTAGCGTCGCTAACCTCTATCATTAGCGACGCTAATGTGCTAAATCGACATAGAGACGTTTTAAAAGTGTTTTGGGTCATTATGTGGGTCTAAAACTCTGGAAAAATGCCATTTCTTAGCAGGAGAGGTTCCTTGGAGTCCCGGAGCAACTAGAAAGAGGATGTGAAGGTGTAAATCAAGAATTTGGTTCAAAACATCATCTTTTGCATCAATTGAGGTAAGAACTTGTGATTGGTTGCTTCTGATTTCATGGTAGCTGGCTGAGATTATGCTAATTACAGAGGATATGATATAAATACTTGTGATTAGGATGAATTAGAAAGGATTAACATGAGATTAGCTTGGAAAAAGGGTTTAAACTCAAACCCTAATACACATGTGTTGTTATACTAGTCCCAATACCTGCAAATAGTGTTAATCCATCGAATTGGGACCCGAGTTTGAAGTCTAGACAGATTAAATCGGACCAAAATGGAGATTTTGTTGTGCAGACCAGTTAGCACTCCATTTTGTTGTGCAGACCGGTTAGCGGCGCTAACTGGTGAGTTAGCGGCACTAGCCGGTAAGTTAGCGGCGCTAACTGTGGCCAGAAGGATATACATGTTTTTCTAGGCAGAAATCAGGGAGTTTGGCACATTATTCCTTAGTGGTTTAACTGAATGAATATAGAGAGATTATAAGTGTTGTATGTGGGACAATGTAGGTGTAACTAGGAGCTCACAGAGCAGGAGCATATTACATACTAGTCCACTCCTTCTAGAGTTATAGCCGGCAGTTAATCAGGTGAGTAATCCATGCTTCTCCCTATATGTTATGTGACTGTGGAGCCTGCATGGCTCAGTGTTACTTTCTCCTATGGGGCCACATAACCGATACATGTGGTTGGGACCACCTTTCCGTAGAGCCACATACCTGGTACTTGTGGTTGAGACCACCCTTTCTGTGGGGCCACATACTTAGTGTTTGTGGTTGGGACCACATGTGTTGTAATCGCCTTAATGGTCGGCAGTTCTATTGCATGCGCAAGGGGGTGTACAGTGAGTCTTTGTGACTCAAAACCGCGGGGGTTGAGGAGGGGACATATGCGATTGATTTTAGATGTTGTGGGTAAGCAGGGGGCTATGATATGATGTGGTGGTTGTGTGTTTATATGTTGATGTGTTCTCTTTATAATGTTGTATACTGTGATACGTGTTGATTATTCACTGAGCTTGTGTAGCTCACCCCTGTTGATACTAACCTTGCAGGTACTAGAGACCCCGCCAAGGGGAAGGACATAACTCAGAGAGTTAGGAGCAGATGATAGTGATAGAGAGGACCGTAGCAGCCCAACTTTGGGGAGATTTTGTTATGTTTGTGTATCCCCAAATATCACTTGTGTACCTCTTACTTGTAACATATACACCTATACTATATTTTAATGTGTTAAATATGTTTTTAAAAAGTGAAAAATTTAGGGTGTATTTGTTATTGTAAGTTGGGTGTTACATTTAATACAAGTACACCCTAAATTTTCACAAAATATAACGTGGTGTACGATGTAACTAAACACCGATTTACAAGCTATTATAAGAAGAATATGTACAATATGTTAGCGCCCTAGATCGAGTCGGGTTTACAACATTTTCATCAAAATATAATACTATACATAGGCCATATCCAGACAGTTGTCCCTCAGCTACTGCTTTACCCCTACCTAGGTCACTAGGTCCTAAAAGAACACAAATCAACAAATGGGTAAGCTACAATAACTTAGTGAGTAATAAAAAACATATATAAAACAAATGCTATGACATAAACAAGAACAAAATAATAAACTCCCACAAATGAATTAAGGTGTAACATTAGTTATAAGGTGGTAGTTATATTCAGCTATGACTACATATTAACAGTTACGTTCGACTATAATTGTTTATTCAGTTGCATTCAGCTACAACTGTACAGTCCATCTTTATTCGTTAAATTAAGCTACAACCATTAAATTCGGCTTTTCAGAGTAGCATTCAGTTACAACCCCTTTTTAATGTTCATCTATGATAGTTGCATTTAGGTACAACTTGAAGGGATTTGATCATAATAACAAAAACAATTTGCACAACAGAAGACTTAATAAGATCATACAAAATCATAAGTTCATAAAAAATCATAACTAGGATCATACAATCATACAGTTTATAGCAATTGTTGCAACTTAAAGTTGAATCATAAATTCATACCTTTATTTGGATGTAAGGACCCAAAGTAGAATCCATCTAATAATTCACATCTAAGAACACCGAAAACCAGACTGGCAGAGGTTCCACTAGGGAGGAGGCAAGAGGCACAAACCCTAGAAGGGTTTGCCAAACATCGTCAAAGGGAGGAGGGGAGGGAGTTGGTGGCTCCTTGAGTGACGAATGAGTTACTTAGGGTTTGATCCCTAAGCCTTTATTTATAGGGAAGCCCATCTAGGGTTTCTAAACTTATGAGCCTCCTTACACTTCAGCCACTTGACGGTTTCTATTAATTAAACTCTTTAATTAAATAACATCCGGTCCTTGTAATTAATTTCTTCCAAATTAATTTCTAATTAATTACCAATTGGTTTCTAATTAATTTATCATAACATGATAAAATTAATAAATTATTCTTTCCCAACTTATTTATGTCACTATTTGATTTTGCTAGGTCGTGAGGGCAACCAAAAAGGACCTTGCTATTATTAGAAATATCACCAACAATTAATGACCGTAGACACTATTTCCAACACAACTATTAGTAATATATAAGGTAATTGCATTCAGCTACAATTACCAAACTTCAACTTATATGATTCATTTTATCAACACATTTAGGAATCTCAATACACTCCCACATCTTAGTGCTTTGGTTCACAGATTACTCACCTTGGTTGGATTCGACAAACGATACCCTCAAGCTTTCTAATCCCATTTCCTTCATTTGTTTACTAGCTACTATAATAATGCATGATCATGGGTATTGTAACCCCTGGTTTTGTAAGATGATAATTAAAGGGGTTAGTGTGGAAAGAGTTGTGTTGAAAGAAGGTTGGAAAGGTATGTAGCGGCGCTAAGGCCTTCATGTCCCAGAGCTATGGTAGTACGATGCTAAAATAAGAAGAAGTTTAGCGTTTAGGTGCTAGTTGCATTTAGTGACGCTAAGGCCTTATGGTCGCGATGCGATGAGGGTAGCGGCATTTCCATATTGTAGCTGCATCGGGAGGGTTTTGGAAAAAAATATGAAGACCTTGTGCAACAAGTTGGTTGGGTTAGTGAAGGTGTAGTGGCTGCATCAGAAGGGTTCAAAGTTGATGTGGGAACTCGAGGAGGAGATGCGTGAGCATTATCCAAAGCTATTCGTGGATACGGATTTCGTTGACGAAATCCAGACAAGTAGGGAGAGTTGTAAGGCCTATGTCCCAGGTATTAATTTAAAGGTTTTAAGGAATTAAAATTTAAACATTTTTGGACAAGAAGGCACTTCACAATGCTATCAATATAGTGCTAACGACGGGAAGGAGGGTTTTAGTCCGCATGCGGTGTGTGGCACATAGTGAAGCTATCAGCCATAATTAGCGACGCGACGAGCCACAAATTAAAAACCAAAATCTCAAGCCTTGGCCCCTATTTAAATGCACTAAACCCTAGAGATACCTTTCTTATCAGCCTCCATACTCCATTAATACCGTAGCTCGAAACCGTTAGTTCTCCTTTGTTGATCCTAGCCTCATTTCCTTGCTTTTGAAGGTTACTTGGAGAAGAAAAAGGAGTTTGGTAGTGCCAAGGAGTTGTCTTCAGCCTAGATCTAGCTTGTTCTACATGTTTTTGGACCTTTATAAGTTATAAAGTCCCTATCTTGAAGATTTATATGCATATAGATAGTAGTTAGAGGTAGTTCATGGCTTTGTATGGTCCATTGTTGCTATGTTTCTGGAGTTTGGGATCTCCAGGTCACTAAGTTTGCTTCAAGATGTTTTCTGGAACTTCTATACCTCGGAGGAGGGCATGCACAAGCCCTCTTGAAGCCATGAAATGTTTTGGTTATGATTTTGGACATCTTTTGACCTATGGTTTGGGTTGGACATGCATGTCCACAAATTTCACATTTTTATGGGTCTACAGAACTAATGGAAGGATTCTGGAAGACCCTAGCCCCTAACTTAACTGATTAAGCACTTAATGAGGAGTTTGAAACCTTCGGAGATTAGTTGGAGTTAGCGACACGACCTCTGGTGAAACTCGCTTTCTAGGAAGCGTCCCGTAGCGGCGTTAAGGATATCTAGATGAGACGCGCCACGTTGACTTTGACCGTTGACTTTTTGACAAGTTTGAATTTTGGTCAAACTTTGAGGGATTTGAGGTGTTGATTGAAGGTTTGACCTTTTATTGGATTAGACCACTGATGGTTTAGGAGGTCTATGTTGATTGAGTATATTGGATTAGACCACTGATGGTTTAGGAGGTCTATGTTGATTGAGTATCCAAGGACGCGCGTAGGTGTGTATTTTCAGCTATGGTTTAGGTGAGTTTTCTCACAATACTGTGTGTCATGTTACATGTGTAGTTAACTTGTTAACTGTTAGGCTGAGGCTGTATGTTAGGCTAGTATAAACTTGCTTGCTGTTTGTTTAGTTGTATGATTGTTATTATCATTATGTTAGCTGTTGGTGGATCGGGGAGAGCCCATAAGTCAGACAGATTGGGGTCCCCTGAGAGTCCTTAGCTGATGGTAGAGCTAAGAGACATTGTGAACCATATGGATCGGGGCTAGTCCGAGAGTCCGTTTTGCTGGTGTGTTGGAGCTAGTCCGAGCACATTTCTTTTATGTTGTATATGTGATGAACGTATGATATTTTGGGAAACTCACTAAGATTTGTGCTTTCCCTCCCAAGTTAAATGTTCTTTAGGTACTTCTATTGATAAAAGGAAGCGCCTGACTTGACCACATCGTATCGGCATATTACTGAGATTTCTGTTGTTTTTATGATTTGTATGAGATTCAACATTATG
Organism: Cichorium intybus; assembly: GCA_023525715.1. NCBI lineage: Eukaryota > Viridiplantae > Streptophyta > Magnoliopsida > Asterales > Asteraceae > Cichorium > Cichorium intybus. The sequence goes on along the minus strand of CM042015.1, from coordinate 63,811,249 downwards.
GATTTGGACACGTGGTTTTATTAAATTTGAATGAACGTTTTATGAAAATTAATGTGGTTTTATACTTTTACTATGATTTTTTTTTCTAAAAAAAAAGCTTGGCCTAAAATTTGGGACATTACATTTACTTATCTACATGTGTATGTTTAATATTGAGTAGATATATATATTTTCGTATAAATATATGGGAAAGTCGTTGGTTGTTAAAGGAGGTATGGCTTGACAAATTGATTGTCAATATAGTATACCAACGACAACACGACTTATCATTATACGCCTTGTTTCATTTGAGGGGCTGCCTCAACAAGAGGGCTTGATGGGAGATTACAATTTCCTTTGCATGTTTCAGAGCAGTTGGTGTCGTGCTATCTTCGTATAATGATCGGATCATAAGAAACAACTATGACTTTTTGCTTTATGATGACTTCTATTTAGTGGGGATCTTGTGCAAATCACAGTTTACTATAGATAGTGTCTAACATTTTTAGTATGTGACGGTTATGTGTAAATATTATATCGGTTGACCAATTCATTTATTTTACACAACATTAAACTTAAAATTTTCTAAACGACATTGCTATTCATTTTCATTACTTAACCCAAAATGATACAAACTGTTATTACATTATTACAAACTTAATATTTGGGCCAAATATTCGAAAATTGCAATGGATATGTTTTTTTGGAGGTCAATAAAGCATACTTTAATTCTAACAACATCTGCAAGATGGTCTCATTCTGCCATAAGCCCGCTAGGCTTCACCGACACAACATAAATCCAATTTTCTACTGCTTTACTTTTTTCTTGGTATATTTTACCTATTTCAATTTTCTTTCACCTCTTCACAAAGAAGTTATGCACGTTCATTAAGGATCTAACTCATTTATGAGTCATCTAGGTTGTGTTCTTCGTCGTCCACCATCGTTTCAAATATATATCATCAACATCTTAGGTGACATTCATTTATCATGATTTGAGCCTAAGAAAATGAGTTTAGGTCGGATCAAATATAACAATATTCGTTTTTACAATATCAAACACCAACTTTATATGAACTCATTTTCCGTTGCATGATTGACTGTTATGATTAAAATACTTTATATAATACTTAAATAAGATGATATGTAAAAAATAAATATAAGATATATAGAAATTAAATGTTACATAATTAATTGTAATTGTACCCAAAAAAATAAGCGAAAAAATACCAACCATTTCGTTTATGAAGTCATTATCAACCGTGAAATAGTCAACTCATGGCTATTTGAGAGATTGATTTAATTTTCAATTATATTTTCGAAAATAAAATTAAGCACATTTATTTTTTTTAATCCGAAACAAAATAAGATGTCACTCCCAAAATAAAATAAAACAAAATAAAATATTGGAGTACCCTTTGCGGCTTTGCCCCCGTAATCGCATCGTTGCCAAAATACCATCAAGCTCAAATATGAACTCATTTCACGCCTGAATCACCACGTCAACTCTCCAATCTGTGTCTACGGAACTACTGAATATAATCCGGAACTGATTACATCGCACGATAAGCAACATCAACCCCAAACGATTCCACCACTGGTACGAACACAGCTCCTTATTCGAGTATAGTAAGCAAAACAAAACCGTATGTAACCTCGTAAAACTGGTCTCTAAGCAGAATTTACCGCATCTGATTTAATTTTTCTTCCCCACGTATTGGGTATGCCGATTACTAGTTACTAATTCGGTGTTCTCTTTTTTGCCACCAAGTGTTCGATAAAATTCCCCAGAGAGCACTAACAGCAAAACTCTTCGGATGTTGGTAAGGAAGTTGAGATATGGAAACTCAAAAGCTCTTTACGCCATTCAAAACATGTTTTCTATCTGTAATCTTAACGCTAATAGAATACCCAGATGCCAGATTACAAGTTTTTCCATGGCATTTCAAGGATCAATCAATAACCCCATGGAAGTTCTTCCCGGAAATATCCATCCATGTCGATCTTTTTCAACCATAACCAGCACGATCCTGGTCCAAGCTAAAGATCCTGCTAAACTAACCGAAGATTTACAAAACGCACTCGATGAAAACAGACTACACGATGCTTGGAACTTACACGAACAACACATGAACATGGAAGGCTTTCCTAGAAAATCCATCGTCAACAATCTTCTTACAACTTCTTCTCAAACTCTACACCCTCAATGGCTCGAAAGATCTTTTCAGTTAGTACAAAAAGCCATTCAAGAACACAAACAAAACTTACTAGAAAAGAAAACTCTCATATATCTCTCACTATGTCTCGCAAGATCCGGTTTCCATGTAAACGCAGCAACTCTTTTGAGAAAGTTACTTGAAACCGAACAATTCCCTCCGGTGAGTTGTTGGTCTGCTATATTAGCTTACATGTCACAAACCGCTTCTGGCGCTTACCTGGCAGCTGAGTTGGTTCTTGAAATCGGATTTATTTTCCAAGATGGAAGAGTGGACCCGCGTAAAAAGAGTAACGAAGAACTAATTTCTATGAAGCCGAATACAACCGCGGTAAACATAGCATTAGCGGGTTGTGTTTTATTTGGGAAAAACAGAAAAGCGGAACAGATTTTGGATATGATACCGCGAATTGGAGTGAAAACGGATGTTACGATGTTGATTATTATGGGTTATGTGTACGAAAGGAATGGACGAAAAGAAGAGTTGAAAAAACTAAAAAGATACGTCGATGAAGCTCATGATTTAAGCGATGTTCAGTTTCGGGAATTTTATAATTGTTTGCTTTCGTGTCATTTGAAATTCGGGGATTTAGAATCTGCGTCGTGTATGGTTCTTGAAATGCTACGAAAGGCAAAGAAAGCTCAAGATTCTCTCGGTATGGCTACGTTTAGATTCGAAGCGACGAAAGTCGACAATACCGCGATCGAATTTCATCGAATTGAGTCTCGAGAGGGTTTGACTCGTGAAAAGTCAACCGATGTTGAACATACGTTGTCGTATGGAGATTTTTGTGGCGATAGAAAGTTTATAAAGCTTGAAGCGGAATCGAAAGAATTACTTAACGATTTAGTAATGATGTTTCGGAACGGAAAACAATTAATTACTACCGAACATGGGATTCTCAAACCAACCGACACGGTTTTCGTGAAATTAGTGAAGTTGTTCTTGACAGCTGGCAAGATTAAAGAATTAGTCAGATTTTTAATCAAGGTAAGTAAAGAGGGCTCTCCTGTTTCTCCTGATTCTTCTCCTTTGATTCAAGTAGTGAACTCATGCATTTCTCTTGGTTGGTTAAATCACGCACACGACCTGCTCGATGAAATGCGTCTATGTGGTTTTAACACAGGAACATCTGTTTATTCGTCTCTTTTAAAAGCATATTGTAAAGAAAACAAAACCGAAGAAGCGAAATCACTACTTCGAGATGCGCGTAACGCTAAGATCCAATTAGACGCGAGTTCTTACAAATCACTAATCGAATCGCATGTAGTCAAGGAACAAACTCATGAAGCTTTAAATCTCTTTAAAGAAATGAAAGAATCCAAACTAGATAAATTTAATCAAGATAGTCACAATGAATTCGATACGTTGGTTAGTGGTGAACCTAAATTAATGGGAGAACTTTTACAAGAAATAAAAAACGGACACGAACTCGATTGTGGCATACACGATTGGAACAATGTGATTCACTTTTTTTCTAGGAAAAAACTAATGCAAGATGCGGAAAAAGCGCTTAAAAAAATGAGGAGTTTAGGACATGTACCGAATGCTCAAACGTTTCATTCGTTAGTGACTGGGTATGCTGCGATTGGCGGGAAGTATAGTGAGGTGACTGAACTTTGGGGTGAAATGAAGGTTCTTGGTTTGTATCATGGGATGAAATTTGATCAAGAGTTGTTGGATTCGGTTCTTTATTGTTTTGTACGCGGTGGGTTTTTTATTCGGGCGAATGAGGTTGTTGAGATGATGGAAAAAGGGAGAATGTTTGTTGATAAGTATAAGTATCGTACGCTGTTTTTGAAGTATCATAAGACGTTTTGTAAAGGGAAGAGTCCGAAGTTTCAAACGGAGTCTCAGATTAGTAGGAGGGAGGCTGCGTTGAGGTTTAAGAAATGGGTTGGGTTGTTTTGAGTTTTGTGGAATATTTGTTTATCTATGTTTGACTATTTTTTATGTTTCTTTAATTGTTATTAAGTAGAAGTTAGAATACAACCATCTTTGCTTATTTCCCATTTCTTTTGGGTTTTCTGTGTGAGTTGTATAATCCATATGACAAGACGTCAAGACCCTAGAGTATTTATTCAAGTTATATTTAAAGGGCTGTTTGATTTGCTTGTTACTGGTCCAGTATGATGTTACGTCCGAGTATGATGTTACGTCCGAGTCAGACCGTTAGTAATCCTAAAAATTACATCTGACTTGGTTCTAAACCCTTAAATTTACATCTTACTCAGTCAACTTGAGGATAAGTCTGTTGACTTGAGGATAAGTCTGACTGGGTAAGACATTTACTCAGTCACCTCTTACTCAATAAGCAAGTTTCAAACAACCCGGTTAATCGTAAATGTTGATCGTTAAGTTGTCTTTTTCTTAAAATAATAATCATGTCTAAAAACACTATTTTCTATTTCCAACTAAAAACACTTTTTTTTCTTCTGAATTTATGCAACAAAATGGTTTTTTATATGAGATATGCAACGGTGTTATGTTTTAGGACCAAAAGAAACAATATTTTATCAGTAACTTGTTTAACCAGTTCAAAAATGGCTGCATAGGTCGTGTGACGGCCTGAGTTGCATAATTTGGTAAAAAAACAAAACATTGTGGCGTAAATTGGTAAAACATGAAACAATTAACCGTATGGTAACTATTACATTGTGACATAAATTGGCACTAGAATGAACTTTGTTGCATATTTTGTGTAAAACCCCACTTTTTAATTGGCAAATAACGTTCATTACTTAAAGTAAGTTTGTAATTTTGATTTTTGTCCAACAATTGTATAAAATTATGATCCAAGTCTACTGTAGTATTGTTTTTTATAGCAAGGCACAACAAAATACAAGAATAAAATAGTTCAAAATTTTGAAATCCTTTTTTTTTTTTTTTGCTAATTAAAGGGTAAATTCTATGGGGCATTGATATATCTATCATAAATCATTGTCAAACCCCTCGTAATTGTACCGAAAGAGGGTCTATATTCGGGGTCTTCATCCCATGAGAGTTGAACCAGTTGAACCAAATCTTCAATGTTATCTTCATGCTCCGGGAGTGCTGGCCTTATCTTGCCCTCTCCAACTTGTAATGCAATCTGTTCCTCATCAAACACAGATGCACGCTAACTGTTTGTTAAAAGTCCTAAATGAAAAACGAATTAATTGGTAGTGTTTTAGTTTAGTACCTTGGAGGGACCGTAGTCTGTCTCTATATATGGGTATTGGCCTGTTAGAAGCTCGTTAAGTATGATGCCAAAACTGAAAACATCACATTTTTCATCGTATGGCTCACTTCGAATCACCTCGGGGGCCATGTATACGTATGTCCCTGAACAAAAAAACAACATATGTATTATATTTTGTGTTTCATAAGGCTTTGTTTTTACTATGACGTGCGTTGGACTAGGACTGCAACCGATGCCAATGAGACAAAAAATGAAAATCTGTGTCCAACCCGAAAAGGTGCATGGGACAGAGACTCGTTATCGGTTTCCTGTTTGTGAAAAAAATGTAAATGCCCTTCTTGTCCCCATCGTCGAAAATAGTCTTAAAAAGCTTGTCTAGTCCCCTCCTTTTTGTGTAACAAATGCAGCCTAAGGTTGCATTTTTTACATCAGACCGGACTTGTCAAGATTTCTAAGGCTATTCTCGATGATGAGGCATTTTCGTCTTTTCTACAAACGAGAGATCGAAAGCGAATCCATATACCACCTTTTCGGGTTAGGACAAAAGTTACAATTTTTGTCTCATTGACATTGGTCACAGTCCCACTCCAATGCTGGCCGCTATGTCCTATCTTGTTAATTAAAGAAAAGAAAAAGATGCAAGTCTAACCTGTTTCACCCGTAAACGCTTTTTCTTCATCCGATAAGAATCGAGCATGCCCAAAATCCGCAACTCTCACATGAAACGCATCATCCATAAATATATTACTAGGTTTTAAATCCCTATGTATAATCATAGGCTTGTGCTCATGTAAATACTGCATCCCTTGAGCAATCTCTAATGCCTTGGCTAATCTTTCCACAAAAGGTGGAAGCGGAGTGACACGTTCTTTCCTCCTTTTACCTGGACCATGTAGCCAGTCCTTCAAAGTCATGTTCATGAATTCAGTAACCACCCACCCATGGTTAGGTGGGTCAAGACACGCGCCCATTAGTCGAAGTATGTACGGGTGACGTTGTCTTGATAGGGTTTCCACCTCTTGAGTAAAGAAGCTAACGCCACAATCATTTAAATTGAAAAAATCGGGAAATATGCACTTCACTGCGACTTCTAGACCTCTCCATGTTGCTTTGTATATTTCAGCCGTGCTTCCTTGAGCTACTTTCTTGTGTAGTTCAATCTTTAACCATATAAAACAATAAACCAATCTCATAAGATTATGTGTGAATTTTATATTCAAATTCTTTAAAGTAATGAATGCATTAGGTTGTGTTTGTTACACCAGTAAAGACATGACTAGACTCTATTGAATAAGCTTTTTAAGGCTATCTCAGTGATGGGGGTATATATGTCTTTTACACAAGTTTGCAATTTTTGTCCCATTACATCTTAAGAAAGTTTTTAGGGCTATTTTCAGTGATGATAAGGAGGCTATTTATGCCATTTACACAACTTAGAGATCCGAAGAACAAAAGTTTGGACTGGAAAAAAATTACAATTTTTGTGTCATTGACATCTAAACAAGCTTTCTAGACTATTTCCGATGATGAGAATGGAATTTATGTCTTTTTGCGGTTTTACACAAACGGGCGGTCAAGAGGAAGTCATTGTCTTATAAAATTGCATTTTTTGTGTCATTGACGTCTCAACAAGATTTCTAGAGCTATTTTCAATAAGGATGAGGAGGTATATACGTCTTTTACACAAACGAGAATCGGGAGGGAGTCCTTGTCCCACTTTATTTCATATTTTGAGCGACACAGAAAATTGCAATTTTCATTCCATTAACATCAATCTCAGTCCCATTGTATGCTAAACACATACATCATGTGTGACAAACGGGGCCTTATGAGTTTATGTATGTACCTCATGTGGATCAATGTACCATCCGTTAAGCTTGGCTTGCTCGATGAGGGCTAAAATATTGGTATTTTGTGGGCCATTTGGTGGGGTTTGAGGATTTGTAGAAGCTTGAACGATGGCAGATGAGGGACTCGGAGATGGAGAGGATTCTTGAGGGTCGTCTTTTTTGTTTAGAATAAGATATAAGAACCCGTTGTCTTGTGCTACTTGTAGACAGTATTTTAGGTAATCTTGTGTTCTTTCCATCCTCAGCTTGTACATAGACTTCAATTCTTTCTCTTTCTTCACTTCTTTGTGTAGCTCTTCCACCTTCACAATTATTTCACAAACCAAATTAAAAACCAACATGACCAATGTTACGATGTTAAACTGTTTGTTTTCTACTTTTTGTAGCAGTTTTTCTTAGATGTAAAATTACATGGATCATTAAATCTATGAGAACCATAAGGCATCGTATGTTACAAACGATACGACATGAGAGGTTGTACCGCATTTGGCATGGACGGATTCATCTAAATGGTAGAAAAATTGACAATTTTTGTTCAATCCAAAAACCCGTTCTCAATCTATTGTCTGTAAAAAAACGTGAATGCCCTCTTATCACCGTCTTTGAAACCAGCCCTAGAATGTTAGTCCATTCTTGTCCCTCGTAACAAACACAACCTAAATTTCAAGGGCAGAACAAGAAGGGCGAGTTTCCATGGCCTTTGACATGGAGAATTGAAGTGATCTAATGTTTCCTATATGCATTTACATTTAATTTGTAAATAACAGTGAGTTTGTTGTACTTTGTTTATAGTGGCTTTCTAGGACTTTTTCGATGATGAAAATGAGGAGAACATTTACGTCTTACAAGAAATCCAAAACGGGTCCCCATCCCACTTTTTTTTCATTTTTTACACGGGACAAAAATTTACAAAATTTGACCCCTTGACATCAGTATTAATCTTGGTCCAATGCACACCAAACGCGTAACAAATGGTCTAAAAGTGTACCTGAAGCTCAAGTCTAGGGTTAGATTGACGAGGTGGCGAAGAAACAATGGCTGGTGTTGTCATGCAATCACCAAACGCACCGCAAAAACCTTTTCGAGACCTTCTGATTTTCGTGGCGGCCATAACAGCGGTGTTTGGTTGTCGCGGGGAGGATATGTTGGCGGTAACTGGGATGCTCTTGGGTGGTTGTCGACTCATGACGGGTGTTTTAGGTTGAAGTCACAAGGAGTGCATAAAAGGGTAAGGTGGTGATTTTATGAGAATATTTGGACAAAAGAGGTGCTTTCACTAAGCCAGCAATGGGCGGAGGTTGTAATAAAGGGGTTTTGTTTTTAGCATTGACATTTCTGCCCGTCTTATGTGAGTTTCTCCGCATGGATGAGCCGGAGTTTGTGATCTTCATTCCGTCTTGACTTCTATTACTTTCAAAAACTACCTCATCCATTTCAATTATATATATATATATATATATATATATATATATATATATATATATATATATATATATATATATATATATATATATATATATATATATATATATATATATATATATGTGTGTGTATGTGTGTGTGTGTGTGTGTGTTTATATATGCATGTACGTATGTACGTACGTACGTATGTTTGTCAGCAGGCAACCCACGGTTTATTATTCTGTTAATTATGTTTTTGTCATTGTTATTTTGTTGATATAAGGGAGCGTAGAACATTTTTTTAAAAAATAATGAAATCTATTAAAAGAATTGGAATTTCAGTAAACATTATTTGGAACGAATTAGAACATGTCATGTGTTTGATAACATAAGATTTGAATGGAATTATATATTTATATGTTTGATTTGAAATATCTTAAATGAATTTTAATGTAAGTTATGTAGAAAGACACACAGCGGTATAATGAGTTGTCATTTTCAAAATGATGATGGTTAAAACCTCGTTCTAAGTGGATATATATGGAATTTAAATGTAGTTAGAAGTACATTAAAATGTGTTTGAATCGTTGTTCTAAAAAATTTACAAACGGAACAATACACCGTTTTGACTTTCTATTTTATAATCTTTTTCTTGTTTAGTAATAACTACATAATTGTCACGGTGTCACGTACCAAATTTTTTTATAAGACATTTTGTTAAGCTTGTAATAAACTCCTGTTTTATTTCACACCTGATTTTGAATTTAAAATTGGTCCCAACGTGAAAACACTCATTAAAAGTCCATTTTCCCGTATATATTTTTCACCGACGTGCATCGATGTTCACATCCATGGTAATGGAATTTATATTTACACAAAAGGTAGTGGGTTTATGAAATTATTTCTTAATGAAGGAGTGCTGAAGTTTTTTATTTTATTATTATTATTTTATCTAATAAGCATACAAGGATAAATGTTGTTTTTAATGAAAATTTATTAAACGAACCGAATTTCATTGATTTGCTAATCAAACACGTTATTGATTTTGTCGTCCATTCGGATTCCGTCAAAATGCAACAAACAAACGAGCCCTAAGATATTGGACTTTATCTTCGAGTGATTGAAATCTATTGCTTCACTTCTTTCTTAGAATTAATGAAGCAAAGGTATATATTTTATATTTTAATACAAAAGTAAAATATCATGATACTCCTATTCAGATAGTTTCTTTTTTTTTTTTTTTCTACATTTTGGTTACATTCAGAAAAATATTGCCACTTTTACTTTAGCAAATTTTCATTAAATAAACTATTGTTAATTTAAAAGACCAAAGAAAATTTTCAAAAAAAGAAAATGCTATTTCATTATTAATGTTTTGATATATGTATTTTTTTGAACCAGCAAATTTATCATACTCCTACTCCTATTCTAATTCACCTATAATTCATCTATTCCCCCTAGTGGGGATTGAACCCTCAACCTCAAAGTTAGAGGGCGACGTCTTACCATTTGGCCAATAGACCATTGACTTTGATATATATGTATTTATGGAACTTTTTTAGCTTGTGGTTGGAGTGAGGAAAATTGGCTTTAAAACCATAATCTAGGTGTGGTTTTTTTATGTAATGGTTGGAGTTTGCTTAATAAAACGATATATGATATTAGAATAATTAAGTGTTTACCTTAAAATGTAGGACGTGAAACTGATTATGTGGTTTTAGAACTTGAAAATTTTATAATAACATTAGCCATTAGCATAAGGTAGCAAGATTTACTAGAGACGACTCATTGGCTAACAACTTTAGAGGTGCTCAAAACTCAAAAGGCAAGATTATTAAGTTTAGGCCCGGGCACGAACCGTAACCTATTAACCATATTACGATACTTGTTACATTTAAAAAAGCTGGACATGACAAGTTATGACAGGTACTAAGATTTTAAAATTCAAAAGGCTTGTTATGCATAACTGTTTAAACAAAGACATATTTCTTTCATCCTTTATGATTTATTCATTAATTTGAAGTTTTATCAAATAATTTTAGAGAAAAAAAGACTAAAACAGCCTAATATCATAAAACATTTTCTTAAAACAGCACAAATTAAGCCTCTTGCCCCAAAATAGCCGAGAAATTCGCAGGTGGCTAGTGTCACCTGCTAACTCCTCACGAGCTCGAGCATGACTTGCGTACTCCTCCATATGGGCTGCGAAATGCTCATGGTGGCTGTGTAATGCTCATGGGTCTCGCCCATTAGCCCAGATATATAAACCTAAAAAAACATCATTTTTTCATGACCCCAGACGACAAACGCTCTCAAAGGATTCGGAGAATTTAGTTTTTAAGGTTTTCCAAAAAAAGTACAATTTTTATGCCTATTGTACAAGTCTTTAAAGCACAAAATAGTAGGGTTTATGAATTAGAGAGTATTTAGCGGGTGAGGGAGAGCATTTAGTGGGTGAGGAACATCACCTGCACAATCCTCTTGAGGATTTAGCGGGTGATGTCCTCACCCACTAAATGCTCGTTTTTTTTCAAGTTACAAAAAAATAAGCTAAATCGGAGTTCGTATGAACAAACTATTAGGTTTCAAAGTTGGACAAAAAAGAAAGACACATTACCGATAACCTATTTTAGAGCTTCAAAATTAACACTTTCCGACATCAAATTTTTGTGTTATTGATGTTTAACAACACATATACTAATATAATTCACGCTACAAAAACGTTTAGCTAAATCGGAGTTCGTATGAACAAACTATTAGGGTCCAAAGTTGGAAAAAAGATAAAATTTCACGTTACCGACAACCTTATTTAGAGCTTCAAAAGTAACACTTTCTGACATCAATTTTTTGTGTTTTTGATGTTTATGAACACATCTAATAATAAACTTCACGTTAGAAAAAAACACGTAAATCGGACTTCATATGAACAAACTATGAATGTTCAATCTCGGACAATCCTTAACCTTAAACCCATGAACCACCAAGAACCCTAACCCTAAACCAAGGAGGATTTCGCAGGTCACCTGGAGCCTGGAGGATTTAGTAGGTGATCTGGAGCATTTAGCAGGTGAGAGTCCAAAGCATTTTGCAGGTGAAATGAGCATTTAGCAGGTGGCTATTAGCCACCTGCGAATTCCCCGACTATTTTGGGCAAGGGGCTTAATTTGTGCTGTTTTGAGAAACAATCTTATGAGATTAGGCTGTTTTAGTCTTTTTCTCATAATTTTATTATTATAAGAAATTAGTTAAAAAGGACCGAGACCCAAAAAAAGCTACAAAGGCTTGGTTACAGGCCAATAGTAGTTACTACTTTTTATGAACAGATGCAGACGTGCAGTCAAGACCCTTAACCCGTACGAGAGACTCAATTATAAAAATTGGTGTTTTGACCCGAACTCGAATATGAGGGGTTAATCGAAAAATCGAATTTTTTATTGTTTTAATATGATAATATTTGATCCAATATAAGATGTGCAAGTTAGAGATATTATTGAAGTGCAAAACTACAAGACGATAACATTATTTATATTTGTAGTTATTTTTGATGATTGTCATTATTTTGGATATTAATTATAAAGTTTTTTTAGTTTTGAAACATACTTCTTAATTCGTAGACGGTTAATAGGTTAACCACATAACGTAACTGGAAAAATAGGTTAATCGAAAGCCGATTAATCAGTTTTTCGGTTTAGGTTTAGGTTCACAAATTTAACTAACCAATCGTTTCGATTAACTTTCCGAAATATGATTTTGGTTCGATTAACCATCCATGAATAACCCTAGTTAAAAGTCTCCTCAAGTCCCAAACTTTGAGCACTCAATTAACTAGGCACAAAAAAACCGGTCACACACACACACACAAACACACACACACACACACACACACACACACACATATATATATATATATATATATATATATATATATATATATATATATATATATATATATATATATATATATATATATATATATATATATATATATATATATATATATATAATTCCAGTTTTTATGATAATTTCAAACGGTCGAACGAATTGAACCATCGAACCGGTAAGATGACCAAAACACAAAAAACCGACCAACTCCAACCTAACTCGACAATTTATGAAACCAACCATATTCTACCTGCAACCTATCTCAAACAACTCTTCATAAACCCCAAAAAAAAAAACGAAAATCAAAACTTGAAAACTGAAACACAAAAAAATCGGAAAAGTCTAACTGAAAAAGTAGAAGACAGCGAGACCGGTCCCAAAAGACCAGATCGAATAAAGACCGGTCCGAAAAAACCACAGACCAAAACCAAGTCCTGTCGAAACCGGTCCATAAAAAACGAGACTGATCGAGACCGGACCCAAAAAGACCGACCCTTCGTAGACCGACTCAATACTACTCTGGGACCGCAAATGTGCAAGTCTACTATTAACAAGGACCAACCAATGTCATGGGAGGCTTGTGCCTCGAGTTGATTAGTTGAAGTATCACAAAAACCAGGTGCCAAACTCGTTAGATTTATGTAATATTTATATAATATGTGAAATGACGGTTAGATTGTAGTATCACACTTTTTAGAAGATTTGGAAAACGAAAGTGATATGTACAAAATAAATGATTCCTACACAACGATGACATGTTTTTTACATATTGTATAACTTTTTAAAACATAAATTGTTATGTATGGATAAAAATTGTTGTGTGTACCCACCTCCCTTTAGGAAAACTAATTGATACTATTGTTTTTTTTTTCTCTAGAGAAGAGTATAAATGTGCATGACATTTGTGTGTATTCATTCACTAACAAATCATGAGTCATTCATTCATTGAAAAATCATGAATCACAAGTAGATCTTGTTTAGGATAAGTAAGTTTTTTGGTATTGAAATACAACCGGAGGTAATAATCTATTTTGCCTTTATTTGCGAGGGAAGTTTTCTTTTACTTTTTTTTTTAGAACAGCAGCCAATATATTAAAACTCAAAAAACGCAGCTAGCAAGAAGCTAGACAAAAGTACAACGAAACAATTACATAACAGAAATTGCTAAATTGGGATCTAATAGCCAAGCATCCCATCTAAGACACAACTTTTTGCAACGACTCGTAATCCACAAGAACGAGTAAGAAACCACATTATCCCGGCACATGCACTTCTTAGGCTTTTCAGAAGAGAAAATAGAAGCATTCCTGAAGTTCCACACACACCACCAAACTGTCATAAAAACCACTTGAAGACAAATTTTCCTATGTTTCAACATGCAAAGATTGTCAAACCAAAAGGACCAATCTGCATGATTCGCAACAAAAGGAATATTTATCCCCCACCACTTAGTAACACCCATAACAAGATCTGTCACAAAAGAGCATCCAAAGAAGAGATGGTCATTCGATTCACCACCTTTCTCACATACAACACAAGCAATGGACTGGATATCAAACCCTCTTCTCGCCAAATTCCATCTGATAGGAAGCCCATTAACCGCTATCTTCCAAGCTAGCACATTCAGCTTAATCGGAGCAAGTGAACACCATTTAACCACCGAAACCCCACTCGGAAGACATACCTCATCAATAGCTTCCCTAGCCGACGCCACCGAAAAACATCCCGACCCATCCTTCGTCCACCTCCATCTATCTTGCGAATTACTAAGCACCACTTGGTTTACAACATCTACGAGCTCACTCCATTGCAAAGCCTCAACACCCCCTCTAGGAAGTCTCCGAAAAGTGGTAACCCATCGTTCTTGCGCTAACTTGTCGCACACCGTAACCTCCTTGCAATCTTCCAAAGCAAAAATTCTGTTGAATCTAACTTGAAAAGGAACATCCCCACACCAAACATCCGTCCAAAACTTAGTATGCTTACCATTACCCACCCTAATAGCACAGTATTGAAAGAGATCTACTCGTTTTTTCCTCAATTCTTCAACCACACAAATTAAGTATTTCCAAATCGAATTATGCGAAGATCTAGGCAAATTAACTCTAATTCTAGAACCATGAATCACAGAAATTACCTTGGCCCACAAAGAGTCTGGTTCAGTCAAGAAACGCCATATCCATTTAAAAAGAAGAGCTCGATTCAAAGCAAACAAACTATTAACACCCAAACTATTAATGGGTGAAATACTTAATCTAGACAATTATGTATGATAGTTTAAGTCCAATACAAATGAAACAGAACATAACATGATCATATAGATACCGATACTTTCTCCATCATGCAGCCTTTATCACCTTCATGACTTCAAATCTTTCCTGTTTAACTATCACTTAGAACATGCCCTTAAGTTGGTTAATCATGTGATATGAACCAAGACTTCTCAAACTCTTTTGAAGCTCAATAATCATGACATCTAACATAAGACATGCTACGTCATTTGAATCATTTAGACACATTTTATGATTATCTCTTTCAACTCTAGTGGGTCCAACTAGATAATCCTCAGGAACTGATTTTTTTGATGATATAAAGCTTTCCTGCAAAAGCAAGTATTGTTCTCAAGTTTTTGAACCAACATAGTTTATGTCGTTGTGCTTATTTTGATTAAGGAGCCTTTGCAGTGCAAACCTTGTGTTTAGATTGCATTACATAAGTATATGAAATGTTGTAAAAGTCGCTAGGCGGTGCTAGGTCGGTGACTAGGGAGTAGCGAGTATTCGATCTAGGCGGGCAGTACTCGACGAGTACTCGGATAGGGTAAATACGCACATATTATATGATTATAGATACTGAAATACCAAATATAGTTATAGTTGCATCAAATTTGATTTGAATTAAACAAAAATAAAATTTAAAAAAAGTGTTTTTAAATTAGTAAACATATGATATGTTTTAAACTAATTACAAAAAAATTATAATTATTTATTTTATAAAAAATTCAAAAATCTCGAGTTTGACCGATTTTTTTCGAGTTTGACCGATTCCAAGGTTGACCGAGTTGCGCCGAGTTTGACAGAGTAATTTCGAGGTTGATCGAGTTTGACCGAATCCGAGTATTTTGGCCTATTCCCATAAAAGCGCCTCAGACAACACCCGATTCCGAGTACACAATGAGTATATGTCAACCGTGATAAAAATGTATTGTAAAATATTTCTTTTACAACCATTTATGTAGGTTTACATTCCCATCAATTTTGAAGGCCCATTGGTTTTTCGGGTGTTTTAGAGTTCTAGTCACTCAAACCGACTATTCATGATACTTATTAGGAAGGTGACTATTTTTCAAAAACTGACATCTGGTTTACAACTTTGCGAGCTCGTACCCATATTAGCTATCGACTATTGGATTTGGAAAAAACCGATCCTATACCCCTCGACGGTTTCACACTAAGACTTTTGAATGGTGTAGATGTACCGCAATAGTTAGATGTTGAGGGGACTATGCATTTTTTTGTTATTTCCTTGAAATGTTCACCTTAGGTCACAATGTGGTGATTGAAGATTCCACCAATAAATAAGTTGAGACATGTCATAGGCTATTTGCACAAATAACATGATGCTCATGTCACATCAACCGATCCATTTACAAGACCAAAAAATACACTAAAGACTAAAAAATGACTCGTCATTTAGGTTTAGTATATATATATGTTTGCAATATCTTTCACTAGATCTATCTGAAAGTTGTTGTAGGTATCTTAACAACGCAATTCCTGCAAAATATATTAAGACACCTTCCTCTTTCAAAATCATATTGTTTAATATAATGCAATCATACATTATATTTCTACAAGACTCATGTCTCGTAGTCGAGTTATATCACTGCCTTTTTAGGACACCCATGTTAGTGTATCCTACATTGGTGCGACACGGTCCTATAAGTTTGTATATATGTTGGCGTCTGCCCTCTCTCCACAAGGGCTCTTTTGGAGAGCCAATTTTGAGCTCCACATATATTTACATGGTATCAGAGCCGGTGTTCCGCACCCCCGAACTTTATCGAGCCTACTGTTAGGTGTGGAGGCCTAGTCAAAGAAGGACAAGACAAACAAAATAAAATACATTTTTTTGCTACCACCCAAATGTTGAAAATTTGTCATCCCTTATGCCTATATAAAGGGTGGAGCAACACACCTCAAAACACACAAAAACACAAACACACAACAAACACAAATAGATAGATAGATATATCAATAGCCTTTTGTGCAGAGTCCAGTTTGGCAGCCAAAAGTGCGAGTGATATTTTCTTGTGAGTGGTCAGACTACAAGTGCAGTTTAGCCTTGTATGATTGTAGTGTTTTCTTGGTGTTAATAAAACTCTCTCTCTCTCTCTCGTTCGCCCGTGGACGTAGGTCATGATCCCGTGACCAAACCACGTTAAATATTGTGTTCCGATTTTACATTTTCGTTTACCATTTATTTCGGTAATTTTATTCCGCTCGTGTCACCGAAATCAAATATCGATTTGTTTGAAGTGCTTAACTCGTTTTGTTATATCCCAACAAACTGGTATCAGATCATCGGGTTTAAAGGAAGTCGTATCTCGCGTATGCTCTGTGGTTGCAGCTTAGTCTGATCTTCCACATCAGAAACGAGGTTTCGATTGGCCTTATAAAATATTGTTTTTTTGAGCTATGGCTGAAGATGGGAGAGTTAAGATCGACAAATTCGATGGTCACGATTTCGGTTTCTGGAAAATGCAAATCGAAGACTATCTCTACCAAAAAGGGTTACATGAACCTCTGTCTGAAGAGAAGCCTTTTCACATGAGGCCGGAGGATTGGGAATTGTTAGACCGGCAGGCTCTTGGTGTGGTGAGGTTGTCATTGGCAAAGAACGTTGCTTACAACATTGTCAATGTGAAGACAACTCATGGGTTGATCAAGGCGCTATCTGACATGTACGAGAAAACCCTCGGCGTCGAATAAAGTTTTTCTGATAAGACAGTTGGTAAATTTGAAGATGATGGAGGGTAGTTCAGCAACTGATCATATAAATGAATTCAATTCAATATTGTCGAGGTTAATATCGGTTGATATTAAATTTGAAGATGAAGTTCAGGCATTGCTGCTACTATCATCTTTGCCTGAAAGTTGGTCCGGTACGGTCACAGCAGTCAGCAGTTCAGTCGGAGGTGCTAAGCTGACGTTCGAAAGCATTCGAAATTTAATCCTTAGTGAGGATGTGCGCAGACGGAGAATCGGGGAATCTTCCAGTAGTCTTCTAAGCGCTGAAGACAGGGGAAGGAAGTCTAATAGAGGAGGCGGTGGTAGAGGAAGATCAAAGTCGAGAAAGAGAGGTCAGTCAAATAACAGGTCGGATATTACCTGTTGGAACTGCAAGGAGAAAGGTCACTTCAGAAATCAGTGCCCAAAGCCTTCGGCAGACAAAGGCAAGAAGGAAGTCAATATGGCAGTAGATTCTGAAGATGATGCGCTCATTTGCAGTGTTGAAAACTCAACAGAATCATGGATCATGGATTCTGGTGTGTCGTTCCATGCTAGTCATTCCAGAGAAGTAATGCAGAAATTCCGGCAGTACAAAGGAAAGGTCAGACTAGCAGACAACAAGAGCCTGGATATTACAGGTGTTAGGGATGTGGTCCTCAAGACAACTTTAGGTACAGATTAGACTTTGAAGAATGTCAAGTTCATTCCTGACTTGAAGAGGATGTTAATATCCGTGGGGCAGCTTGATGATGAAGGTCACCATGTTACATTTGGTGATCATCAGTGGAAGGTGACAAAAGGGAATTTAGTTGTTGCTAGAGGACAGAAGCGGGGTACACTTTATATGGTGGAAGTTTCTGATGCCGAAGCACACGCTGTTGAAGAAGTTGGGGCATCTACTCTATGGCACCAAAGACTTGGGCGTATGAGTGAGAAGGGAATGAAGATGCTAGTTTCCAAAGGAAGAATACCAGAGCTGAAGACTATGAAAGTCGATTTCTGTGAGCCATGTGTTCTTGGCAAACAGAAGAAAGTTACTTTCAGGAAGGTAGGTCATCAGCCTAAGTTCGGGAAATTAGAGCTAGTTCATTCAGATGTCTACGGTCCCACTTCAGTTTCTTCAGTGGGAGGATCCCGATACTATGTCACGTTTATCGACGATTGCACAAGGAAGGTTTGGGTTTATTTCTTAAAGCATAAGTCTGAAGTTTTCAGCACTTTCAAGAAATGGAAAGCTACTGTGGAAAATGAAACAGACTTGAAGATCAAGTGTTTCAGATCAGACAATGGGGGCGAATACAGTAGTAAAGAATTTGTTAATTACTGTGCTGACCAGGGAATCAGAATGCAGAAGACGGTTCCAGAGACACCTCAGCAAAATGGAGTAGCTGAGAGGATGAACCGTACATTGAACGAAAGGGCTAAGAGCATGAGACTGCATGTAGGTTTACCCAAGATGTTCTGGGCAGATGCGGTCAACACAGCAGCATATTTAATCAACAGAGGACCCTCAGTCCCCATAGGGTTCAAGATTCCAGAAGAGGAATGGCAAGGTCGTGATATTTCTCTCAAACACTTGAAGGTTTTCGGTTGTGCCTCTTATGTCAAAGTTAAAGACTCGGAGAGAGACAAGCTAGAGGAAAAAGCAAGGAAATGCACTTTTATAGGCTATGGGTTGGATAACATGGGGTACTGCTTCTGGGATAACCAAAATAAAAAGGTTATCAGAAGCCGGGATGTGGTGTTCAACGAGAATGTCCTATATAAAGGTGAACTTGCAGAGAGCTCAGGCAGGAACAAGCCACTAGAGAAAGCAGAAAGTCAAGTCGAGTTTGAAGAAATCGCTGAAGATGACGTTGTGAAACCTATCAGTACCCCAGAGATAGGTGAAAGTTCAGGAAGCAGTGGGAGCTCTGATATATGGAGATAGTGGGAGCATAGATGACAGTATTTCTAAAGACGGGGTTGCAGATGATGCAGAGACCTCAACTCCTACTGTTCGTAGATCCAATAGAGTACGAAGACCTCCAGTCAGGTATTCTCCATCAGCTAATTACTTGTTGTTGACTGAGAATGGTGAACCTGAGTCTTATTCAGAGGCCCTAAGGATGAAAGATTCCATACAGTGGAAGAGGGCTATGGAAGACGAATTGAGCTTACTTGACAAGAACCAGACTTGGTCCTTGGTCAAGCTCCCAGCAGGGAAGAAAGCACTACAAAACAAGTGGGTGTTCTGGGTAAAGGATGAGATCGATGGCAGTAAAAGATACAAGGCACGATTGGTGGTTAAAGGGTTCCAACAGAAAAGAGGGGTCGATTATAATGAGATCTTCTCTCCAGTTGTGAAGATGACTACAATCAGAATGGTCTTGGGTATTGTAGCCTCTGAAGATCTCCATCTAGAACAGCTAGATGTGAAAACAACTTTTCTCCATGGCGACCTGGAAGAAGACGTCTACATGGTACAACCAGAAGGTTTTCCTACAGTCGGTAAGGAAAATCTGGTGTGTAAACTGAAGAAAAGTCTGTATGGATTGAAGCAGGCTCCAAGACAGTGGTACTTGAAGTTTGATAGCTTCATGCAAAGGAGTGGGTATCGTAGATGTGAGATGGATCACTGCTGTTACTTGAAGAAATCCAACTCCTCATACATCATCCTATTACTATATGTTGATAACATGTTGATCACTGGATCCGACATGCAAGAGATCAAGAAGCTTAAGTAGCAGTTGTCCAGAGAGTTCGAGATGAAGGACCTAGGGGCTGCTAAGCAGATATTGGGCATGAGCATAGCCAGGAACAGAGTTACCAGTACATTAAAACTTTCACAAACGAAGTACATCAAGAAAGTTTTAGAAAAGTTCAGCATGACAAATGCCAAAGCCAGAAGTACACCTTTGGGAAGTCAGTTAAAACTCTCAAAGAAGCAATCCCCAAAGACGAAAGAAGACAGAGTATAGATGGCTAAAGTTCCTTATGCATCTACAGTTGGTAGCTTGATGTATGTAATGGTATGCACCAGACCAGATATTGGTCATGCAGTGGGAGTTGTGAGTAGGTTCATTTCAAATCCAGGAAAAGAGCATTGGGAAGGAGTAAAGTGGTTGTTACGCTACTTGAAAGGAACAGCTGAGATTGCCCTATGTTTTAGAAGAAAGGGGGTAGTCTTAGAAGGGTTTGCCGATGCAGATTTTGGGTGGATGTACGGATTCAGGTAAAAGCACAACGGGGTACATTTTTACAATCGGAGGTACCGCAATCAGTTGGATGTCTAGGTTACAGAAGAGTGTTGCTCTTTCAACCACATAAGCAGAATACATGGTTATTGCAGAAGCAGCCAAGGAGCTTATATGGTTGAAGAATTTCCTATCAGAACTTGGAATGCAACAGGAGGATTGTGTACTGTATTGTGATAACCAAAGTGCAGTTCACCTAGCAAAGAATTCAGTGTTTCACAGTAGAACGAAACACATTCAGATGAGGTACCATTTCATTCGAGAGTTAATCAATGATGGAATTTTGAATCTGAAGAAAATCCTTGGAACGAAGAATCCAGCAGATATGTTCACCAAGGTGGTTACCACAGAGAAGTTGAAGTTTTGTATGACTTCAACTAGCCTTCTAGAAGTTTGAAAAGAAGGGATGGCAGGAACGAGAGAGATTGGAAACATGTTGCAGGAATTGAATGTCAGAGAATGACCAAGTTGTTGAAGCCTCCAAGTAGGAGATTGTTAGGTGTGGAGGCCTAGTCAAAGAAGGGCAAGACAAACAAAATAAAATACATTTTTTGCTACCATCCAAATGTTGAAAATTTGTCATCCCTTATGCCTATATAAAGGGTGGAGCAACACACCTCAAAACACACAAAAACACAAACACACAACAAACACAAATAGATAGATAGATATATCAATAGCCTTTTGTGCAGAGTCCAGTTTGGCAGCCAAAAGTGCGAGTGATATTTTCTTGTGAGTGGTCAGACTACAAGTGTAGTTTAGCCTTGTATGATTGTAGTGTTTTCTTGGTGTTAATAAAACTCTCTCTCTCTCGTTCACCCGTGGACGTAGGTCGTGATCCCGTGACCGAACCACGTTAAATATTGTGTTCCGATTTTACATTTTCGTTTATCATTTATTTCGGTATTTTTATTCCGCTCGTGTCACTGAAATCAAATATCGATTTGTTTGAAGTGCTTAACTCGTTTTGTTGTATCCTAACACCTACGTCTCTGAGGGGGAGTGTTAGTGTATCCCACATTGGTGCGACACAGTCCTATAACTTTGTATATATGTTGGCGTCTCCCCTCTCTCCACAAGGGCTCTTGTGGAGAGACAATCTTGAGCTCCACATATATGTTTGGTATCCTACATTGGTGCGACACGGTCCTATAAGTTTGTATATATGTTGGCGTCTCCCCTCTCTCCACAAAGGCTCTTTTGGAGAGACAATCTTGAGCTCCACATATATTTACAAACTTATAGGACCGTGTCGCACCAATGTGGGATACACTAACAACCAAAAGCTCGTTCAATGTCTTTTTTTCGTTAACTCTTGCATTATCATGGACCTTATTTTTCTTCTTCATCCGGATAGGTGAATGATTTCACAAAAATCATCCACTTAGGGTATTTCCCACCAATAAGATAATACCCATGCTTTTACCGACCTTTGTTAAGCTGAAATTGACACATAAATGTTGTTCTATGTACAATGCCGTTATATATAGGCGACTGGTTGAGAATGTTGATGTCATTGTTGGAACTGACAACACCAAAGAATGCATGCTAGATCCATAGATCATGTGAGGCTACTGCTTCTAGGATAATCACCGACTACTCATGATTACCTCTCATGTAGTGCCCACGCCATGTCATTTGACAATTACTCTAAGCCCAATGTGTACAATCAATGCTATCGACCATCCCAGGAAATCCATATTTAGATTCATGTACGACGTAAAAAAGTCATATGCCATTGGCAGTTGGTCTACATAAATATTCTTTTATATACAATGTAAATACATTTGCAAAAGTTTTGTAGACTTTCATGGGAAGTTCTTTCCGACATATGCAAATAATCATCTAACCCGTTCGAACCCGTATGCCAGTTGACCTATTGCAGGAGTGCGGGAGTGCACTTCTGCAACGCACTAAAACTCCTTTTGGTTCAACCAGCCTAGGATAATATGAAAATGAATTGTCTCTCCATATCAAAAACTATTTTTAAGAATTGTTCTCTTCTCATCCGTAACCTTCCTCAAAAGGTATTAGCACTAAATACCAGATTATTGCAGAAGTAATCTTCCATGAGTCGATCTCTATAGCTTTGCGATATCTGGATACACAGTTTCTGTTATTTATTTGTGTGATAGAACTTGCATCTTGAAGAAGAAGCAAAGCAGCTCGAGCAATTATTGACAAAGCTTCACAACGTTATCAGCATATGTGTCATCATAGTCCGACTAATTTTCTGAACTTGATGAAGACATATTTGGATTGTTACTATATATGTCGAACATAGAGAGTCAGAACTTGAAGTCTAAGCCATAATGATGAATTTGTGTGAGAAGAGTAGTGAAGGTGGCGAGGGTGTATTTTTAAGGTGTATCCAAAATATAATTAATTTTTTTTATATTTACGTTTCAATAATTTGCATATATTAAAGATTATAAATATGTTAAATTCATAAAATTTAAAACTAGTATAAATTTTTTCATTAGTTATTTAAAATTATAGTATACAAATAAAGATTACATTAACGGCTAAAATAAAAAGAATAATAATTAAACCAAAAAATTTACATTACCCAACCCTAACGTTCAACTATTTCAAGCTTGTGTCGTAGTACCACTACTAACCACGGTCCGCTCAAATCATCATGTGACGTCAAAAAGAAATGTATATCTTTTTCCATTTTTTTGTGTATGAGTTTCTTTTCTTCTTTCACGAGTTGTATTTTGTCTTCTTTTTCCTCGTCCATGATTCATAGCTTTTCATCCTTTATATTTTTCTAGATTTTCCATATGTATTCTATCATTGATGTCTTGTTTGCTGAAACTACTTATATTATTAAAATATAGAAAACATTGCATCTGTTCTTGTGTTTATGAGGAGCTCGATGCCGATTTCTTTCTTTTTCGTCTAAGTGTTCCTCTTCAAAGAGAAAACCTTCATTATCTTTGTTAGGGTTGCTAGAAATTGGGTATCCGAAGTGGTTGTGTATGTGTTTAATTGATTTTTTTTGATTGAACATGATCACCCATGCTAGTAGCGACATTCCATTTTAATGATCTTTCAAAATGTCCCAAACTTCTTCGTGAGGAAAAGCCTTCCTTTTGTAAATTTTATTGTATTCCTTGTGAGTCGACATCAAAATATGTAATTCAGATTGATCGCTTCGGAGATTGGCCAACTTGTTGTTATAAAGTCGATCTGTTAAACAAGTTAATCTTCTCATTCATGTCCTTATACTTCGAATTTAGTTGGTGGATGTTACCGTCAGTAATTGGTAATTGTTTTAAAAAAATGATTGTGAATCCTGTTCCAAAATGACTTAGATCATTGTTGATTCCCAGCTTCCGAGTCTTATGAAATGGCAATCCAAGCCTTAGCCAACATAACTTATTCGCTAGTACTTTATGGCTTCGACTTTTGTTGGGAAGAAGTCTTATTTAAGGTGGGCTACGTTATTTGGTAACGCATCTGATTTTTCTTGATCTTGTGTGTTGCGTTGGGATTCGTCGCTTTCGTATTCAGATTCTTGAGTTTGGGTTCGACGATAGGTGAAATGTAGTTTTTGTGGTCGGTATGTATTAAAAAAGATTTGATCGGGGTTTAGCTGAAATTCATTTTGCAAATGTTGAAAAGGAAATTGTTGCATTTTGTGGGAATTGAGGGGAATTGGTTTTGATATTGCGAGTGTTGTTGGAATTGGGTCTCGGGAAGTGACTTAGGTTGTTGGAACCCCGTAACACAATTTTTCTTTTGTTTGAACGTCATTCTTTTGAATTTATTCTCTTGGTGTTAAAAAATGAAATATGAGAGAAAGAATGAGAGGAATAAGGAAGTGTTGTGGTTTAATAAAAATAAAGGTTCACGGACTGGGCGAAAAATAGGGTTGGTATCGACAGTCCCCCGGGGTTGTCTTTTGCGGGTTTGGTGGGTTCACCATCATCCCCAACATTTATTTGTTAACTTGTATCATAGACTTCAATACTTGTATATTGAGAGTCAATTGACAAAATTGATTTATTTGTGGTGTGAGTTGTAAAAGATAAAAGCGAAAGGATTTTTTTTAACGTGGTTACTTCCGTCTGAAAAATTAACACGGGTAAAAACATATAATGTATCATTATTGTTAAAAAAATAAAAGTTTAAAAGCAAGCATTCAACGGTCAATTGTCAAAATAAGAATAAATGCTGGTCAAAAAGCTTCACAAACCAAGACAAATAAAAAGCTTCAGTCTGATTACCAAACCAGTCCCGTCTCGGTCTTACACCATCGTAGCCTAGCTGTGCAATTAATATACACATCTCACCTCCTTCCTCCTTCAACTCTCCATTCTCAGTTACCATCTTCTTCATCTTCTATTCTTATCACAGATAGCTCCTTGACCTCCAACTTCTTTAAATCACATACAATTACTTGAAATCTCGCCTCTTGGGACTAGATCTATTACAAAAGACCATATACGTTTGAAGTGCGTCTGCTCATAAGGTATTCTTACAATTTGTTTGTAGCTAGTAGTCAACGATATCTCCTGTATCTATCCTAAAGAGATTCATGCAAATCACTAAAAGGTTCTCCTTCTATTTCTCCTTATTTAGTTCATGTATATATTTGGTTTATGTCAATGAGAATAAACAAAAAAAACAAAGGTCATATCCCAACAATATATAATATCTCCGGTGTATAAAACCTATCGATTGAGGATGTCATCTTTATCTCTAACTGACAGGGATTTCTTCTGTAATGGTAAATATCTAATGCTTTTTGAGGCATCTATAACACAAAGAAATTTCCACCTGTTATCCTTGCATTGTTTCTGTTTTGTCGGATTTTTACAATGTATATCATCTTAATCGGTTTATATCATCACTATATGAGCAAACAAAAATTGCAGAACCTTTATTCACAATATTAATCTTATATAAGAACATTTAACTGTTTATACTCGTAGATTGATTCACATAGTATTTAACAAACAAAGAAATAAGAAAGATGCATTAAGGGTTTAAACCAAGACCGGAAAACTTTACGCATGAGAAAGCTTTTTTCGGTGGGGTTTTTCTATCACACTTCTTTTGATTTTTTATTGAAAATTAAAATGGATTATTACTTTATAATTTCCTTGATGATAATACTTTATTTTTAATTTTGATGAATTTTTCTTTAATCAACTGTTTCTTTTGGACAGCAAACCTTCAATTTTGGACAGCAAACCTTCAATTTCAGCATATGACAAACTAGTTCCTTTATTTACAGATTTAATCTAATTTTCAAATCATTAAACATATAATTAGTTAGGGTTTGTTTTGGTAGGTCTAGCTTTTGATAAATTAATAATATCTTCGTTGTTCTAAAAAAAATAGTTAGGGTTTTTTGAAAATCAAAATCTAATCGGTAGTGCTTGCTAATTGGAAGAATTTTAATTGATCAGGTAAAACCGTAAAAGTATTGAATTGTCAGTTGTTACTTGTTATTCAATGTTTTTATTAGCAAATCACTAGACGAATACCAACACGTTGCGCACAATAAAATTGTATAATTAGATTTTTTATATATATATATATATATATATATATATATATATATATATATATATATATATATATATATATATATTGAAAATAATAAAGTTACTGACATTAACTATAAAATAATAACTCTTTCACTAAATTTATATATAGACTTTTAACTACTTTTAACAATATATGATACATACATCTATAAGAATCATAACATTCAATATTCTTTACCCGCAGTTTGTATAAATAAAACTAAAATGGTTTTCAATTTAGTATTATAATTTAACGTTATGATTTATTAATTAAAAATTACTTATGTGTTGATTTTCGAACATGATAAGTAATTGAAATATGAATCATTGTTATAAGTTAATGTAATTTTTTTGTTAATTAATTAAAAACTATTTATTTTAAAAAAGAATTATAATAGCAAATACTTTTTGATATTTTTATTTAATTTTTACTTGTCCTTCTACATTTACAATATTGAAACTTGTTTAACTATTTTAAAAAGTAGTCTTTGAATATATATTTTTATGTTTATTTGATATTTTGATTTTTTTGGATTTAACATAATATTTTAATTAACAAATTAATGTATTATAATAATCATTTAAAAAATCTATCACTAATAAGATAATATTTTACAATTCATAACATATTTAAATCAATAGATTGATTATAGCAAATTAGAAATTGAAAGGTTATGAAGTTTTCAATTGCATACGATGAGAGGAAAAAACTATTTTTAAAATAGTCTTTAAATATAATTTTTAAGTTTATTTGATATTTTGATTTCTGTTTTGGATTTAACATAGTATTTAAATTCATAAATTAAGTGTATCATAATAATTATTTAAAAATCTAATATTAAAAGATAATACTTTACATTTAATAACATATTTAAATTAATAGATTGATTATATTAAGTTGGAATTGAAAGGTTATAAGGTTTCAAATGAATATGATGAAAGGAAAATGCTTCCTTTATAAGATATATATATAGATTATGAGTTGATTAGTTGAACTGTTAAAAGGTTATTAATTGAATTGATTATGTACTATTTAGTTACATCTTGCTTTGACACTATGTTATTGGTGGAAAGAGGTGTGTTTGATGAACAATAAAAAGGGATGATATTTTGCAAAGCTTTATTCTGTTAAAATTTCGTTGTTGTATATCAACATATATACCATTTTATAGAACATGAATAATAAATTTTTTTTTGACATTTTTGGTTTTCCTTTTTAGACTTAAAAACAATTTTTTTAAATCCACGTATATATATAGAACCAACTTTTAGGAACCCATTTGAGTTCTGAAAATTTGACATTTAAAACTTGTGTTTATAGAAAGATTTGACACTATGATGATAACAAGGTAACAAATTTCTCCATTCAAATTATTGAACCAAAAAATCTCATCTTCACATTTCTTTTGGACTTGATCTCTATGAAATCTTTGTGAATCCGTTGTTATGGCTAGTGAACGCTAAATTTGTATCGAATGTCCAATCAATTATTTAAAATGACTTCTGATTTTAATAGCCCGTTTCTTGGTTCTTGTGGTAAATGGATTGCCAAATTAGCTTAACAATTGAGATTTAATTCAGTGTTAAACTATATATATCAGAATAGCAAAGTCAATGCATGTTTTTCTTGTGAACTTCCCACATGCATTTTTCATCATATAAGCATGACTAATTGTTGTTTGCTTATTTTCATTGGAAAATCTAGGGGAAAGTGAAGTCCAATAACGTCATTTTTCTAAATCATCAAGGATGTTTTTCCCTATTTTTTGAGTTTACACCATGGAAGAGAATCGTTCTCTTTGTTGTTGGAATCGGTGGTCTCGGAATTACACATGTGACTATGGATGATGACTCTGAAGGTAAAGTATTATTCACTTATTTCATGTTATCAATTTACTTGTAACTATATATTACCATTTTTTATCCACAAATGAAACTAGGAGAAAAGATAAAACAAATTAAAAGGACAAATTTGTCCTTTTACATATTCTTAATGCCCAAAAACAAACACTATCCATCCCATAAACAAAGAGTGTAATTAAAAAAGCTTTGGGACGGTAACAGTTAAAACGGAGAAAACTAGACTTATACAAATAGATCACATATCCAAAGGAACAAAATTTGTATTTACAATTTTTTCAGCTTTAAGAGAACTAACCAATTATAAGAATGCACTTTGTTACTTTATTATACTTCCAATATATCGATTTTTCTAGTTGAGATCAATCTCAAACATCATCACCTTGATGTACTTTTCTGCAACAACACGATGTAACACATGTTGATGTCAACAAAGAAACTAATAAGGGTTTTATTGACCCCATAGAGAAGTTACAGAACTACATATAGAAATATTTATAGATTTGAACCATAGTTGTCAATAGCGACCATAGCGGTCGCGATAGCGAATAGCGTAGCATAGCGATGCTATGGTGCTATTTGATGTTTAGCGACAAATAGCGAGACAAATAGCAAAAACTGGCTTTTCTTCTTCTTTTTATTTTTTTAATGGATAAATGCAATAAAAAAGTTAGGACTGAAGGCTATTAGCAATTATAATGTCTTGTTTGCTTATTTATTGATTATATTAGCTATTATAATGTCTTGTTTGCTTATTTATTGATTATAATTGCTAAAATCATTGAAAAATTAAAGGTAACGAATATATTTTATTTTTAATAGTCTATTGCTAAATAGGAAATAGCGGACGCTATTTCATCGCTATCGCTACGTAGCATATATGTAGCTTGTCGCTATTTACCGTTATTCGCTATTGACAACTATGATTTGAACAATCACAATGATTCAATCATAACGGTCACACGTGTTCACAATTGGTGGTTTTATCCTAGTTTAACTAATCCAACTGTTATAAACTACCAAAATTGCCTAATTGTGAGCAGGTTATTTCTAGACTTGAATATATTAATTGCATGTTTAGACACGACACAAAATATACTTAGTATTCATATTGGTCCATGAATTATTTAACTATCTTATAAAATACCAAAATCAAACTACATAACTTGTTGATATATATATATATATATATATATATATATATATATATATATATATATATATATATATATATATATATATATATATATAGTTTTAAACAACTCAAATTACATTTCAGACACACCGGGCAATCTCCCACATGATGGTGGTTGCACTTGTTACACTTGGGATGTGGTCCCGTGTACTGCCCCTGCTCCAGAGTCTTTGTCGCTCCTTGCTCTTGGGCCTTCACCACAAAGTTCTTCGAGTTCTTTTGCTTTCGCCTTGACTTTCCTCCTGATTTGTTTTCCCCTTGTTGCTTCGGTTTTTTTTGCTTCTGTTGCTGATGCTTTAGTTTGAATTAGATCATTGGTCAGTCTGTTGGCTAAGACCAGTATACTTTGTATCGTGGTTGAGTTTGTTTAGGTAACCATTCCCTTAATTTCAGGTGCCAAACCCCAAATAAAACGGCCAATCCGCTTTTCTTCAGGCGTCAGCATATGGGGTAACAGTTTAGCAAGCTTATGGAGGCGAACAATGCACTTCTTGATCTGTGTTCCTTCCATCGTATGGTTCCAAAGCTTATGGAGGCGAACAATGCACTTTTTGATCTGTGTTCCTTCCATCGTATGGTTCCAAAGCTCAGACACAAGCTTCTGTAGCTCATCTTTAGGGCAGTATTCCTCTATGAGCAACTTCTTCAGGTCTTACCAAGAGAGTTGGTATGCGGCTGCCCTGATTCTTCCACCAAGTCAATGCCCGGTCTTGGAGCATACACGTCGCATACTCCACTTTGTTGCCTTCTGTGAATTTGCTGATGTGAAGAACCGACTCGATACTGTCGATCCATTTTAGTAGTCCGACCGCACCTTCTTTCATGTGAAATTCCTTGGGCTTACAAGCCATAAATGACTTGTAGGTGCACTCCCGTTTAGTATTGCTCCGATTGCCTCCTTGTTTCCTGAACTGCATTAAGACCCGCGGTCACTTGTGTGACGATCTTTGGAATTGCCGCCATAAGTTGTTGCGCTACTAGCTGAGCAACATTGGGTGTCTTGTCCTGGGGTTTCCACGTGGAGTCCGTCTAGGAGGCATGGTTCTAAGACACAAGGAAAATACATATAATTACTTGTTTTAAAATAAAATAAAATAATTGATTCACAAACATTTTCAATCAAGATTCTTTACTAATTAAACTTATTGCATTACTATTATGCATATAGGTTTTGCAACTTGACCACAATTATTTTACTTCACGATCAAAGATTAAAACAAAGGGAATAAATAATAATATTACATGAACAAAATGATTTTATGTTGGACTAAGATTTGCAACAAACATAATTGATTCATTATCATTCCAAAATAGTTTTAACATCCCAACAACACATTGTTACCAAAAATAGAGTTTTCCAAAAGACATCCCAAACAAGTTTTTGACACAAAATATAATAAGACACACGATCAGAACCAAACACGTGATACTAATCCAATAAGAAGTAGCACAAGGATGATCAGTAGTAGTCTTCTAATACCCCGACAAACAGTCACCAAACTATTTGCTGCTTCTTCTGCAGTCCTGGCAAAGTCGATAGCCTCCTCGGTATACTGATATAAGATCTCGTTCCTAGAGATCATCTCATCTAGGACCTGCTAATGCTATCCTCGGTATATATATCAGTAGCTATCTGCTGAACCATGCGAGACTCATCAGTGATCATACGAGCTGGTGGGAAAGGAATCCCAACAACTAGTCATTGTGCTGGTGCCTGGGGTCTAGGTACGTTGGGTCCCGGCTCGCTCTGCCCTGCCCCTCCAAAAGTTACCCTAGTGGCATGGGGACGCTCTTCTTAGCGGTGCGACGAATACATAGTCCGTAGAGCGGCGGCTGCGGTAGCACGGCCGTCGACGAAACCTCTGTTAGTTCTATATGCCCAAGGATGATTATAAAATGATATTACTAATAATACATGTCCCTATAGGGTCACACCAACAACAAGTTTGACACCAATTGATTATTTAGAATGTTAAATTTGATTTAACATCAAAGGATGCTAAACTTGCAATTTAATATTGTAAGTTATTATTATTTGAGGTAAATAATAATAACTCCAAAATTAAAGGTTGATTAATAATTCATATGTGATGAATTAATCATGCATGACAATTAAATTGTTTAAACTGTTAAATGATTTAATTGAATTATAAATAAATCATTTATTTAATTTAATTGGTAAATTAAATATAATATGCATATTGTAAATATATATATATATATATATATATATATATATATATATATATATATATATATATATATATATATATATATATATATATATATATATATATATACACTACATTTAGAATGCATATTAATTGGTTTATTTATACTATATATGGCCTAAATGTTGTTCCATTTATAAATGGAATAAATGGTTATTATTTATAAGTGTATAAGACAAGTTTATAAATAATAAAAGGGAATAACCCATTTGTTTATTCCTAGCATGAAAGGGCCGGTCACACATGCTCCTTAGCATGGGTTTTGAAAGTTGTAAAAGGTAGAAAGAATATTGGCTTTTCCTATGTCTTGACCATGGGGACAACCAACATAAAATAAGACTTTTATTTCTCCTTTTCTAGCTTTAACTTGGCCGGATCTTAGCATGAGTTTTAAGGCTATAATATACATGCAAACATCAGCCAAAAGCTCTCTCTTAACTTCCTCTTGACTACATGCAAACACGTTTTTAAGATCAAGAAGAGAAAGAGCCAACTTTGCAAGATATAGAACTAGCATTCTAGTGTGTTCAAGCTTGTGGTGGACTAAGCTATAGAGGGAATCTTCCTTGCTTCCTAGCCTCTTCAAATCGTCCAACTAAGGTCAAGAAGAAAGTCTATTAAAGTCCAGTTATACAATTCCCGACCTAATTATATTAATCATACGCTTGATATGTCCAATTTATGATTGTGTGTTTATGCGTGTTATTTGCAGATACGATTACTCACTGAGCTTTGTAGCTCATACTGTTTGTTAATGTCCCTGCAGGTTAGCATGATACTGATAGGGGACAAGATAGAGTCCGTGACTTCGGAGTAGGACTCATAGATGATGTAGTAGCAGCCCGGCTTCAAAGGAGATTATGGTATTATATACTCTCCTTGATACACTTGTACCCGTTTTTATTAAAATATACCCCTTTGTTATAGTTTTATGTATTAAAACCTTGGTTTTAAATGAAAATTTTTCAGGGGTGTTTTGTTTTAAAAGCCGGGTGTTACAGTAACCCCATGAGTATCGGCTAAAAATTGACTCGTTTGAGGAGTGTGTAAGTAGGGAAGTGATGAGGAAGGGTTCCAATTTGGAACCAGCTGGGGGTAGCTATAAGAAGGAGGAAACCAGGCTAGGTTACCTACAGAGCCTCCAAAATTATCCTCACTCGCATGTTCGAGTAAACCAGGATTAATACTGCTCGTACCAGAATTAGATGGCAGAGGTTTCTGCTGTGTATGAATTCTTGATAAAGTTTCCCCATTTTCCAGAAATTTTCTTTTCTTATATTCAACCTTATGAGCAGCTTGTATTAGTTTCTTTGTGCCTTCTGTTAGACCTGATTGCGACCCTTCAATTATTGCTTCTTTCTCCCTTTTTAGGTTGGGTAATAAATCTTTCGATAATCCTGCTGCTCCACTAAACTCGTTGCCAAATTCCTGTGACACAAATAACTTTAGTAATTACAATTTTATGATATATAAAAAGAAATGTAATTCTTTACCTCAACACAATCAATAAGAGTTTGCAGACTCTTAAGTTGTCGTTGGGGCCAATGATCGATACCTATATCTCTACAGCGTTTTTTTAACTGTGTCGATCCAATGTTGAGTTCTTTCGCAGCTTTCTCAATTGGTTCGTTAAAGTGTTCAGCTATTATTTCCCTACTTAATGAGTGTCTGAAACCTCTTCTACTGCCAACTGCTGTGGTTGTCGGAATTGAAGGATTGAGTTCAAATGTATTATTATTACTATTTGGGATCATTTGAACATGATCCTGATTTTCTGAATCAAAGATGGACATTGATTCATTAAAATCAGTAGCTTCTATCAGTGGTAATTGTAGATTTTCAATCATGGACCCAGGATTCTAAAATCCTTCTAGGTTCCTTTGAATCACCTGAAGGTGATTTTGATATTGAAAACCAACCCCAAGTTCGAGATTCATTTCAATATTAATGTTATGAGTTGTTTGTAATTGACTTTCATTCTGAATGTCAGTCATGAATTCTTGATTCATGGGGATGATCTCATTACTCGTTGAGGGTACGTCGATGAATGGATTGTAGCCAGATAAATTATCCACAGATGGGTCTACAAACAACAATTATCAGATGATAAAACAAAATTGAATATTCATAAAAGCAATCATTTAAAAGAATTTAACCTGGTAGAAGGTGTGGAGTTTGATCAAGTGCATGGTCTAAAGATACATTCACCGGATCGTCTAAGTTGATGTTTAGCTCGGGAAAAATTTCCGGCTCATCGTTGAGTGGCTCTATAGATAGTATATCTGGAAGACTGTACCATAATTCAAAATCAACAAAACATTAGAAAAAAAATAAAAATAATGGATGTTTAGAATGTTAAAGTCACCGAACTCCAGTAAAGATGTTTGATTTGAAGAACCCTCTCCTTGCGGAAAACCAGGTCCAGGGTTTGACAGATCGTCCATTGAAGATCTGTTTTCCATGACTTAGCTTTAAATGTGAGTTCGTATACGAACAAACTAGTGATAGAAGAGAATGGGACTGAAAATGAATGTGGAAATAAATGATGCTACTTACCTGTATATATAGCATTTTGCAGCTGGAACCGAAAGGACGTATGTAATTGAAAGGACACTTTACGTTCTTATTACCAAAATTCAAACCATCTACAGTGGATGCGACCCTCCACTACCCTG
Organism: Cichorium intybus; assembly: GCA_023525715.1. NCBI lineage: Eukaryota > Viridiplantae > Streptophyta > Magnoliopsida > Asterales > Asteraceae > Cichorium > Cichorium intybus. Next base: position 63,776,988 of record CM042015.1, on the reverse strand, counting down.
AATGCCGGTTAATTTTCAAAATTCGCTGCTAGACTCTAGTGATAAAGGGATATTGATGAGATTTTTTTTGGAATAAAGGTGAATATAATGGTGTCGGTTACTGATTACTTTAATACAGACTGATGAACGCTGTTGATCAATAGTGATGTGATATCACATAAAAACAAAGTGTTGGACTTTAGGCCTTATGGGCTAAAGTTTAAATTATTTGGGCTCATATCGTTGGGCTAGTAGTTATGGGCAAAATACTAGACCAAAATGAAAATGAAAAATGGGCTGTTATATTCACAGATAATTAATCTTGTGGAATTATGGGCTAATGAAAGTTTCAACCTTGATTAATTAATATCTTGGTGTTGAATTTCGGGGACGAAATTCTTATAAGTGGGGGAGATTTGTAACACCCGTTTCCCAATTCTTTATTTTTAGCAACTAAGTATTTATTTTAACGAAAAAATAAATAATAATATTGATAATAAAAGAAAATAATGGAAGTAATGTTTTTAGATTGGAAATTATAGTAGAGGGTTTATGTCATATTTATAAACTTAAATTTGTTGGAATAAATGGGAAATTGGGGTTAAAAATAAAAAGATTTAATTCTTAAAATTTAAAAAATTAATATGTAAATATATATACGGATTTGGGAAAAAGTCATCAAGAAGACTTATATATATTTTGATGAGATAAGATGATAGGAAAAAGATTCATATCATTTGGAGTTAAAACGAAGAAGTTATGACAGGTCAAAGTTGACCAAAAAGTGACCAAAAATGGTTGTTAGTCCATGTTTGAGGGTCTGTAACGTAAACTCTAATTAGATTCAGACTTAAGTCAGTAGGAGAAAGTTGTAACTTTTATTCTCACCTTTCTAAAGGTATAAGTTTTGTAAAATTCAGATGTCGCAAGTAGAAGTTACGACTTTGCGAAAATCAGGAAACATTCATGAGTGTTGCTGAATTTTCAAAGGCATCAAACAAGTAAGGGCATTTTCGGAATTTCCATTTAACTAGGTTAAAAATCAGATTCCTCTTCTCTTCTTGGGGTCACGTATCAGAAAAATGGGGAGACCTTTGATCTTGTTACACCAAAACCCTCCTCCATCACTCTCTCCTCTCTCTCGTTTCTTCCGATCGCCGCCATCAAACCGGAGCAAAGAAGGAGCCAGGGCTGGAGCCTTAGTTGTGGTGATAGAGTCTCAAGACCCTCATGCCTCCCTAACCTTTTGGAACACGAAAATCTATGGTAAAACCCTTTTCTTCTTTGCTAAAATTGAGATGGTGATGTTTGATTTTCGGACAGGAATCTGTCCTATGTTGTAAAATTCGTAGAAATATCATACGGTGTCCAAATCAGGTGATTCCAGTGCCCGTGGTTTTGTCTCGATGTCTATTTTATTTCATCAGTTGGGGTCCAGACCTTATTTGGTCGTGTTCTAGGGTTTTAAACCCGATTCCCATGAGTATGATTTCTGTGTCCAATTGTGTTGTGAAATTCTTGTAAAATCGTGTGTTCACTGGATTGTTCTGAAATTTTGTGTCGAGAAGAACCTTGTCATGAGCCATACTCGATCAAAAGGTCTTGACTCAGTTCATTGTTTTGGTTTTGATTTTTGTGTGTGCAATCCGACCTCCACAGATTGGTTGCTGCACACCTAAGTCAACTTGTGGGATTTTTAATTCCTAAATGGTTCATATTTTAGGTCTGAACATTTGATGGAAAGTCCATCCTCATGTATAGTGTGTTCCATCCAGAGGGCTTGATCCAATTCCATTAGCAAACCAGGTTTTCAATGTCTTCTACTTGACTGAACCAGAATTTGTAGCTCTGCACATTGTCCTTGTTGCACGATTTTTATTTCTCAATTGGCTTATGCTTTGAGTTTGATATTTGGATGCGAGCTTTATTTTCATGACTAGTGTAACTCATCCAAAAGGCTTGACTTATTTCCTTTCAGAAGTTAGGTTTTGGGACCAATCTTGTCAAGCTATGCTGAGTTGTGACAGAAATGTTGCTGCTCATTTCCTTCATTTTGTGTGATTGTTAATTCGTAAATTGGTAAATTCATATAAAATCGTGTGAATGTCCAATTGGATTGCATTTTATGTCCCTAAATTGATAATTGTGTCTAGTTTGTTCTCTTAAAAGGTTATGAATTGATTCAGATCCTAAGTCATGTGGAATTGTCCATTTCCACTAATTGGTCCAGGTGCTGTCAGTTTTGGTCCCCTGTCTTGATTAATTCATTATAAATTGTACAAAAATCTTTTGGGGGAAAGGTCCGTGGCCTTAGTTCACTTTTGAAGTCTATTTGGTCCATACCAAATTTCAAAGTTCAATTCTTAACCCATTTTGAGCGACTAATATTTCTTTAAGGTGTGGTCCTATGAGTGGACTGATCAATTCATTCAACTTTGTCGATTTATCATTTCTTATTGGTGAATGCAAAAGACCTGAGGTCAGGCCCTGTGATATTTCCCTTGGGTCTAGTTTACCCATGAGTTTTATTGGATTTTATTTTCAATCTTTCCTTGACCTAATATTGCAAATCTTGTTGAGGGTCCAGAAATCAGCCTTGCTGTCAGTTTCCTCTTTTGTGTTAATCATCTTAGTTTTTGGTTTTGGGTGTCATGATGTGGGCTTGGGTTACTTAAAATTAATTGAATCATATAATAACTTATTTGTTGAGTAAAAGTAAATAAAAAGGGGTGGGGGTATATGTCGAGACACGGTGCATGTCGAAAGTTATAAACATTTAAACTATAAGCAACGCTATAAGTATCTATTTATAGTAATGTTAATTAGTGTATTTGGTAATAATTAACTTAATATACCTTATAGGAGTATAAGGTGTGCGGTTTTAAGCTTGGTTGGATTTGCGGAGTTGCCGCACAGATTTCTACATTGCCGACTTGAGGTGAGTACATGCAGTATTTTTACCCATTCTGGGGTACATGGCAAGTAAGTATTTTCAAGATTTCCTTATAAAATTTCTATATGTGAAATTATATGCATGTTTTGAACTACAAGTTGAATTAAAGGAAGGTGTGTTGGTCTATGAACCAATTATGTGAAAGTATATTTTTTATTACAAGTGTTATATGTTTTCGAGTAAGAATGACATATAGCCATAAGATGTTGAAAAGTATATTTTGGCATAAAGCTTAGTATGTTAGAAAAATATGTTTTAAACATATGATTATTATGTGATGAAAGCTATATTTGGCATCTAGCCATAAAGACATAAAATGATGTAGTTTGGCATCTAGCCACAAGTTATATGTTCATGAGAAATGTTCAAGCAAGTAGAAAGTTTTTGTATGACTGGTAATTGTAGCAAGCAGCGTTAGTAAGGGAACTATGTTCCAACCTTCCCGGGTTAGGTAAGGGATCTACTGGGGAAAAAGCCCCATCGCGAAGTAGATTGCCTCAGCACTTCTATGGTGAGGATTGATCCGTTCTTTCTAGCCATAGAGACTTGGGGTATCACTTATGGTGATTAAAGCCCTAAGTATAAAAATCCAGCAAGCTTATAAAACCAGTCAAAGCAAGTAAGAAAGAAGCTATTTTTGAAAAGTATATTATGAAGTGAATTTGAAAGATGTTAATTTTGTAAAGTATGTCATGAAATGATTTTTGAGAAGTAAAGAGTTATAGTATGTTACCACTAATAAGTTTTGAAAGATGTTATATGTTACAAGTTTTATAAAAGTTGGAAAAAGAAGTTAAAGGTTTGAGTCTAAAACTCATGTAACTCACGAGACATTTTTGTCTTACGTATTCTATGTTTTGCCATGTATTCCAGGTTAATATAAATTGCTATAGATGGGATGAAGTTTAGCTGGAGTGGAGCTTGAGTTAGCTCCTACTTTGGACACGAGGTTTAATCCTTTTCTTGCTTACTATGGTTAGATTTGGTATGGATTTGTAACACCCACAGTTTTAAACATGTAAATTATCGGTTTTTGATAAACCGTATTTTTTGTATTCATGTATTTATATGAAAAACCATAGTATTTGCTAACAGTAAAAATGGGGGTGTCACAAGTTGGTATCAGAGCCATAGTTTAAGCGAATTAGGATTGGCTTGTTCCACTCCTAGGCTTAAACTCGTGCTATAGGAATGTTAGTTCATGAAAGTATACTATATGATGTCTTAAATGACTAAGATATTACGCATCATTTAATATATGTATATATATATAACTTTAAGAAATGTTTAGCTAATGCTTTGATTGAGCAAAAGTTTGACTGTTAAGAAAATGGTATGATATTTTCCATAACTGTCTATATTTATTAAAGACTATGTATATAAAGTAGTAAGATTTCTAGTAATGATCACCATGTACTTGTAATGGTGTTATATATTAAAAGAACCAGTGTCCCATGAAACTTTGTGGTAACAACAGAATCAATAGGTATAGGTGGTTATGGTAATATGTGCCCGTATTATCATAATCACAGGATATGTATTGATACTGGTGGAACCGTAAAGGAATTATGGTAGTCTGGTGAGTAAGGTTGTGAAGAGAGTAATAAGAATAACATAGAGGTTATATGCCTATGTAATAAGTATTAAAGGTTAATGCAGTGGATATATACCACTTAATATGACAAGGTAAAAGAAATTAATAAGATAATTAATACTCCCGAGACAATATGAAAGGAACCAGTAAAAGAGACATAGCCTGAAGGAATAAATATATTGAAAATGTTAATGGAGTATATAGTACCAAAAAAAAAAGTGTATAACTGAAAATTTCGTTGTCTAACGGAAACGAATTAGGAATTATAGAATAAAGATAAAAGTAGTGTCACTACAGTGACCAAAGAAAGAAAGATTGGAAAATAACAATAATAATAAATAAAAGTAGTAATACATCGATACATGTGACCCATTACTATAACTTTATATTAATACATTAAGAAAAGTTTACAGAACTAGTAGCCTAAACTGAAGAATCAGAAGGAAGCGAAAAAAGATCTTCTACACTCCACTCTTTGTCATCTGTAGGTCGACTTGTACCTTCTTGAGGATTTGGAAGGGGTATGTTTTCAGTTATTGGAGGAGGAGCTCCAAGTCGTGGGGTCTCGATAGGGTTGGAACCCGTAACCCCATGAGTATGGGCTAAAAATTGACTCGTTTGAGGAGTGTGTAAGTAGGGAAGTGATGAGGAAGGGTTCCAATTTGGAACCAGCTGGGGGTAGCTATAAGAAGGAGGAAACCAGGCTAGGTTACCTACAGAGCCTCCAAAATTATCCTCACTCGCATGTTCGAGTAAACCAGGATTAATACTGCTCGTACCAGAATTAGATGGCAGAGGTTTCTGCTGTGTATGAATTCTTGATAAAGTTTCCCCCTTTTCCAGAAATTTTCTTTTCTTATATTCAACCTTATGAGCAGCTTGTATTAGTTTCTTTGTGCCTTCTGTTAAACCTGATTGCGACCCTTCAATTATTGCTTCTTTCTCCCTTTTTAGGTTGGGTAATAAATCTTTCGATAATCCTGCTGCTCCACTAAACTCGTTGCCAAATTCCTGTGACACAAATAACTTTAGTAATTACAATTTTATGATATATAAAAAGAAATGTAATTCTTTACCTCAACACGATCAATAAGAGTTTGCAGACTCTTAAGTTGTCGTTGGGGCCAATGATCGATACCAATATCTCTACAGCGTTTTTTTAACTGTGTCGATCCAATGTTGAGTTCTTTCGCAGCTTTCTCAATTGGTTCGTTAAAGTGTTCATCTATTATTTCCCTACTTAATGAGTGTCTGAAACCTCTTCTACTGCCAACTGCTGTGGTTGTCGGAATTGAAGGATTGAGTTCAAATGTATTATTATTACTATTTGGGATCATTTGAACATGATCCTGATTTTCTGAATCAAAGATGGACATTGATTCATTAAAATCAGTAGCTTCTATCAGTGGTAATTGTAGATTTTCAATCATGGACCCAGGATTCTGAAATCCTTCTAGGTTCCTTTGAATCACCTGAAGGTGATTTTGATATTGAAAACCAACCCCAAGTTCGAGATTCATTTCAATATTAATGTTATGAGTTGTTTGTAATTGACTTTCATTCTGAATGTCAGTCATGAATTCTTGATTCATGGGGATGATCTCATTACTCGTTGAGGGTACGTCGATGAATGGATTGTAGCCAGATAAATTATCCATAGATGGGTCTACAAACAACAATTATCAGATGATAAAACAAAATTGAATATTCATAAAAGCAATCATTTAAAAGAATTTAACCTGGTAGAAGGTGTGGAGTTTGATCAAGTTCATGGTCTAAAGATACATTCACCGGATCGTCTAAGTTGATGTTTAGCTCGGGAAAAATTTCCGGCTCATCGTTGAGTGGCTCTATAGATAGTATATCTGGAAGACTGTACCATAATTCAAAATCAACAAAACATTAGAAAAAAAATAAAAATAATGGATGTTTAGAATGTTAAAGTCACCGAACTCCAGTAAAGATGTTTGATTTGAAGAACCCTCTCCTTGTGGAAAACCAGGTCCATGGTTTGACAGATCGCCCATTGAAGATCTGTTTTCCATGACTTAGCTTTAAATGTGAGTTCGTATACGAACAAACTAGTGATAGAAGAGAATGGGACTGAAAATGAATGTGGAAATAAATGATGCTACTTACCTATATATATAGCATTTTGCAGCTGGAACCGAAAGGACGTATGTAATTGAAAGGACACTTTACGTTCTTATTACCAAAATTCAAACCATCTACAGTGGATGCGACCCTCCACTACCCTGAATGCCGGTTAATTTTCAAAATTCGCTGCTAGACTCTAGTGATAAAGGGATATTGATGAGATTTTTTTTGGAATAAAGGTGAATATAATGGTGTCGGTTACTGATTACTTTAATACAGACTGATGAACGCTGTTGATCAATAGTGATGTGATATCACATAAAAACAAAGTGTTGGACTTTAGGCCTAATGGGCTAAAGTTTAACTTATTTGGGCTCATATCGTTGGGCTAGTAGTTATGGGCAAAATACTAGACCAAAATGAAAATGAAAAATGGGCTGTTATATTCACAGATAATTAATCTTGTGGAATTATGGGCTAATGAAAGTTTCAACCTTGATTAATTAATATCTTGGTGTTGAATTTCGGGGACGAAATTCTTATAAGTGGGGGAGATTTGTAACACCCGTTTCCCAATTCTTTATTTTTAGCAACTAAGTATTTATTTTAACGAAAAAATAAATAATAATATTGATAATAAAAGAAAATAATGGAAGTAATGTTTTTAGATTGGAAATTATAGTAGAGGGTTTATGTCATATTTATAAACTTAAATTTGTTGGAATAAATGGGAAATTGGGGTTAAAAATGAAAAGATTTAATTCTTAAACTTTAAAAAATTAATATGTAAATATATATACGGATTTGGGAAAAAGTCATCAAGAAGACTTATATATATTTTGATGAGATAAGATGATAGGAAAAAGATTCATATCATTTGGAGTTAAAACGAAGAAGTTATGACAGGTCAAAGTTGACCAAAAAGTGACCAAAAATGGTTGTTAGTCCATGTTTGAGGGTCTGTAACGTAAACTCTAATTAGATTCAGACTTAAGTCAGTAGGAGAAAGTTGTAACTTTTATTCTCACCTTTCTAAAGGTATAAGTTTTGTAAAATTCAGATGTCGCAAGTAGAAGTTACGACTTTGCGAAAATCAGGAAAAATTCATGAGTGTTGCTGAATTTTCAAAGGCATCAAACAAGTAAGGGCATTTTCGGAATTTCCATTTAACTAGGTTAAAAATCAGATTCCTCTTCTCTTCTTGGGGTCACGTATCAGAAAAATGGGGAGACCTTTGATCTTGTTACACCAAAACCCTCCTCCATCACTCTCCTCTCTCTCGTTTCTTCCGATCGCCGCCATCAAACCGGAGCAAAGAAGGAGCCAGGGCTGGAGCCTTAGTTGTGGTGATAGAGTCTCAAGACCCTCATGCCTCCCTAACCTTTTGGAACACGAAAATCTATGGTGAAACCCTTTTCTTCTTTGCTAAAATTGAGATGGTGATGTTTGATTTTCGGACAGGAATCTGTCCTATGTTGTAAAATTCGTAGAAATATCATACGGTGTCCAAATCAGGTGATTCCAGTGCCCGTGGTTTTGTCTCGATGTCTATTTTATTTCATCAGTTGGGGTCCAGACCTTATTTGGTCGTTTTCTAGGGTTTTAAACCCGATTCCCATGAGTATGATTTCTGTGTCCAATTGTGTTGTGAAATTCTTGTAAAATCGTGTGTTCACTGGATTGTTCTGAAATTTTGTGTCGAGAAGAACCTTGTCATGAGCCATACTCGATCAAAAGGTCTTGACTCAGTTCATTGTTTTGGTTTTGATTTTTGTGTGTGCAATCCGACCTCCACAGATTGGTTGCTGCACACCTAAGTCAACTTGTGGGATTTTTAATTCCTAAATGGTTCATAGTTTAGGTCTGAAAATTTGATGGAAAGTCCATCCTCATGTATAGTGTGTTCCATCCAGAGGGCTTGATCCAAGTCCATTAGGAAGCCAGGTTTTCAATGTCTTCTACTTGACTGAACCATAATTTGTAGCTCTGCACATTGTCCTTGTTGCACGATTTTTATTTCTCAATTGGCTTATGCTTTGAGTTTGATATTTGGATGCGAGCTTTATTTTCATGACTAGTGTAACTCATCCAAAAGGCTTGACTTATTTCCTTTCAGAAGTTAGGTTTTTGGACCAATCTTGTCAAGCTATGCTGAGTTGTGACAGAAATGTTGCTGCTCATTTCCTTCATTTTGTGTGATTGTTAATTCGTAAATTGGTAAATTCATATAAAATCGTGTGAATGTCCAATTGGATTGCATTTTATGTCCCTAAATTGGTAATTGTGTCCAGTTTGTTCTCTTAAAAGGTTATGAATTGATTCAGATCCTAAGTCATGTGGAATTGTCCATTTCCACTAATTGGTCCAGGTGCTGTCAGTTTTGGTCCCCTGTCTTGATTAATTCATTATAAATTGTACAAAAATCTTTTGGGGGAAAGGTCCGTGGCTTTAGTTCACTTTTGAAGTCTATTGGGTCCATACCAAATTTCAAAGTTCAATTCTTAACCCATTTTGAGCGACTAATATTTCTTTAAGGTGTGGTCCTGTGAGTGGACTGATCAATTCATTAAACTTTGTCGATTTATCATTTCTTATTGGTGAATGCAAAAGACCTGAGGTCAGGCCCTGTGATATTTCCCTTGGGTCTAGTTTACCCATGAGTTTTATTGGATTTTATTTTCAATCTTTCCTTGACCTAATATTGCAAATCTTGTTGAGGGTCCAGAAATCAGCCTTGCTGTCAGTTTCCTCTTTTGTGTTAATCATCTTAGTTTTTGGTTTTGGGTGTCATGATGTGGGCTTGGGTTACTTAAAATTAATTGAATCATATAATAACTTATTTGTTGAGTAAAAGTAAATAAAAAGGGGTGGGGGTATATGTCGAGACACGGTGCATGTCGAAAGTTATAAACATTTAAACTATAAGCAACGCTATAAGTATCTATTTATAGTAATGTTAATTAGTGTATTTGGTAATAATTAACTTAATATACCTTATAGGAGTATAAGGTGTGCGGTTTTAAGCTTGGTTGGATTTGCGGAGTTGCCGCACAGATTTCTACATTGCCGACTTGAGGTGAGTACATGCAGTATTTTTACCCATTCTGGGGTACATGGCAAGTAAGTATTTTCAAGATTTCCTTATAAAATTTCTATATGTGAAATTATATGCATGTTTTGAACTACAAGTTGAATTAAAGGAAGGTGTGTTGGTCTATGAACCAATTATGTGAAAGTATATTTTTTATTACAAGTGTTATATGTTTTCGAGTAAGAATGACATATAGCCATAAGATGTTGAAAAGTATATTTTGGCATAAAGCTTAGTATGTTAGAAAAATATGTTTTAAACATATGATTATTATGTGATGAAAGCTATATTTGGCATCTAGCCATAAAGACATAAAATGATGTAGTTTGGCATCTAGCCACAAGTTATATGTTCATGAGAAATGTTCAAGCAAGTAGAAAGTTTTTGTATGACTGGTAATTGTAGCAAGCAGCGTTAGTAAGGGAACTATGTTCCAACCTTCCCGGGTTAGGTAAGGGATCTACTGGGGAAAAAGCCCCATCGCGAAGTAGATTGCCTCAGCACTTCTATGGTGAGGATTGATCCGTTCTTTCTAGCCATAGAGACTTGGGGTATCACTTATGGTGATTAAAGCCCTAAGTATAAAAATCCAGCAAGCTTATAAAACCAGTCAAAGCAAGTAAGAAAGAAGCTATTTTTGAAAAGTATATTATGAAGTGAATTTGAAAGATGTTAATTTTGTAAAGTATGTCATGAAATGATTTTTGAGAAGTAAAGAGTTATAGTATGTTACCACTAATAAGTTTTGAAAGATGTTATATGTTACAAGTTTTATAAAAGTTGGAAAAAGAAGTTAAAGGTTTGAGTCTAAAACTCATGTAACTCACGAGACATTTTTGTCTTACGTATTCTATGTTTTGCCATGTATTCCAGGTTAATATAAATTGCTATAGATGGGATGAAGTTTAGCTGGAGTGGAGCTTGAGTTAGCTCCTACTTTGGACACGAGGTTTAATCCTTTTCTTGCTTACTATGGTTAGATTTGGTATGGATTTGTAACACCCACAGTTTTAAACATGTAAATTATCGGTTTTTGATAAACCGTATTTTTTGTATTCATGTATTTATATGAAAAACCATAGTATTTGCTAACAGTAAAAATGGGGGTGTCACAAGTTGGTATCAGAGCCATAGTTTAAGCGAATTAGGATTGGCTTGTTCCACTCCTAGGCTTAAACTCGTGCTATAGGAATGTTAGTTCATGAAAGTATACTATATGATGTCTTAAATGACTAAGATATTACGCATCATTTAATATATGTATATATATAACTTTAAGAAATGTTTAGCTAATGCTTTGATTGAGCAAAAGTTTGACTGTTAAGAAAATGGTATGATATTTTCCATAACTGTCTATATTTATTAAAGACTATGTATATAAAGTAGTAAGATTTCTAGTAATGATCACCATGTACTTGTAATGGTGTTATATATTAAAAGAACCAGTGTCCCATGAAACTTTGTGGTAACAACAGAATCAATAGGTATAGGTGGTTATGGTAATATGTGCCCGTATTATCATAATCACAGGATATGTATTGATACTGGTGGAACCGTAAAGGAATTATGGTAGTCTGGTGAGTAAGGTTGTGAAGAGAGTAATAAGAATAACATAGAGGTTATATGCCTATGTAATAAGTATTAAAGGTTAATGCAGTGGATATATACCACTTAATATGACAAGGTAAAAGAAATTAATAAGATAATTAATACTCCCGAGACAATATGAAAGGAACCAGTAAAAGAGACATAGCCTGAAGGAATAAATATATTGAAAATGTTAATGGAGTATATAGTACCAAAAAAAAAAGTGTATAACTGAAAATTTCGTTGTCTAACGGAAACGAATTAGGAATTATAGAATAAAGATAAAAGTAGTGTCACTACAGTGACCAAAGAAAGAAAGATTGGAAAATAACAATAATAATAAATAAAAGTAGTAATACATCGATACATGTGACCCATTACTATAACTTTATATTAATACATTAAGAAAAGTTTACAGAACTAGTAGCCTAAACTGAAGAATCAGAAGGAAGCGAAAAAAGATCTTCTACACTCCACTCTTTGTCATCTGTAGGTCGACTTGTACCTTCTTGAGGATTTGGAAGGGGTATGTTTTCAGTTATTGGAGGAGGAGCTCCAAGTCGTGGGGTCTCGATAGGGTTGGAACCCGTAACCCCATGAGTATGGGCTAAAATTGACTCGTTTGAGGAGTGTGTAAGTAGGGAAGTGATGAGGAAGGGTTCCAATTTGGAACCAGCTGGGGGTAGCTATAAGAAGGAGGAAACCAGGCTAGGTTACCTACAGAGCCTCCAAAATTATCCTCACTCGCATGTTCGAGTAAACCAGGATTAATACTGCTCGTACCAGAATTAGATGGCAGAGGTTTCTGCTGTGTATGAATTCTTGATAAAGTTTCCCCCTTTTCCAGAAATTTTCTTTTCTTATATTCAACCTTATGAGCAGCTTGTATTAGTTTCTTTGTGCCTTCTGTTAAACCTGATTGCGACCCTTCAATTATTGCTTCTTTCTCCCTTTTTAGGTTGGGTAATAAATCTTTCGATAATCCTGCTGCTCCACTAAACTCGTTGCCAAATTCCTGTGACACAAATAACTTTAGTAATTACAATTTTATGATATATAAAAAGAAATGTAATTCTTTACCTCAACACGATCAATAAGAGTTTGCAGACTCTTAAGTTGTCGTTGGGGCCAATGATCGATACCAATATCTCTACATCGTTTTTTTAACTGTGTCGATCCAATGTTGAGTTCTTTCGCAGCTTTCTCAATTGGTTCGTTAAAGTGTTCATCTATTATTTCCCTACTTAATGAGTGTCTGAAACCTCTTCTACTGCCAACTGCTGTGGTTGTCGGAATTGAAGGATTGAGTTCAAATGTATTATTATTACTATTTGGGATCATTTGAACATGATCCTGATTTTCTGAATCAAAGATGGACATTGATTCATTAAAATCAGTAGCTTCTATCAGTGGTAATTGTAGATTTTCAATCATGGACCCAGGATTCTGAAATCCTTCTAGGTTCCTTTGAATCACCTGAAGGTGATTTTGATATTGAAAACCAACCCCAAGTTCGAGATTCATTTCAATATTAATGTTATGAGTTGTTTGTAATTGACTTTCATTCTGAATGTCAGTCATGAATTCTTGATTCATGGGGATGATCTCATTACTCGTTGAGGGTACGTCGATGAATGGATTGTAGCCAGATAAATTATCCATAGATGGGTCTACAAACAACAATTATCAGATGATAAAACAAAATTGAATATTCATAAAAGCAATCATTTAAAAGAATTTAACCTGGTAGAAGGTGTGGAGTTTGATCAAGTGCATGGTCTAAAGATACATTCACCGGATCGTCTAAGTTGATGTTTAGCTCGGGAAAAATTTCCGGCTCATCGTTGAGTGGCTCTATAGATAGTATATCTGGAAGACTGTACCATAATTCAAAATCAACAAAACATTAGAAAAAAAATAAAAATAATGGATGTTTAGAATGTTAAAGTCACCGAACTCCAGTAAAGATGTTTGATTTGAAGAACCCTCTCCTTGTGGAAAACCAGGTCCATGGTTTGACAGATCGCCCATTGAAGATCTGTTTTCCATGACTTAGCTTTAAATGTGAGTTCGTATACGAACAAACTAGTGATAGAAGAGAATGGGACTGAAAATGAATGTGGAAATAAATGATGCTACTTACCTATATATATAGCATTTTGCAGCTGGAACCGAAAGGACGTATGTAATTGAAAGGACACTTTACGTTCTTATTACCAAAATTCAAACCATCTACAGTGGATGCGACCCTCCACTACCCTGAATGCCGGTTAATTTTCAAAATTCGCTGCTAGACTCTAGTGATAAAGGGATATTGATGAGATTTTTTTTGGAATAAAGGTGAATATAATGGTGTCGGTTACTGATTACTTTAATACAGACTGATGAACGCTGTTGATCAATAGTGATGTGATATCACATAAAAACAAAGTGTTGGACTTTAGGCCTAATGGGCTAAAGTTTAACTTATTTGGGCTCATATCGTTGGGCTAGTAGTTATGGGCAAAATACTAGACCAAAATGAAAATGAAAAATGGGCTGTTATATTCACAGATAATTAATCTTGTGGAATTATGGGCTAATGAAAGTTTCAACCTTGATTAATTAATATCTTGGTGTTGAATTTCGGGGACGAAATTCTTATAAGTGGGAGAGATTTGTAACACCCGTTTCCCAATTCTTTATTTCTAGCAACTAAGTATTTATTTTAACGAAAAAATAAATAATAATATTGATAATAAAAGAAAATAATGGAAGTAATGTTTTTAGATTGGAAATTATAGTAGAGGGTTTATGTCATATTTATAAACTTAAATTTGTTGGAATAAATGGGAAATTGGGGTTAAAAATGAAAAGATTTAATTCTTAAACTTTAAAAAATTAATATGTAAATATATATACGGATTTGGGAAAAAGTCATCAAGAAGACTTATATAGATTTTGATGAGATAAGATGATAGGAAAAAGATTCATATCATTTGGAGTTAAAACGAAGAAGTTATGACAGGTCAAAGTTGACCAAAAAGTGACCAAAAATGGTTGTTAGTCCATGTTTGAGGGTCTGTAACGTAAACTCTAATTAGATTCAGACTTAAGTCAGTAGGAGAAAGTTGTAACTTTTATTCTCACCTTTCTAAAGGTATAAGTTTTGTAAAATTCAGATGTCGCAAGTAGAAGTTACGACTTTGGGAAAATCAGGAAAAATTCATGAGTGTTGCTGAATTTTCAAAGGCATCAAACAAGTAAGGGCATTTTCGGAATTTCCATTTAACTAGGTTAAAAATCAGATTCCTCTTCTCTTCTTGGGGTCACGTATCAGAAAAATGGGGAGACCTTTGATCTTGTTACACCAAAACACTCCTCCATCACTCTCCTCTCTCTCGTTTCTTCCGATCGCCGCCATCAAACCGGAGCAAAGAAGGAGCCAGGGCTGGAGCCTTAGTTGTGGTGATCGAGTCTCAAGACCCTCATGCCTCCCTAACCTTTTGGAACACGAAAATCTATGGTGAAACCCTTTTCTTCTTTGCTAAAATTGAGATGGTGATGTTTGATTTTCGGACAGGAATCTGTCCTATGTTGTAAAATTCGTAGAAATATCATACGGTGTCCAAATCAGGTGATTCCAGTGCCCATGGTTTTGTCTCGATGTCTATTTTATTTCATCAGTTGGGGTCCAGACCTTATTTGGTCGTTTTCTAGGGTTTTAAACCCGATTCCCATGAGTATGATTTCTGTGTCCAATTGTGTTGTGAAATTCTTGTAAAATCGTGTGTTCACTGGATTGTTCTGAAATTTTTTGTGGAGAAGAACCTTGTCATGAGCCATACTCGATCAAAAGGTCTTGACTCAGTTCATTGTTTTGGTTTTGATTTTTGTGTGTGCAATCCGACCTCCACAGATTGGTTGCTGCACACCTAAGTCAACTTGTGGGATTTTTAATTCCTAAATGGTTCATAGTTTAGGTCTGAAAATTTGATGGAAAGTCCATCCTCATGTATAGTGTGTTCCATCCAGAGGGCTTGATCCAAGTCCATTAGGAAGCCAGGTTTTCAATGTCTTCTACTTGACTGAACCATAATTTGTAGCTCTGCACATTGTCCTTGTTGCACGATTTTTATTTCTCAATTGGCTTATGCTTTGAGTTTGATATTTGGATGCGAGCTTTATTTTCATGACTAGTGTAACTCATCCAAAAGGCTTGACTTATTTCCTTTCAGAAGTTAGGTTTTTGGACCAATCTTGTCAAGCTATGCTGAGTTGTGACAGAAATGTTGCTGCTCATTTCCTTCATTTTGTGTGATTGTTAATTCGTAAATTGGTAAATTCATATAAAATCGTGTGAATGTCCAATTGGATTGCATTTTATGTCCCTAAATTGGTAATTGTGTCCAGTTTGTTCTCTTAAAAGGTTATGAATTGATTCAGATCCTAAGTAATGTGGAATTGTCCATTTCCACTAATTGGTCCAGGTGCTGTCAGTTTTGGTCCCCTGTCTTGATTAATTCATTATAAATTGTACAAATATCTTTTGGGGGCAAGGTCTGTGGCCTTAGTTCACTTTTGAAGTCTATTGGGTCCATACCAAATTTCAAAGTTCAATTCTTAACCCATTTTGAGCGACTAATATTTCTTTAAGGTGTGGTCCTGTGAGTGGACTGATTAATTCATTAAACTTTGTCGATTTATCATTTCTTATTGGTGAATGCAAAAGACCTGAGGTCAGGCCCTGTGATATTTCCCTTGGGTCTAGTTTACCCATGAGTTTTATTGGATTTTATTTTCAATCTTTCCTTGACCTAATATTGCAAATCTTGTTGAGGGTCCAGAAATCAGCCTTGCTGTCAGTTTCCTCTTTTGTGTTAATCATCTTAGTTTTTGGTTTTGGGTGTCATGATGTGGGCTTGGGTTACTTAAAATTAATTGAATCATATAATAACTTATTTGTTGAGTAAAAGTAAATAAAAAGGGGTGGGGGTATATGTCGAGACACGGTGCATGTCGAAAGTTATAAACATTTAAACTATAAGCAACGCTATAAGTATCTATTTATAGTAATGTTAATTAGTGTATTTGGTAATAATTAACTTAATATACCTTATAGGAGTATAAGGTGTGCGGTTTTAAGCTTGGTTGGATTTGCGGAGTTGCCGCACAGATTTCTACATTGCCGACTTGAGGTGAGTACATGCAGTATTTTTACCCATTCTGGGGTACATGGCAAGTAAGTATTTTCAAGATTTCCTTATAAAATTTCTATATGTGAAATTATATGCATGTTTTGAACTACAAGTTGAATTAAAGGAAGGTGTGTTGGTCTATGAACCAATTATGTGAAAGTATATTTTTTATTACAAGTGTTATATGTTTTCGAGTAAGAATGGCATATAGCCATAAGATGTTGAAAAGTATATTTTGGCATAAAGCTTAGTATGTTAGAAAAATATGTTTTAAACATATGATTATTATGTGATGAAAGCTATATTTGGCATCTAGCCATAAAGACATAAAATGATGTAGTTTGGCATCTAGCCACAAGTTATATGTTCATGAGAAATGTTCAAGCAAGTAGAAAGTTTTTGTATGACTGGTAATTGTAGCAAGCAGCGTTAGTAAGGGAACTATGTTCCAACCTTCCCGTGTTAGGTAAGGGATCTACTGGGGAAAAAGCCCCATCGCGAAGTAGATTGCCTCAGCACTTCTATGGTGAGGATTGATCCGTTCTTTCTAGCCATAGAGACTTGGGGTATCACTTATGGTGATTAAAGCCCTAAGTATAAAAATCCAGCAAGCTTATAAAACCAGTCAAAGCAAGTAAGAAAGAAGCTATTTTTGAAAAGTATATTATGAAGTGAATTTGAAAGATGTTAATTTTGTAAAGTATGTCATGAAATGATTTTTGAGAAGTAAAGAGTTATAGTATGTTACCACTAATAAGTTTTGAAAGATGTTATATGTTACAAGTTTTATAAAAGTTGGAAAAAGAAGTTAAAGGTTTGAGTCTAAAACTCATGTAACTCACGAGACATTTTTGTCTTACGTATTCTATGTTTTGCCATGTATTCCAGGTTAATATAAATTGCTATAGATGGGATGAAGTTTAGCTGGAGTGGAGCTTGAGTTAGCTCCTACTTTGGACACGAGGTTTAATCCTTTTCTTGCTTACTATGGTTAGATTTGGTATGGATTTGTAACACCCACAGTTTTAAACATGTAAATTATCGGTTTTTGATAAACCGAATTTTTTGTATTCATGTATTTATATGAAAAACCATAGTATTTGCTAACAGTAAAAATGGGGGTGTCACATACATTTCTGATAATTGATAAGACAAAGTATATTATAAACTTTTCAAACATTTCTTGTGAATCTATAGCAAAGTAACAATAATTTGTAAATAATTTGCTAATCTATATACTTAACAAAAATGATTTTGTGAATCTGTATATTAATTAATAGATTCAATAAAATAACTAAATAAAATTTCAAATCGATTATTTATGTCTAAATTTCATTTGATGCTTTATATTTGGGAACACTTATAAGTTGAATATATCATTTACATGTTTTTCTTATTGGAATATATACAGGAAAAGGAAAACAACCAAATGAACAAAAAGGTTAGTTATGTGTTCATTATAATTTGAAGTTTTCATTTTTTATTTAACATCTATTATTTAATAATGTATTAGTGATTTCATATCATGCAGATGATACTTCAAGACCTTCTACACCACTAACTCTAAAATCCATACTGAGTAAATTTAAAAATGTTCCTAAAGGAACACCAAACATCTATCCGAAGAATGTTCAAGAAGATCCAAATCCAGGTTGCTTACCAAATTTAATTCTGTAAATAGTGATTCACAACTTAATTTTTTTATTTCAATTACCTGACTTTAAATATATCATTGACATTCTATATTTAATATAAACAGGACAAACAAAAACTATTCCATCAAGCACAACAGTTGGAACACCACCCAGTCCAATCACTATTAAAAGCACTCCAAAAAAAGCAACAAAAGGTTTGTATAAACATCTTAATGATTTTTCATTCACAGACTTATAGATTCTATATATTGAAAATTATATTCATTCACAGAAACATCACACCCTAAGCCTCCCATAGACATCCAAACCACTCCAAGTCTACAAACTAAAGGTTTGTACATTGTTTCATTGTTATAATGATTTTTCTTTTGATTTTGAATGTTAATGCATTCAACATTCACAAAGTAAATTCTTGTTTTTAAAGATTTGTACATTGTTTCATTAATTTGTGTAAGAAATTTACTTGTGAATTACTATACTTTCAAAAAATTATTATTAAAAGAATGTTCACAGTTTTCATTGTTAAAATGATTTTTCTTCTGAATTTGAATGTTAATGCATCAACATTCACAAAGGAATTCTTGTTATCAAATGTTTGTACATTGTTTCATAAATTTGTGTAACAAATTTACTTGTGAATTACTATTCTTTCACATAATTATTATTAAAAGAATGTTCACATTTTTCATTGTTAGAATGATTTTTCTTCTGATTTTGAATGTTAATGCATTCAACATTCACAAAGTGAATTCTTGTTTTTAAAGATTTGTACATTGTTTCATTAATTTGTGTAAGAAATTTAATTGTGAATTACTATGCTTTCACAAAATTATTATTAAAAGAATGTTCACATTTTTCATTGTTAAAATGATTTTTCTTCTGAGTTTGAATGTTAATGCATCAACATTCACAAATGAATTCTTGTCAACATTCACAAAGTGAATTCTTGTTTTTAAAGATTTGTACATTGTTTCATTAATTTGTGTACGAAATTTAATTGTGAATTACTATACTTTCACAAAATAATTATTAAAAGAATGTTCACATTTTTCATTGTTAAAATGATTTTTCTTCTGAGTTTGAATGTTAATGCATCAACATTCACAAATGAATTATTGTTATCAAATGTTTGTACATTGTTTCATAAATTTTTGTAACAAATTTACTTGTGAATTACTATTCTTTAATATAATTATTATTAAAAGAATGTTCACATTTTTCATTGTTATAATGATTTTTCTTCTGATTTTGAATGTTAATGCATTCAACATTCACAAAGTGACTTCTTGATTTTAAAGATTTGTACATTGTTTCATTAATTTGTGTAAGAAATTTACTTGTGAATTACTATTCTTTCACAAAATTGTTATTAAAAGAATGTTCACATTTTTCATTGTTAAAATGATTTTTCTTCTAAGTTTGAATGTTAATGCATCAACATTCACACAGTGAATTCTTGTTATTACAAGTTTGTACATTGTTTCATTAATTTGTGTAACAAATTTAGTATATTTTTAATTAACAAACTCCAACGATTATGAATATGTTGCTTATTTTAAATTCTCATATAAATCTACATATAAACTTTTGCAGCTGCCAGACAAAGTCCACGAATAAATGACATATTTTCTTCAAAACAACCAACACCGATAGAAATTGACACCAGTCTTCCAAAGAAAACAAGAAAGAAGATAATAGGTTCGTTTATATATTATTTTCATTTTAATAAAATTATTTATTATTACAATATATTAATTTCTAAAAAAAATTCAATAATTTTCACAAGCTAAAAAAAAGAGGAAACAAACATCAAAACCAGAAAAGAAGGAAAAGACTGCAAGAAAGAAGAGAAGAGTAGGAAAAAAAGAAAAAGTTCCAATAGATTCAAACAAGCCAACTTCTTTAAGAACAAGGATTACCATGAACACATTCTACAATGTTATCCAAGGATTGAAAAAAGACCAAAGAAAAGCAGTCAAAGAAATGGGATTTGGATCATTATTACAAATTACAATAGATGGACTACCAGGAAAACTTTCAAGATATGTTGTGAATCACTTCAAACCAGAAGAAATGAAGATTAACATACCAGAAGGTTCAATAGAGATCACAAAAGAGTTGGTCCACAAGTTAATGGGAATTCCGATGGGTACGAAAAGTTTATATGAGATTGAACACTGTGATCATTCTCTAAAAGAATTCGTTGAATGGAAGGAAGAATACGGAAACAAGCCAATGAGACCAACAAATATTGAAGCAAGAATAAGAAGATCAAATGAATCAGGAATGATTTTCAGAATTAACTTTCTTATATTGTTTGCAAATTCATTTTGTGAAATTCACAAACTTGGAACATGCAAGTTGTCAATATTACCACATTTATTTAAAGAAGACATCAAAAAAATAGACTGGTGTGGCCATGTAGTTAACTGTCTGAGAATATGCAAGCATCAATGGGATGAAAATGACCGAGATGACTACTTCTGTGGACCACTTCTTGTTTTACTGGTAATATTTTTTATAATTTATATATATATATATATATATATATATATAAAATGTTATTTTTTATTCAACAAAACTAATTATATATTATTCACATTGAAGCTTGCTTATTTGGAATTTATGACAAGTTTAAAGAAAGAGAAAATTGAAATAAAAGGTCTTTCAGTTAACTATTGGGATGTAAAAAAGATGAAAAGAAAAGAAGATGAAGTCATCTTAAAAAGATCTTTTGTTGATGTTGATATTCAAGATGATTGTTCAGAATCAGAAGAAGAAACAACAGATGAAGATGAATGCATGACAGTTGAGGTATAACATATCTACATTCACAATGTGAATTTTAACATACATAACTTTCTATATAAGTTAATTTGTGAATTTGTTAATGAGCTTTTGTTTTAAAGTTTTAAATTTAAGTTATATATTACTTTTTGCAAATTTCACAGTTAATTTAAATACCTACTGTAATAGTTCACATTGTGAATTATATACTTTGAGTTTATTTTACTTTGTGGAATATGTAATAACATAATTCTAATTGTGAATTTAAATTTATCTTTTTGCAGGAATTGCTTTCTAATATACAAAAAAATATAAAAAATTAGTGGATGATAAAGTGAAACTTGGAAATTTTATAAGTTCTTCACTTACAAAATTCCCAGAAAACAATGGAATCATAAAGATGAAAAAATTGTTTGAAGAACAATTTGTTGGTGAATCAACAAAGAATTTTGATGAACCTGAAGCTGGTGATGAGACAGAAAACAGAGAAGGGGTGAACATGAACAAGAATACAGAAAAAGAAGGTGGATATGAAGGTGCTGATCAAACTGAAAACATAGAAGGGTTGAATGTGAAAGAAGCTCGACATGAAAGTGAAAAGTCTGTTGAAAATGAAGAACCAATAACCACAGCAAGCAAAAAAATTGAAGTTTCAAATATATTGTTTGGCACACCAGGAGATATCTTTACAGATCCAAAGGTTCTTGATTTTGTTGATTCTCTAGAATGTTTTATATATGATATTGAACTAGAAAAATCAAACACCATTTCTAAACAAAATCTAAATACATCACATGCACCTAGTTTTTCTCTTGGATTAACTCAAGAGTTTCAGGAAACAAATGAGGGTTTTGGAGAAGAAAAGGGAAAGAAGATGGTAAATGAAGAAGACAATGACAATTCAAAAGAAATCGAAGAAGATGAAGACATTCTCACAACTGAAAATGAAGAACACACGGAAAAAGTCTCAAAACGAGTCATACAACCATCAATATACTTGTGTTCTCCTTATCGTAACAAGAATGTTTCAATGTTCTCTTTCCCAGAAGTTGATGAATTGAAAGTATCAAATAGAGTATTTGCTAGGACTGGACATTTCAGGTAAGAATTTATTTTATCTTTTATGTTTAAAATTAATCATACACTAACATTTATTCTTTTTGATGGCTAAATTAGTGAAAAGGTATTTGAAACAGAAAAAGGTACTATTGTGCTTAGAGGAATGATTGAGACATTGCAAGCAGAATTATGGGTACATGTAAATGTCATTGATGCATGGTCTGCAGAGCTTAATTATGAAGAAAAAAATCGGAGATTTTTCTTTGACACAACCATATTGGTAAGTTTCTAATACAACTACAATATATATATATATATATATATATATATATATATATATATATATATATATATATATATATATATATATATATATATATATATATATATATATATATATATATATATATATATATACTAGTTGTAAGACCCGTGTATTACACGGGATAATATAAATAAAAGGTTAGATAACAAAATGTAAACATTACTTTTTTTTTTATTAAAACAAATTTCATAATATATGACGAAATTATTGAGTATGTAGATACCCCAAACACACGCAAACTTAAAATGTATGAGTACATACCCAAAAAGCGACGTTTTAAATTTTGTAATAGACAGACTACACAACTACATTCAATTGCGTTTTAAAAGCTTTATTTGAAAATATGATCCAATATTGAAAAACACAATCCAATCTGACCCAGTTTTTTTTTTTTTTTAATTTGTTTTTGGATAAATCCGACTTTTGTACACCTTTATGTAAGAGTTAAGATTAGTACATTCAGATATATCAAGTTGTCGTTAATATTCTAATGAGTTGTTGTCAAATTTATGTTCAAATTTAACAATTATTAGGTTTCAAGTTTGCTATCAAATATTTCCTTAAAACATACTTGATGTCAAAGTTACCTTGAAGTTTTTTCAGTTGCCTTAAAGTTGTTCAATTTTTTCGAACATTTGCCATTTAAATTTGATGGCGAATTTTTTCTACCAAATTTTCTAATCAAAATTGGGCTTAAACATGATTACTCTTTTTGTATTTCCAAATTTGCCTTAAAATTAGTTAATTTAGTTACACATATGCTCTAAAATTTGTTGTGAAATTTTCGGATGTCAAACATTTAAAAGAAAGATTATTTTCATATAATTATTTTCATTGGTGCACAATACACGAATTACAATGCGTTAAAAAGTAAAAAAATTGGAATTTTATACTTAGTCAAATAATCCAAATAAATGCATCAATTACTAATACTTAAATAAATGAGTTCTTAATTTCTTGCTTCAGTTACTTAATTATTAGAATTAAATGCATTCAATTCAAACATTTTCTTAAGAAATTCAAAATTATGAGAAAATGACATGTGGCCAAATGAATGTGGTGATGACATGTGGTTTTGAGTTACTTATTTATTAGGATAGGATATAAACAATGACTGTTAATTTAAATTCATTTTGTGAATCTTTAGTCTATTATGTATATACACATGTGAATCTGTATACATTCTGTTTAAATACACTTTGTGAATCTTTACTCTCTTATGTATATTTACATGTGAGCTTTGTTATAAAGATTCATAAAACTTATCAAATATATTGTCATACTTTGTTCAGAGACCAAGCTTATATGATTTAAGAAAACCTTTTGTTGAAAGATGTAACAAATTTGAGGAAGATATCAAAGATGCAATGAAAGGAGAAGAGAAACTCATGACATTTGAAGAAATTGATCTGGTAATTCATCTTCACATTTAATAAAAGAAAAAAATGATGTTAGATATATTATAAAAAATTATAAAATTTATCTTCTAATTCATAACAGGTATTTTTTCCTGTTCATTCTGCAAATCATTATTATCTCATTTGCATAAACCTGAAAGAACCAAGAGTTGATGTACTTGACAACAAGTTATCAAATGCAAAAATGAAGAACAGTTACCATGGTGCACCAAAAGAACTTGTAAGTACTGTAAATACATGAATTCTATTTATAAATATTATTAAAACAATAATATGTGCTAATTTTATTATTTTGCGGTCATTGATGTTTTCTAGGTATTTGATGAGTGTGAATCACAGATCAGCAATTAAACTTCAAGATGTTGAACCAGAAAGATTGAAGATGAGTTGGCATACAAGGAAGAATGATGTGGATTGTGGTGTTTTTTTGCATGCGCCACATGGAGACGTACATGGGGGATCAGAACTGGGATTGTGAATTTCACAAGGAATCAGACTATCAAACTAGTCAACTAAACAACTTACGTATCAAATATCTGACAAAAATCCTCTTGTCTGACTCAAACATTCACAGGAAAAAGATTATAACTCAATCACAAACATTTGCGAAAAAGTCAGATAAACAGATACAAGCACTATTAGCAAAAGGTTGGGAAAAAAGGGATGAAAGGATTTAGTGTTTTTAAGAATGTATGAAACTAAAAACTTTGTCTTTGTTTTGCACTAAGTATGAAACTCTGATGGTGTCATAATATGGTATGTAGAATGTTTTGGAATGTTTAGCTTGTAAATGGATGGAATAAACTAATGGATGTTAATAGTAATATCTTAAATTCTGTATTAATTTTCTTGTAGTCTGATTTGGATTATTTCTCATTCCATTATGTGAATGTAGATTTGCTTTTGGTAAAATGGTGAAAAATATTCTTATTGTTGCAAATTGTCTTTGAAAAAAAGTTCAAATCAAATTCACAATTTATTTTCACATAACATTTTATAGCATTTCAAACAAAAAATTTGTCAACTATAACAACCAAAACAATATAGTAGCATATCAGTTACTAAAATTACTTAATTGATACTTGTATTAAGCATTACATTTTTTTTTATGAATCTACACTTTAATCAAAACAGTAGGATTTTGCTTATAAGATTCACATCAAGTATTTATGATTAAAACATGTTTGATACTTTATATATGAAAATATTTATAAGATCAATATTTTCTCAAATAATAAAAGCTACATCACATTAAACAAGATATAAGATAACAGACATTTACTTAAAGCATATTACCTTATGTAATAAAAAATATAACAAAACAATCAAATGGACATTTTATTGTAAATGCATTCAAAGTTTATCAAATGAAAAGTAGATCTTATCAAAATACTTACAATATATGGAAAAAAATTGACTAGTATATAAAAACTACTTTAATATGCAAGTCCTAGAGTTATGATTCGGTTTTTGACATATAGTGCACAGCCTCAAACGCTTCTTTGCTGCATCAATTGCCTTCTCTTTATTGCTTTTGAGTCTTTTTCCAGTACCGCAACCCTTGTTTTTAATTCCAACTGGATTGTGAATTTCAATAACCTTAGGTACTGATGCACCAAGTATAAAATCTAAACTATCTTCTTTATTACATGATGCATTTGATGAAGGATATGAATCGACCTCACTCTTCAGCTCTAGAAGTTTGATTATAAAGTTCTTCAACTCATCTGGATCATTCGAAAGTTTATTAAGACATGAAGAAAGTATAGCAAATGCCTCTTGGACCAATTTACCACCATTCTCTGCATAAGAATATGTCTTCTTCAAAAGTTCAGAACTGATTATATCTTTTTGCCATCGTCTCATTATGTACTTTGAAGGAATCTTGTCAACCTCTTTGTTATTTAACACATAAAAAATATGCCGACATAATATTCCTTGTTGGACATACAACATGCAGCTACAATTCATGGTATCATCCTTTTTATTAACTTCTACCTGCAAAATGAAGAGTATAATATTCCAAATTCACATGTAAATCCACCAAAAAGATCATAATTCAATTAACAAACAAAAATGATAACCAAAATTAACATGAAACTTAACCAAAAAAATGTTAATTAATAAACAAATTCAATGTGAATTTTTTTTTTTGTTAATTACCAAATTCACATATGAATTTGATTAACAAGCAATTCACATTTTAATTTGTATCTACAAATGCTGAATAAATTCACATGTGAATTGAAAATGTTAATTAGTTTCTACTATAAGGAAAAGTACAACATACCTTGTAAGAAACATTATGACAAAGATCAGGAAGACTCTTTCTATAAATTGCATCCGGTTCTTCATCATCATCCCCTTTTTTATAGTTTCCTTTTTTCCAAAATGCCTTCTTTTTATCTTTAATAGTATAAATTTCAAGTTCATCTTCCATAATAACAGACTCTTGAATGCAAGACCATATGGAATTGTATATATGTTTTTGAACAATTAAGAAAATAGCACGGGTATAAACTTCAGCTGCATGGCTTTCAATAGGAAGAGGTGTCCGAAACTTAGGAATGGTATTTGCAGACTGATAATCAAGGGTTGACTAATTATGTCTTTGCTTTTCCATTGCACTTTCAAATGACACCATGAAGTTTAGTAAATTTGCTTCTGAATGAAAATATTTCGAAAACGCATAATTCTGGCACTCAGATCTTGAAGTGGTTCGCATCAAACCAGAAAGTGCAAAATCCCTGAAATATGATGGAATCCATGACCTCCTCATATCAAACATAAGTGATAACCATTTGTTGTTTTGAAGCTCAAAATCTTCAATCATTGAGGACCAAGAATTATCAAATTCTTCTGGATAAGTAAGAGAATTCCATATAACTCTGTGAAAAGACTTCTTGAAGTCTGGATGGTTAAAAATATTTGGAGGAACCTACAAAAATAAATATATAAATTATATATCCACCATATGAATATAAAAACAAGCATAATTATTAAATAAAGAATATACCTTATCAGAAAGCTTCTTATTAATGTGCCACATGCACAGTCTATGCCTAGACTCAGTTAAAATAATATTTACTGCATTTTTCATAGCTGTATCTTGATCAGTTACAATCATCCTAGGTTGCTTTTCAAATGCTTTGAGAAAAGATTGCAACAACCATACGTATGAATCGGTTGACTCACTAGATAGTAAACCAGCACCAAAATTCACACACCGCCTGTGATTATCAATTCCAGTAAAAGGAACGAAGACCATGCGATACCTGAAACATATAAAATAAAGTTTCAATGTTTACAGATATAAATTAATGTTGCTTATATTAACATGTGTGAATTAGTTAATAACCAAATTCACATGTGAACTTTCAAATATTATGCTCTTCATTTAAGATAAAAATTAACATGTGAATTGCTTAATAACCAAATTCATATGTGAATTAGTTAAATAATGTTTTAATATAATAAAATGAATATCTTACTTGTTTGTACGAAATGTCGCATCAAAAGATACAATATCACCAAATTCTTTGTAATTGGTGAAAGACGACCATCTTCAATCTTGTGTTCAAACGACATGAAAGACGACCATCTTCAATCTTGTGTTCAAACGAGAAGTTTGGAACATAAAGTCTCTTACTTTCCATTCTGTTAACAACCATTTGTGCATCCTTCTCTCCAACAAGACAATTCAAATCCCTTCTATAATTCTTGAAATCGGTTGCAGTACCACCTTTAACATTATAGCCACCTTTAATATTACTCAACAAGCTGTAAGCTCTGGTTGCACCTATGTTAGCCGTACCAAGTTTGTGAATGAATGATTGCCCAACAAAATCCAGTTGCCTATTACTTCGTAACAGATGTCGATTATCTTTAGAAACAAGCTTGTGATTGTGTTCTTCAACAAAAACATATAACCAAAACTTTGAAGTAGAAGGAACATATTTGAATTTCACATTTGCTGGGCATCCAACTTTTTTTGAGGCAGTTCTCCTTTTCCGTTTCTTCTGATTTTCATCAACAGAGTCAAAGTTACTAGATTCAGCATATCCTGATCTACTACAAATAACATATCTTCGGCTGATTGAATCATCATCAAACTGCCTCTGTGTTGAAAGACTAACATCAAATCCACCTTCTTCAGCATACCGTTTGTAAAAATTAACACCATCCTCCAAAGAGTCAAACATAAGATCTACTTTTGGTTTCATGTCTTCTGAAACCTCAAGAATAAAATATTCAACATCTTCCACAGGAGATAAAGGTTTGTTGATGGATTGTTGAGTATCATCACTTTTGCCTAGATTATGAAAAAAAATTAATAACACAAGTAACTTATGAAATTTATCTATGCATCAACATCTTCCAAAGTATAAGAATAACTTACTAGATTCACCATCAGCATCAATATGAGAATCATTACTAAAATCCAATTCAAAAGAATCCAATGATGCTGGTGGAATATGAACTATAACATAAAAACACTTGTTTAAGTAAAATACTACTTAATCAAAAACACTTGATGATGGAAAACATTTGATTATGAAAAAATTTAAACCTAAAACAGAACTTACTAGATATATCATGAACATCATTATCATCAATCTCTGAATTCGAAGTATTCTTTGTTAATGGTGGTAGATGAACTGTAACATAGAAACATGTGTTTAAGTAAAACAATTCTTATTCAAAAACAACTGATTATACAATATCGAAACCTAAAAAGATAACTTACTAGATGAAGATTGAACATTATTATCATCATCCTCTGAATTCAAAGAAAAGCCTTCCATAATACGAACTATGAGGAACTATATGTCAAAACAAAAGCCTTCAATTCAATATTTATAGAGAGAAAAGAATACCGATATGATAATTACAAAAAAGGATAGATTTTATACATGATATATGGTGAAGATAACTAAGTTAAGATAAGAATCAAAACATACGAAACATATCTGTTCCAAACTTAACAAATTTACCGATAAGGATTGAAATTACTATAATTTAGGTACGAAATCACGAAATCAATTCCTAACTTAACAAATTTAACGATAAGCATTGAAATTACTATAATTTAGGTAAGAATCAAAGAAACAAAAACATGAATCCGTAAAATAAGAAACTATATAAAGGTAGAATCTGGATTGCAATTCCTCATATGACGATCACATAAATCACGAAGAATACATAATTCAATTCCTAATTTTAAAAAAAATCACGTACGAAATCAATGAAAACAAACATCGATTAGCAAAGAATCAACAATATAAACATTAATTTTCGAATTACAATGCCTAATTGATTGTTAAATTAAAGAAATCGAAAAACAAGCATTGCGACTGACAACTAAACGAATTAGATCAATGTACCTGAAAATTTCGACCTTCAATCAAATATAATTCTCCTCGATGATACAAATCTACTCCGATGGAAGAAACTAACCTCCGACAGCTATCTACGAGCTAAATTTCCGGTCAATCATCGTGATAAGAATACTTGAAATAAACGGAACTGGTTCAATGAAGTTGACGGTAACATAAACGTTAGTCATATCTTTTTTCTGGACAAAAATGCCCCTCCGCCTAATTACTAGTTAAATGGAATCAATGGCTAAGATTACATCAGATCTAATGGTCCATATTAATCCCTTTGTACCATGACTTAATTTAATCCCTTGTTGAACTTTCCTCTCTATATATATATATATATATATATATATATATATATATATATATATATATATATATATATATATATATATATATATATATATATATATATATATATATATATATATATATATATATATATATGTATATATATATATATATATATATATATATATATATATATTTATATATATATATATATATATTATAATAGAGACATATTTTAAAGCACTACATTCATTTGAAACTCCCATGTATTTTCATATTTCCATTGACTTTCTAAATTTCCATGTCTTTTTATATTTCCATTGATTTTCTGAATTTCTTTTTAATACTTCCTTTCATACTTCCATTGATTTTCTAAATTTCTTTTAGTACTTCAACTTTATTTAATTCAATAGTTTGAATGAAAGTAGTAGAACCATCAAATTGCATAACAAAGCTCACATTTATATCTTATAAAAGAAGCAAAAATACTTCTACAATATGAATTTGAAACAATCATGACTTTTCATTTTCTTTCTAATAATGATTATAAATTAGTTAATTAGTGTTAAATAAATACAAGAAAATAAATTCTAACATTTAAATAATATTATAACTTTCAAAATTAGTTAACAATAATAATTAATATAATAAGTGATTTTATAATAAACATATTAAGTGGTATTAAAATTTTCTACACGGATAGTCTTTTATAAATTTTTAATAATACTAAGTAATCTTAAAATTAATTAATATTAATGATTAATAGTAAAATAAATTTATAAATTACACAATGTTACATCTATTTATTAAGATAATACTGAATTCAAAATTATATTTGAAACTTAATGACTCTTCATATTTCTTAAATTAATAACATTTACTAAAACTTTTTAGTATTCCTCTCATTTATAGATGCTGTTGCTATATAAGTAGATTTTTTCTCAGAAAAATATTCATGTATTTCACGTGTTTTTAATTGGAGTATTAAGAGTAGAAGAGATGGGAAAGTACATCAAACGTATGTTGCTTTTATGTATTCTTAAATTGTTTTTAACTTTTTTTCTTGAAATTGTTTTTACATTATTTGTATGATTTATGAGTGTTTGATGTATTTTTAATACAAATATTATAATAGTTATTTTGGTACTTTTTGTCATCAAAAGATGTATTATATAATTTTTACATAGTATTTGTTCTTCATAAGATTGTGATATATAAAATCATGAAATTTGCTTTACAATTGTTTATGATTTTGGAAGGTTTGAGGTGGTTTATGAATATAAATGTTATTATAGATGTTTCGATGCTTTTATGTTATTATTTATTTCATACCTTTTGTTATTTGTTAGATTTTGATATGTAAAATCATAAAATTCTTTCTACAAATTGTAGTATTAATTTTTATACTATTTGTTATTCGTTAGAGTATGATATATATATATATATATATATATATATATATATATATATATATATATATATATATATATATATATATATATATATATATATATATATATATATATATATATATATATAATAATAATAATAATAAAAGATTTATATAATCATTCGACAATAAATAAATAAAGAAAATGCAATGTTTTTAATTATATTCATTCTTGGCAAACAAAAAGCACAAATAAATTTTTGGATGTTTTAACTAAACAACCGCATCAGGTTAATTTTATGTAAGTAATTTAAAATAAAGAAAAAAGGATATCGTGGTTTGCTTTGGATTGAAACGACGTTTGTATAACTTAAAACACTCCATAAAATCATAAACTAAACGAGATACATGACCATTGATTTAAAAGTATGAATATTAATAAAACTAATTGGTTAAATAATTTTTTGGTTTTGTTACTCACGTAGATTTTTCATGTAGAAATATTAAATAATAATTCGTTTTAAATTAATGATTTGTTACTCATTTAAGGTAGTTTATTAATCTAATAACGATATTTTTTTATGTATTTTAACTTATGAATTAGTAAATAGAAATATTAATCTAAGTCAACTTCTTAATCTTTAATGTTAATGTATATTCTTTCATAAAAACTCATACTGTTTTACAAATCAAATTAACGTTTTTATCATCTATTAAGACATAATGTTAAATTATAGCAATAATAACTATTAAAAGTGTCAATTGAGTAACATAAATTAACAACGTCTATTGAGTTTTAATAGTTAATTAACTTTCATATGGAAGTTGAGGGGTTTTCTCATTAAAATAAATATTTCGATATAACTAACCAACTTTAAATATTGGTGAAAATGTTTATTAGTCTTAGCAAAATATTTAAGAGTTGTAATATTAAATGAAATAATTCAATACAATTAATCAATTTTTTACTTAGGTTTTTTACATATGGTTGATATTTTAAATAATCATCATGATCAATATTAAAATATGGTCAAATAAGTAACTTTTGAATTAATTAATCATTACAATAAACAATAGTTAAAAATAATATTAAATCAAGAACAATGCTTAATTTAATTAATACATAAGCCGCTGATAAAGTTCATTAAGTAATATTAGTCAAAATAGTTGCATTGTATATATCAATTTAATATTACAATTATTATTTTATAGTTAATTTGAATGACATAACCATTTTCCACAAGATATTTGTTAAAAATTTAACTATATAACTTTCACTTGCGCAACGCGCGAGTATTTGCCTAGTATATATATATATATATATATATATATATATATATATATATATATATATATATATATATAAGTTGCCTTTTCAATATATATATATATATATATATATATATATATATATATATATATATATATATATATATGAAAAGGCAACTTAAATAATAACCGGGCCTCCCTAGCAAGGCACTAGAGAGCCCACAACAAAATTACAAAGAGTTCATCACTATTTAACCATAAAAACACCTCTCTTTGAATCTTCGTGAAAGTCACCAACTCAGGAGT
Organism: Cichorium intybus; assembly: GCA_023525715.1. NCBI lineage: Eukaryota > Viridiplantae > Streptophyta > Magnoliopsida > Asterales > Asteraceae > Cichorium > Cichorium intybus. Next base: position 63,744,629 of record CM042015.1, on the reverse strand, counting down.
AGTCCCACAAGTTGTTAAATACAACATATCCCACCAAGCGGAGCACCTTCTTTTCCAATTTACTCCTACCTTCTGACACCAAACCATCGATCACCTCTTCAACGCTTCTTGGGCTCCATTCAACCATGTCCCAACATCTTCTAATTTTAACCCAATTTTCTTTCGCTTTATCCATAAAACGTGGAACTGGGATTCTTCTTCCATATTACAAATATCACACATGGTCGAAATATTCTGCATACCCATTTTCGCTAACTTTGTCTTTACCGGCATCCGATCTCTAAAAATCCTCCATACCATTATATTCAGTCTCTTTGGCATCCATTTGTTCCACCGGTTTTTTCCTATCTCAATCTGATATGTATTCTCCATCTCAGTCTTCATCCACGCAACTGTAAACTTGCTTTTGGGACCACCGGTGCATATCCATCTGTCTTCTTTATTAGAAAGCACAACTTCAGCAACCTTTTGTTGGATTAGGTCCATTTCAGTTTTGCTTCTACCTTCTCTAGCTCCCCCCTCCATGACCACGAACTCCCTTCATTCTTGCATCTAGCCTCCATAGTAATGTCTTTATGGTTGTCTAAATTGTAAGCACGAGGAAATTCCTAGCCTTCTTTCCCGTATCCACCAATCGTTCCAAAAACTTGTGTTTTTTCCATTACATATTTCCACCTTAATTTTGCTTCTAGGATCCACGTTCTTGATTTTCATCTTCTGTAGCACTTTAACAATATTTTTCCACGTGGTTCCTGTCTTGATATTACTTCCATCTTCCATCACTGTGTTGTATCCATGAAGGCTTTTTATAATTTGGATCCATAGCGCCTCTTTTGCAGATCTATATCTCCAATACCATTTAGCCAATAACGCATTATTAAGATCCCCAAGGTTACCCACGCCTAGCCCGCCCTTCTCTTTATCCATCTGAATTTTGTCCCAACTCACCCAAGGAATGCATTTTTGGTCATCATTACCGCCCCAAAAGAAATTTCTTCTCAACTTTTCTAACTCTTTTAAAACCCCATTCGACACTTTGAAAAGGGAAAACATGAAGGTTCCCAAATTCCCCAGCACATTACATACCAGAGTATGCCTTCCCCTATCGACAAAGTTATAAGTTTCCAATTACTTAACTTTTTCTTGAACTTCTGTACGAGCGATTTCCAAGCTTTTTTAAAATTCGTCTGAACACCTAACGGGGGGCCCAAAAAGATAGCTGGCAATTTTTCTGCTTTGCAACCTATGACGAGAACCATCTCCTTCACCATATTGTAATCGATATTAATCCCAAACAGCGAACTCTTATCCAAATTTACTCAAAGACCTGCAGTTTTCTAGAAACAATATAAGATTCTCACAAGGTTTAGCACGTTTTCAACCGACCAGTCTCCAAAGAAAATAGCGTCGTCTGCAAAAAAGAGATGAGTTAGTTCAATTTTGTTATCTCCCACGTACACTCCTTTAAAGGTTCCACTCTCCGCAGCCTTGCGAATCACATCATTTAGACCTTCCATGACTAAAGTAAAAAGAAATGGAGAGATGGGGTCTCCCTAACGAAGACCCCTAGAGAGAGAGAATTCCGAAGACGGGCAACCATTCACGAGAACCGAAGAGGAACCAGATTTCAAACATTCGAACATCCACCCAGGCCATTTAGCCCCAAAACCTTTTTGAATCAACATAGAGTCCAGAAAATCCCACAACACCGAATCGTAAGCTTTGGCGATATCAGTTTTGAGCACCAGCAATATTTTTTTCTTCACTTTAGCCCAATCGATCACCTCATTTGTAATCAGTGGCCCGTCCAAGATCTGTCTATTTTTAATGAACGCCGACTGAGAGGGAGAACGCTTTTTAAGTGATTAGCAAGCATCTTTGATAAAACTTTGTACACACTTGAGATTAAGCTTATAGATCTAAAATCTTTGACAAAAATCGAGTTTTGAACTTTAGGAATCAATGTGATGAAACCTGCATTCACCCCCTTTGGGATTTTCCCGTAAATTCGAAACTAGTTGTAACCCTCCAGGAGATCAATTTTGACTAAGTCCCAGAATTTTTTGAAGAATTCCACCGTAAACCCATCCGGACCCGGCGATTTGTTTGACCCACAACTCCATATCGCTTCTTTTAACTCTTTTTCATCAGACTCTTTTTCCAAATCCTCCTTCTCTTTATCTGTAATCCTAGTTGTAACACCAAGATCTTGGGACCAGTTGCACTCCTCATCTTTTTTGAACAACTTCTCAAAGTGATTTTTAAATTGATCTTTGATTTTCTCTGGGTCAACTTCCCACATACCATTTACATCGATTCCTTTGATGCTCTTTATATGTTTCTTTTTATTTATGTTTCTATGAAATAATGCCGAGTTCTCATCCCCTTCTAAGAACCACCTGTTCTTATTTCTTTGAGAATTGTCTTCGTTTTTTTGCTTTAACTTTTTTGCTCAAAAGAGTAGTAATCTCCAATCTCTTCTTCATATCTTCTTCTCTAGCCAAACCCTACTCAATTTTCCTGTCAATATCCTCCAGACTTCTAATCCAATCTTTTTTCTCCGCTTTTTCCTTAGCATTCTCATCTTGTCTCCATTTTTTAATTTTATCTTTAATTGCTTTAAGTTTTCTCATAATGATGAATAGTTTTTTGTGCTGCCCTTCAATTTCAAAACTCGACCATGTCTCTTTAACTATATTCTCAAAATGCTCATTTTCCATCCAATAATTATACAATTTTAACGAGGGGATACCAAAATTTCTAGTGAATTGCCTCAATATCAACGGTTTATGATCCAAGTGAAGCCTCGCCTCCGCTATAACTTCAAAATTAGGCCATGTCTCACCAAACTTATCTGAAACCAAGATTCTGTCTAATTTGGACATTTTCTCACCTCCCCCTTTAATCCATGTGAATTTTGAACCATTGATTTTGATATCTATAAGATTATTGCTACTAATGAAATCATTGAATCTTCTCGCGGACCTTTCATCAAAATTAGATCCCCTTCTTTCTTCTTTGTTTCTGACTTCATTGAAATCTCCATGAATCACCAGAATTCCATACCAACAATAGATGATAGCGGTAATAAACCCTCACAGTTCTTCTCTTTTCGACTGATTCTGAATCGCATACACATTAATGAGACAAATCGGCTCGTTACTTTCCTTCCATCTACCTTTTAAAACTATGCAATCCTCCCTAGTTATCGCTTGCTCCTTAGAAAATAGCTGAGTATTCCAAATCGACACCAACCCACCACCTTGACCGTTGCTACCCATTCACACAAAATCATAATCTTGACTGCCCCAGATTCTTTTTGTCACCATTTCAGCCACCATCTTCCTCTTCGTTTCTTGAATTCCCACAACTCCAATCCTATGAGTCTTGATTAAATCACTCACCCACTGGGTTTTGAACTCCCCAAGACCCAAACCATTCAAATTAACAGACAATAGATTCATAATTTACCTTTGGTGCTCCATTGTCTGCGATCGAGAAAAGGGGTTTCCCCATCGCCACCCTTCTTCAAACCACTCAACCTCCCCACTTCTTCTAATCTTTGAAGAACACCTACACTCATAGATGAGTCGCTGCCAATCCCTGAATCTGTTGATCCCTTTCTATCTTCTCTTTCATCTTCCCCCTCCTCTTCTTAGTTTGACTTCTTGTAATTCTCTTCTCCATATTGCTCCAGCTGTTCAAGTTGTTCACACGCCCCTCTTTCATTCTAATTTTTCTGTGTTTCTGTCAGGTCTCTCCCCATCATCACCAATTTCTCCTCGATTGAGACTTTACATGAAAGAAGCTTTTTCAATTTATCCGACACTTCTCCGTTTTTTAATGTCGGAGCCACGAATCTATCGAGTCTATTTCATTACCGTGGGAACTTTTGACTGAATTTTTTTTTTTCAAAAAAAATGATTTTAATATATTAAGTCGCTTATATTTAAGACATTTTGTCAAAAAAAATGCATATACGCAATGTGCAAATATGCACAAAACGTGAACATATATACATTTGCGAAAAAAATGCATATGTGCACATTTCGTATATGCATATATTTTAAAAAAAATTTTTAGCAAAAGGTCATAAATATAAATGCCTTAGTGTATTAAATCATTTTTTTGAAAAAAAAAATTCAGTCAAAAGTTCACACGGTTCTCACGAAAAAAATGATATTCATTTGAAATTTACTATATATAGGGTCCGGATCAAATGAGAACTAGGGTGTGATCGGTTTTGCCTATAAGCGACCACCCAAGTGTTTGCATCGGCTGGGATTGCAATAACCGAAGGCCCCATGGCCTTTTCCTCCTCGTCGATGTACAGCAGCCCAAGAAAAACTCCGATGCAAAAATACCTTAATGACAACTAACACCCTTCAAGTTTGATCCTCTATTTTTATTATACCCCAAGACATAAAAGTTCTTCGCTTCAAGTTTATTAAAATGACACCTTGACTCACGACCTAACTCTTGGTGAAACCGTTCCCGTATGTGCATCCAAAAGTGGTCAGGCACTTGCGCGTTTACGGAAGCCGCATCCTCGGAAACGTCGATCCACGAATGGCCTAATGCGATTTCTTCGACAGTTGTCCATTTTTGTTTCTCGGCTCTTCCTCTATTTTGGAAAACAGGTTAGGCTTGTGTTTCCGACACTTCTTTCCGAGAATCTTGCGTGTTGGGAAACGACTCGGTTAATGGGTTGAAAGTTTTGGGTTTGCATTTGGAAATTGTCGGGAAATGGATTAAAATTGTTGTATAAGTTTTGCGGAGGGATTGACGAAAAACCCGACACTTGATACGGCAAAATGTTCGGCGAGTAAATTGGTTGGTCCATTTGTAGACGGTAAACGTTAGGTGTATAAAATTGTTCGAAACCAAAAATGTTTGGTCGATTTCGATTCGATTGTGGGGTTTGGATGTTTGGGAATACATTTTTTTAGAAAAAGTGTCTTTTGAGGGAAATAGATGTAAAGATTGTTAAAATTGTGGTTTTAATTGTGTAAAATTAAGTAGTATATATAGATGGTAATATTTAAAAAAAAAAAAACCAATTTTTTTTACTAATTGTTACTAGCCGTTTGGGGGGTAAAGTGAAAATTTTGGAATGGAAACCGTGCGGTTTAGGGAACCCGCAGGAGGATGGAATCCGCGGTTACCGACCCGACTCAGATGGTGTATCTGGACTTCCTCTTCCACGTGGAAACCCCAGATCCCACGGTGTTGGTGCTCCGATTAGCCTAAGTGTATTATTATTGATAATATATATATAAATATATATATATATATATATATATATATATATATATATATATATATATATATATATATATATATATATATATATATATATATATATATATATATATATATATATATATATATATATATATATATACACTTACTAATAAAGCAACCATTTTAGTGCCACTTGGCACCTCCTTAAATCAACCTATTGCCACGTGTCGTGTTTTAGATGTTTTCAGAAAAATTTTCCTGCCTAGACCAATAACTGCGTCTCTTGAATGTCTACTGGATTCTAACCGGAAGTTGAAGACGGTCTATAATTTTGGCTGAAATTAAGGAATTGCATTTAAATTGATTCTCAATAAATCAGTAACATAGCAAGAAATCAATGATTATTCAATCATTATTCTTTTCCCCTTCTATCTCTGTAACCTAGAAACACACAACCACCGCCTTCACCCTGCTATGCCGATGTCACAGACATCTCAAACACTCGCTCAGTTGTATGTTCTCTATAATGAACTCGGTTTCTACTTTCATTAATATAGAATCCCTAAATCAATGCGTCAATTTTCAATTCTGCCTAATATATTGAAGATTCAACAGTGTATTGTTGCTCTTAATTTAGGTAATGATTTACCGTTTTCTTCAATTGCACGATTTGAAGGTCTTAATTTAGGTAAGCTTTTGTCAATTGCACGATTTGAAGGTCCTCTAATTATCGCTATATATTCATTCTAGGAATTATGTGCTCAATTCATATTCAACGTTTTATGCTCAATTCATCTCAACTGCTCCTCTAATTACGCATTCGGTTACATCTCAAAATGCCAAACGAGATCAAAAAAATCAGTGAGCGCAATCGGAAAAGGAAAGGTAACCCCAGTTCAAGATGCTTTTATCATCGATAGATATGATAACAAATTCGTTCGAACTTGATCCGCTTTTCGATCTGAAGCTTCACATCTAATCGCCAAATCACCAGTTAACGAGGTACCCATTTCGCCCTTTTCATCCTCTCTTTCTGTATATTTTGATTTCCGTTTTATGGTTTTAATTTTGAGATCGACACTTTTGTGCAGGCGCCGAAGAGTTTGTTGACTTTAAGGGATATGTCAAAAGCAAAACGAGAGTTTAAAATGGAGCTTGGTAAGTTCTGATGATGCTAAATTTTGTTATTTTCTCTAGGGTATTCGATGTCACTGAACCAAAATTTTCAAACTACCATTAACATTGTTGCTGTTGATTCAGGAAAACATGGAATTCAGATCAACTTTGTATCATCATACCTTATCCCTGGACAAATTGGTGAAAGGGTATTCTAGGTATTCATTCTTTTCTTGGTGTCATTCCTGATTGAAGTTAATTTTATTTGTATGATTCAGTTTGGTTTCCCTAAACGATCAACTGGTTCTGGTGGGTCAAAAGTCAATGAACAAGGGGAAGTTGTCATGTTTTCTGATGTTGCTGGCGTTGATGAAGCAAAAGAAGAATTTGAGGAAATTGTATTAAGTTTATTGCCCTTATAGTTACAGACACTATGGTCTTCTTTCTTTCTCACTTAATATAAACATATCAGCTTAATGGGTTAAGTGAGTGAGGGTGTCTTTGTCCATTAAGACCTCTTTTTTGTTACAGACACTATGGCCTTCTTTCTTTCTTTCTCCTTTTTTCCTGTATTTGATTAGTAAGAAAAATTTTCAAATCTTTAAAATATTCCCTATTTCGATCTTATTGACCGATTCATTTTTACTTAAGTTAGTCCGTAATTAAAAATCTTCAAATAACCTGTAATATATTTAACATTGGTTTTTGATTTTTAGACACACAAAGAGACTTCTATATAGATAAATATTATAAAAGTGTGAGAGAATACGATAATGGACCATGGATAGTTACAAGTGGTTGAGAGTAATGGAATTCAAATTGGGTGCATCATTAAAAAATCATTTTTTATCTTTAACGGAGATTGCTCAATATGGTTAATGGTCTGAATTTAAGGACTGGGCGGAGGAGGTCTGTGGAGTAGTTTACTGGTTGTTCAGATCTTTGGTTAGCATCACATTTACTCTTGGGTATTCAAGGAGCGGAGCAGGTATTTTACGATACCCATCTCACTTCCACTTATTACCTGGTAAATAGTAATGACTATTCTACTCTTAGCTTTTCCTATGATTCTATTAACAAAATTTCCACACTTTTTAAGCATATATCCTTTTTTGGGTGTGTGATTATTTTTCATGTTTTTTGAAATTCATCACCTCATTTTGATGGGTTGTTGATTTGTTCCTATTTCATATAGGATACATAAATTGAAGACCGAAAGTCAAACAAGAAAGAACGATTCAAAATAGATATAGGGTGAGACATAAGAACCTATGGTTTTGAGGATTTCTATATTTTAGGACTCTTATTTGTTTTTATTTGTAGGTTTCATATTTGTATCCATTTAATCTTATGACAAAAACGATTTTATTTTCTAACGCACTTGATTATTATTTGTACTTAATGGCTCTTATGGAATCTGATGTGATTTGTGGCTTATACTTAGTCTAGCTAGGTCTTACTATTTGTGGCTTATACTTAGTCAAAGTAAAATTTCCTTTTACACAAAAAAATTTAAGTTGTTAACCCGTGTTTAACACCGGTTTATAACCTAGTATATAATAAATGCTTGTCAAAAAACTTCACAAACCAAGACAAATAAAAGCTTACCAAACTACTCCCGTCTCTTACCATCCTAGCCTAGCAGTGCAATTAATATACACGTCTCACCTCCGACTCTACTTTGTCAGTTACCATCTTCTATTCTTATTATAGATAGCTCCTTTATTATCTCCTTGAGCTCCAAGTTCTTCAAATCACGGACAATTCCTTGAAATCTCGCGTCTTGGCACTAGATCTATTACAGAAGACCATATACGTTTGAAGTCAATGATATCTCGCGTTTGCTCATAAGGTAGTGTTACATTTTTTTTTGTAGTCAATGATATCTCCTGTATCTATCCTAAAGAGATTTATCACAACCAGTAAAAGGTTCTCCTTCTATTTCTCCTTAATTAGTTCATGTATATATTTGGTTCATGTCAAATGAGAATAAACAAAAAAAAAAAAAAAAAGAGAGAGAGAACGAAGTAATATCGCAATATATTTGTCAATAATATATATCTCCGGTGTATAAGACCTATCGATTGTCAATTTCATATTATCTTTAACAGATATGGATGTTTTCTGTGCCAGTAAATATATAATGCTTTGAGCATCCATAACACATAGAAATTTCCACCACTATCCTTGCATTGTTTCTGTTTTGTCGGATTTTTACGATGTATATCATCTTAATCGGATTTATATCAAGATATGAGCAAACAAAAATAGGAGAACCTTGTGAATAATCTTATATAAAAACACTTAACTGTTTATACTTGCAGATTAACACAGATAGTATTTAACGAAATAAGAAAGATGCATTAAGAGGGTTTAAACCAAGACTGCGAAACTCTAAATCATGAGAATGCCTTTTTCGCTGGATTTTTTATTGAAAATTAAAATGGTTTTTTACTGTATATTTTCCTTCATCACATTACTTTATTTTTAATTTTGGTGAATTTTTCTTTAATCTACTGTTTCTTTTGGACAGCAAACCTTGAATTTTCAGCTCCTTTGTTTACAGATTTAATCTAATTTTCCCATCATTAAACATATATTAGTTAGGGTTTGCTTTGGTAGGCCTGCAGGCTTTGGTTAATCTAATAATATCTCCGTTGTTCTAAAAAAATAGTTAAGTTTTTTGAAAATCCAAATCTAATAAGCAGGATTTGCTAATTGGAAGAATTTTAATTCAAGTAAAAGTATTTTAATGATTGAATTGTCAATTGTTACTTGCTATTTAATGTTTACTTTAGCAAATCATTATGAATCGATTAATTGATGAATTGCTAAAAAGTTCTTAATTGAATTGATTATGTACTATTTAGTTACATCTTGCTTTGACATTCTGTCATCGGTGGAAAGAGGCGTGTTTGATGAACAACGAAAAGATATGATATTATTAAATTTCGTAGTCGTATATCAACATATATATACCATTTTAATTACAGAACATAAATAATAATAAACTTGGACATTTTTGGATTTTCTTTTTAGACTTAAAAAAAAAAATTCCTTTTAAATCGACATGTATATAACTTAATGGAACATTTAATATTGGTGTATTTATTTATTTGGGCTTTTGTCATAAAAGTTCTTAAGTTTGTCGTAAGTATTCGGTTTTGTCCTTCTATGGATTTTATGTCCACTAAAGCCTAAAATATGCAAACTTTTTTGCATCATTGTCCCTGACCTATGATAACCGGTCAATTTGAATTCAACCTGCCTAGACGGAGGAAGTCCAGGTAAGTCATCTGGGAACACTTCTTGGTAATCTCGCATCACAGGAATATCGTCTAGGCGTTTTTCTTCTATTTCTTTATTATCAACATAAGCCAAGAATGCAACGCACTTCTGCTTCAGATATTTGCGGACCTTCATACACGACACCATTTTGAGACTCCTTCCCAACTTCTCTCCGCACACGACGAGAGTCTCATTTCCTGGAAGGGGTATCCGCACCACCTTCTCAAAAAAACCTATGTCTGCATGATTCTTGGATAACCAATCCATGCCGACTATTACATCGAAACTTCTTATTTCCATAAGGATGTGATCTATACTAAACAACGTATCGGCTAGGTTTAAAGTACAATTTGATATTTCCTCCCTAGCTACAAGTTCACGACCATCGGCAAGTTCTATTACGTATTCATACTTTACCTTCCTCGATTTTTGACTAATCAATGGTCGGAAATTTAATGAAATAAAACTTCTATCTGCCCCACAGTAAAATATCACCGATGCGTAATGGTTGTTTAAGAGGAACGTACCTGTACCCACATTAGGATCTTGTCGTGCTTCATCAGCCCCAATCACAAAAGCTCTACCACGGGTCTGATTATTTTGATTTTCCTGCTTCATTGGCCCCGCTTGGTTCTTGGAGTGGTTGTTCTTGATTGGGCCTCTTGCCAACCTCGGGCAAGCCTTCTTAAAGTGGTGAGGACATCCACACTCGAAACACGCCTTATTTTCGACTTTGACTCTCATGCCCACTTTGTCATCCTTGCAGTACTTGGTTTAATGGCCCACATGGTTACATTTTCCGTAGACCGGGCAGTCCCCTATGAGATGATAGTTGCAATTGCTACACTTGGGGTGTGGACCATTGTACTGCTTCTGTTCCTGGTCATGACTGCTAAGTTCTAAGCTGACTTTTGCTTCCTGCTTAAATTACCTCCTTTCTTATTTCCGGGTTGACCTTCAAACTTCCGCTTGTTTCCTGATTCCTTCTTTGTCACAAGCCCCGATCTAATCAGATCGTTCGTAAGGCGAGTAGCCAAGGTCACCGCACTCTCGATAGTGCTTGGATTTGCAGAGGTGACCATTCCTCGGATTTCAGGAACTGGTACCAACCTCGCAAGATCATGTAATCGTATCGTATACTTGTTTATGTCTGTCCTAATCATGGAGTGGTTCCACAGCTCCGCCTCCAACTTTTGCATCTCACTCTTCGGGCAGTATCGGTCGGTGAGCAACTTTTTAAAGGTTTCCCAAGGAAGATTGTATGCAGCCTCACATCCACGCGTTTCAACTTTAGTGTTCCACCATGTTAAAGCCACGTCTTGAAGCAGGCTGGACATGTAGCCTACCTTGTGGTTTTTTGCAGAGTGGCTCACATAGAGAACGGATTCTATACTCTCAAGCCATTTTAGCAACCCACGGCACCCTCGGTTCCATGGCACTCCTTGGATTTGCAAGACATGAAATACTTGTAGGTGCATCCACGACTATCATTTGTAAACAGTGTCGATCTGCCTTGCCCACCAGTGGCACCACGCCTATCATTGTTTCCCGTTGTGTCTCGAAAACCAGCTGTGACTTGGCTCACAATGTTTGGAATTGCAGCCGAAAGTTGTTGGGATATGATTTGGGCTATGTCAGGTTGAGTTTCCTCGGTTCCGTCTCAATTGATGCAAGCGGATCGTCTTGGAGGCATGGTCCTATAAAAGTTTTGATTAGAACTTTGTACCAAGTACTTTAAAGTTAAAATATGAAAAATATATAAAGTTGCACAAAATCACGTAATACCAATGATAGTTATCTACTTGCAAATAATAAGTTTAAATAACATATTTTTCATCAATAAAGTGTGAAATTGGATTTAAAATCCTTACATAACATAGTTTTCCAAAAAAACGTGGGTACAAAGTTCATAAACTAATTCAAAAGCACGTTTCCCAAAAAAAGACAGTCATCCTTGAAACCAAACCATCCACAGTAGCATCATAATCAGGAATAACACAAGGCCACCAACACACAGCTCCAGAATAAAGCTTCATCCGCCATCTCCCTAGTCCTCACCATGCCATAGTATAGCAGCTCCATCAACTTTCTCGTCTCAGCCAACAGCTGTCTCTGACGGTCAGCCCTCGCGCGGAACTCGACGGTCGAAACGTTCACCCTATGAGCTAATACCCTGGTCATCTCCGTGATATGTGCTGCGGGGATCCCTTCAACCACCCATGGGGGTTCTTCAACTACAGGGGAAGGCGCCCTAAAACTCACTTGCGTCGGCATCGACACGCTTTTTCGAGCGGTAGTCCTCATACGCAGCCCATACAAAGGTGGCTAGGGTAAGACAGAGGTAGGTATCGGCCTACGGCTGTCCCGAGAGGTGTCTCGGCTACGCTCCATTTCCTCGCCAGACTCTACGTCCATTGAGGGATCCTCTTCAGGCTCGGTACTCGGGCGGATCGTAGCTAGGACGGCCGGTAACATATCCTGAGTCATCAGCCGATCCAGCAGCGCTATACAAAGAGTGTGACATCGTGACTGAAAAAAATATAACCTTAGCTCCTAAAAGACATATAAACTTTCTAGTGTGCAAAGATAGCTATGCATATGATTAGAATTTCCTAAGTCTTTTAGGAGCTAAGCTTTTATTTTTTTCAGTCAAGATATCACACTCTTCGTATAGCGCTGTTGGATCGGCCGACAAGTCGGGATATGTTACTGACCGTCCTAGCCGCGATCCCCGAGTACCGAGCCTGAGGAGGATCCCTCAATGGACATAGAGTCTGGCGAGGAAATAGAGAATAATCGAGGCACTTCTGGGACAGCCATAGGCCGACACCTACCTCCGTCTTACCCCAACCACCTTTGTAAGGGCTGCGTATGAGGACTACCGCTCGAAAGAACGTGTTGATGACGATACGAGTGAGCTTTAGGGTGCCTTCCCCATAGCTGAAGAACCCCTACGGGTGGTTCAAGGGATCCCTGCAGCACGTATCACGGAGATGACCAGGGGATTAGCTTATAGGGTGAACGCTGCGACCGCCGAGTTCTGCGAGAGGGTTGACCCTCAGGGACAGCTGTTGGCTGAGACAACAGAGCTGATGGAGGTGCTATACGACTGCATGGTGAGGAACAGGGAGATGGCGGATGCGGCTTTATTCTGGAGCCGTGTGTTGGGTGGCGTTGTGTTATATTTCGGATTGTGATGCTAGTGTGGATGGTTTGATTATGAGGATGATGGACTTTTTTTTGGAAACATGCTTTTGAATTAGTTTATAAACTTTGTACCACGTTTATTTTGGAAAACTATGTGATGTAAGGAATTTAAATCCAATTTCAAGCTTTATTGATGAAAAGTATGTTATTTGAACACATTATTTGCAATTGGATAACTTTCATTGGTATTATGTGATTTTGCTCAACTTTACATATTTTTCAAATTTTAACTTTAAGGTACTTAGTACAAAATTATAATCAAAACTTTTATAGGACCGTGCCTCCAAGACGATCCGCTCGCATCAATGGAGAATGAACCAAGGAAACTCAACTCGACATAGCCCAACAACTTTTGGCCGCAATTCCAAACATTGTGAGCCAAGTCACAGCTGGTCTTCGAGACACAACGAGAAACAATGACAGGTGCGGTGCCACTGGTGGGCAAGGCGGACCGACACTGTTGGCAAACGATGGTCGTGGATGCACCTACAAGTATTTCATGTCTTGCAAACCCAAGGAGTTCCACGGAACTCAGGGTGCCGTGTGGTTGCTAAAATAGCTCGAGAGCATAGAATATGTTCTCTATGTGAGCCACTGTGTGGAAAACCACAAGGTAGGCTACGTGTCTAGCTTGCTTCAAGACGTGGCTTTAACCTGGTGGAACACTGAAGTTGAAATGCGTGGACGTGAGGCTGCATACAATCTTCCTTGGGAAACCTTTAAGAAGTTTCTTACCGACCGATACTGCCTGAAGAGTAAGATTCAAAAGTTGGAGGCGGAGTTGTGGAAACACTCTATGATTGGGACAGACATAGACAAGTATAAGATACGATTCCATGAGCTTGTGAGGCTGGTTACTCCTGAGTATAACCGGATTGACCGATAAATTTGGGGACTGGTTCCTGAAATCCGAGGTATGGTCACCTTTGCAAATCCAAGCACTATCGAGAATGCGGTGACCTTGGCGACTCGCCTTACGAACGATCTGATTAAACCGGGGCTTGTGACAAAGAAGGAATAAGGAAACAAGCGGAAGTTTGAAGGTCAACCCAGAGGTTTATTGAGAATTCTTGGGTTTAGCTGGTTATTATCAGACGTTTATTGAGAATGTTTCAAAGATCTCTCAGCCTCTAACTGCGTTGACCCAAAAGCATAAGAAATTTGTTTGGGGAAAGCAACAGGAGGATTCGTGTCAATTGCTAAAGCATAAACTATGTAACGCACCACTTTTGGCACTACCTGAAGGTTCAGATGACTTTGTAGTGTACTGTGATGCATCTCACCCAGGGTTGGGTTGTGCATTAATGCATAAAGGCAAAGTCATAGTGTATGTGTCTCGACAGTTAAAGCCACACGAGAAAAATTACACGACTCATGACTTGGAATTTGGGGCCGTAGTTTTTGCACTTAAGATTTGGAGACATTACCTTTATGGAACCAAGTGCACTATTTTCACAGATCATAAAAGCCTTCAGCATATCCTAGATCAAAAGTTGCTCAATATGAGGCAAAGGAGGTCGATAGAATTACTCAGTGATTATGAATGCGAGACTCGCTATCATCCTGGTAAAGCCAATGTAGCGGCGGATGCACTGAGCAGGAAAGAAGTGTGAAACCCACACGTACTTGAGCCTTTGGAACTCTTTTTCAAACTAGTTTAAAAGCGGAGATTCAACACGCATAGAATAAAGCGTTAAAAGCTGAAAATCTGAAGAATGAGACTTTGCACAACTTGGAACTGAAATTCGATACTAAATCTGACGGAGTGAAATACTTCAAGGATAGGGTTTGGGTAACTAAGTTCAGTGAGATACGACAATTAATCTTAAGGGAAGCCAATAAGTCTTGATACTCCATTCACCCAGGGGCAAACAAGATGGACAAGGATCTGAAGGCATACTATTGTCGGCCGGGTATGAAGAAGGATATCACAGAGTATGTTGGAAAGTGCTTGACTTGTTTGAAAGTAAAGGCTGAATATCAGAAGCCCTCAGGTTTATTGCAACAATATGAGATCCCACAATTGAAATAGGAACAAGTTTCTATGGATTCCGTCACCAAGCTACCCAGGACTGCTAGAGGGCATGACACGATGGATCGCTTGACGAAGTCAGCACATTTCCTTCCTGTTCAAGAATATTACAAGATGGATAAACTTTCTTGCATTTACATTGATGAAATAGTTGCTCGTCATGGAGTACCCATCTCTATTATCTCAGATCGAGATAGTCGATTTACTTCCTGGTTGTGGCAATTGCTTCCGAAAGCGTTGGGTACGCGTTTGGATTTGAGCACTGCCTACCATCCCCAATCTAAAGGGAAAAGTTAAAGAACCATTCAAACCCTAGAAGGTATGCTTCGTGCATGTGTCATTGACTTTGGAGGCAATTGGGACACCCACTTGCCTTTAGTTGAGTTTTCTTATAACAATAGTTATACACGAGTATCAAATGCGCTCCCTATGAAGCGTTGTATGGACGTAAGTGTCGTTCTCCACTCTGTTGGCAAGAGGTTGGTGATAGACAGTTGTCACGCCCAAAGATCGTTCAGGAAATCACCGGCAAAATCCGAGTCATCAGCAGCGATAGACTGAAAGCAGCTCGAGATTCCTAGAAAAGCTATGCTGATAACAGCAGAAAACCTTTGGAATTTCAGGTTGGAGATAAAGTGTTGCTTAATGTATCACCCTGGAAAGGGGTGGTCCGTTTTGGAAAGAAAGGCAAGTTAAGTCCTCGGTACATAGGACCATACGAGATCGTCGAGAGAATCGGCTCCGTAGCTTATAGACTCAAGTTACCACAATCGTTGAGCAGAATTCATGATACGTTTCACGTATCAAATCTTAAAAAGTGTCTAGCTGACAATTCTCAAATAATATCACTTGAGGAAGTTCAAGTCGATCCCCGGCGCTAGCACTTTGTTGAGGAACCAACTAAAATCCTTAATAGGAAGGTCAAACAGTTGAAACGAAGTAAAATCCCACTTGTTAAGGTCCGCTGGAATTCTAACATGGACCTGAATACACATAGGAACAAGAGGATGTCGTGAAACAAAAATATCCTCAATTGTTCGCGGAACAAACCCATATGGACCTGAATACACATAGGAACAAGAGGATGTCGTGAAACAAAAATATCCTCAATTGTTCGCGGAACAAACCCATGATGCCAATAACTGAATTTCGGGATGAAATTCTTTCAATCCGGGGAGACTGTGACAACCCTCAAAATTTCAAGGTAATTATTTAATTTAAGATCCTAAGAGTCCTTAGGTGAGTGCACTTCTTTTAGACACGCATTTAGGAGTTGGGTCTTAACTCCATAGAAACCTTAGAAACTTAAAAATCATAAGGCATGTTGCTTGAATTCCTAGTAAGTCATTCTATTTTAATACAAAGTTCCAAAAGATTAAATTTCAATAATAGATTCAAATTAAAATTTAACTTGATATGCTTAACTCACACAATTCAAGTGAATTGTTCAAATACTGTAGAAAACACTGGTACGCGATAAAAACAGACTGTAAATATCTTTTACATTAGAAATATTCATGAATAATTTAAAATTAAGTGGAAACATTAAATTTCACATTATTGTAGTTATGAGATTTTAATTAACTCATAAAAATCCTTTAAAAATCCTTAAAAGCTCAAAATTTATAAATTTAGTGTCTAAAAATTTATAAAAATTACCATAAGGCTTGTAATATCAATATAAATTAATTAAATTATAAAATATAATTAGGAATGAAAATTTTATATTCCTAACATTTATTTAATTTTTATGAATTAAATAAGTCAAATTAAGCCACAATTTTTATAAAAACCTTTATAAAAATAATTTAGTTTTTATAAAATATAAAAACAAGTTTATAAAAAAATTTAAATGGTGAGGGGAGCCCTTAGAAAATCAGGCCATCCCCCTCCCCATAGACCATTTACCAAGAATTTCCATCATTTGCTTCATTTACATACTCTCTCTCTCTCTCTCTCTCTCTCTCTCTCTCTCTCTCTCTCTCTCTCTCTCCCCTTTCACATACACACTCATCATTTTCTCTTAAGAACTCTCTCTTCTCCTCCTCCTCATTCACAAAATTTGTAGCCCCTAGAGCACCATTCCAAGCTCCAAAATCAGATTCGGAAGTGATTCTTCAAAGGTAAACTCAAATCTATGCTTCCATACTTCATATTCATGCATTCTTTTAAAATTTTATGAACATTTCTTCACTTCTACATCCTTCTTTTTGAAACAAACCATGGATTATGTTAAACCCATGATTTTGATGATGATGGTGGTAGAACTTCACTTGCAACATCGTGAATGTTGCATGCATGTGAAGTTCCATGACCAACTTATGTTAAAAAGTAAGAAAAATGCATGTTTTCATGTGTTAAATGTTAAAATCGTGACATGCATGTTATATTCTTGTTGAAAACTTATTGTGAAACTTTTAAAATACATGCATGATGTTCAAACCTTCATGCATGGAATCATCTTTATGGATTAAGGTTTGATAACCAAACTTGGTTGCTATAAGTCTTAAAATGTACATGAAAGATAAAAAATCTATAAAATATCTAAAACACTTTTTCTGACCTCGTCCGATTTATGCTAAGTATCTAATGACATGAAGTAAATAACCGAAAATTTTCAGAAGATAAATCACATTTCTCGGTTCTATAAAAATATAAGAAGAAACCATAGCAATAATTCATATAAATTACTTGTACAGGTTAATAAATTCTGGAAAAATTCCTGGACAACCTATAAAGCATATCGATGGTTCCCATAAAGTTACACGACTTTATCACTTTTTCCTTCTGTTGATATACTTTTTGTATTTCTTTTTTATTAACACAAATAAATCATAATATCAGGATTTGGTCGGTAAAAGTGGCATGCAATAATTTTCGCAGCCTTTAGACTTCCAAAAGAATCAAATCAGGAATGCATATGGTTAAATGTTTGGGTGAAATAAGTTGAATTTCAAGTCTTAATTGATTTTGGGATTGACCACCCACACTTACATGGCAATGTAAGTGCATATTACCAATACACTAGCATGTTGGCGACATAACATAACTCATAGGGGCGTCCTGGTCGGTAGGTTTGGTTGTGAACTCAAGCTATATACAAATGATCTCAATTCGATCAAAATTACGTGTGATACATTTTTTTACTATTGTCATTGCATAATTTTGAAATCAATATGAAAATTTTACACTATGTTTATACTCAAACCTGTGAACTCACCAACTATATCCATAGTTGACCCGTAATTTTTCATACTTTTCTGGAACTGGTCAGTGAAAGTTAGGCGTATTTTATTTTGCTGTCGTGCTTATTGCAGTAAATGATTTTTAAATCTTTTTTTAAATGTAATCTTGGTTGATTGGATATTGATGTAAACTTTGAAACTATTAATTTTATGGTGGTATTGTCTTTGACCTTGTGCATGAAAGCTTTGTACTGTTGCATTCTGCGGGGTATGACAGAAATTGGGTTCTGTAAAATCCTCAAAATTCTTATATAAGCATCTTATAATGTCTAGAGGCTGCGAAAATTATTACATGTCACTTTTATTTAACATATCTCAGTTTTATAATTTATTTGTGTTAACCAAAAAGAAAATAAGAAATTATAGCAAAAAGTGGCAAAAAGACGTGAAACGTTATGGAGATTGTCCCTACACTTTATAGGTCATCCAGAAAGTTTTCTAGGGATTATTGACATCTACAAGTCTTTTATGTGAATTAATGCCTTAGATTTTTGCCAAAAATGTAGAAAATTGAAAAATATGATTTAGCTCTTCAAACTTTCCAATTTATTCTTTCATATTGTTATGCTCATGTGATAAATTGTATTTGATCAGAAAAATATGTTTAGGGAGTCATTGTTTCTAACGAAGGGGATAAAAGTTTATGATAAATCAAATCACATTATCTAGGTGATATTAGAGGGGTTTAGAATGATAAGTAACTTCACTATTATCAAAGTGTGTAATAATTGCAATCGAATGAAGAGACATGTGGCGGGACCAAACAAAGTTGTAACAGAATAAAGCAACTTATTAGGGTTAAAGGTTTAAGTCGTCAATGAGGGAACTCATATAGAAGTACTTTGATTACTATGTTGATAAATTATTCAACTGTTTAGGTCAAGCCAATTGCAAATTTCCAAAGGACCCAGAATATTTATGAAAACAAGTTTAGGAGTTAGAAACTCATTGGAAATTGCAAAGTAGGATGCTACCTTAAGAAATGTGTAAAAATATTGATCATGGAGAATGTGTACATTCTCGATGTAGCGATTCTAGGAAAACAATCCCTTTGGAGGATTGATAATCGTAACATTTTAATTTTTTTATGTTTATAATAAAGAAAAGAAAATAAGAAAATATAACTCTTCACATATATTTTCCAGATTTAGAAAGATGATAAACACAAGGGTATCCATCTTATGTATTAATTGTAAGGAAAATACAACGGAAAATACATTTTGATCGTATTTCTAAATTTAGAACAAAAACACGAATGAAGATAAGGATGACTCGTTTATGGTTGATTTCGTAATAAAAGCAAAATATATTTGATAAGAGGTGTAACTGAATATATCAAAGTTGACCAAGTCAAAATTACGCCTCATGACTATATACGTATTGATCGATTATAATGAACATGTAAATTTTAAGAACTCCGTTAAGATATATTCTGAACTTGAATTTCCAAATACATGTTGATATTAAAATAGATATGTGGAAGTTGTAAAGTGTTTGCTAAGATTTGCTAAAAAAATCATGATTTATCCACTATGTTAAGCTCCATTTGTGAAAAAGAGTAAAGAATGCTAAAACTGGTAATTAAAAAATTGACAGCTCTGACTTTTGTACTACAGTCAAATAATGGGTTACGAAGAAAATAGTTGGGATATTTTTGGTCTATGTGAAAATTGATTTAAATAAATATTGTACTAAAAGTAATAAATTAGAGATACTAAGGAATAAATTCAATTTGGTATTAGTTAGTTTGATATTAACAGTAAGCTAGAAATGACATTTGGTAAATGTCGTAACCTGAGGCAAGAATTTGGAATTCTTATGACCATGATAAGGAAAATATTAGAGTTTGATTATTTGGGACTAAATCATAACTACCAGGTAATGATAAATTTGCAACATAAGCTAGTTGATTAAAAGAGATACAAGGAATAATCAAATACATTTCGAAATGACATGGTTAGATGAGGTAATGATAAATTTGTAACATAAGCTAGTTGATTAAAAGAGATAAAAGGAATAGTCAAATACATTTCGAAATGACATGGTTAGATGAGATATCATAAATGTTCCTTCCAACAATGATCAAAATTGATAAAGTAAAGACTCATTATATTTAGAATAATAATTATATAGTGTTGACAGATCGTCACTTGAAGTTTAAAAGTGAACACTAAGTTCTACAATGCTTTAAATTTTTAAAAACTTTATTTATTATAAAACTAAATTGGAACAAAATAAACAAATGAGGTATGTTTTGAAATGTAAGCATTAGTGATGTCTTATAAACATGTTTGGAGTAGATAGTTGTGAAAATATTATGTTGGATTTCGAGGAATGACATTTAAGCAAAGTACGATGCATGTATGAGAAAGTGGTCAAAAAGAGTCAAAACCAAAGTGGTTTCAAAAGCCCAATGAAGGTTTTACACATAACACGAACATCGATGTCATAAGTTTGGGTTTTATATCATAGAGTTTAAAGACTTTCATAAAAGAAAAAATTTTTAAGTTTTCGAAAACATGATAAAATGGTAACGATGTTTTAAAATGGTTTATGTGCCATTGGAAATCACATCTAGCTATTGAAATGGATTTGAAACGAAATTGAAATGACAAGGCTAAAATCAAAACTGGTTAATTTAAGTTTTGAAGGAATAATGTTAAATTGAAGTAAGGTAACAAAAAAAGTTGATCATTTTTAACGACAAATATGGCTTTCATGGTTTGGAAAGGTCAAGTAAACTATATGAAGCGATTATAAAATATTTTACTGATGAAAAATAAAACCAGTGAAATGAAATAGGTTTTTGATGGAAGATTAAGAAGTAAGGAGTAAGTGGATTAGTGTAGCTAGTCGTACCTAACTACTAGGGTTAGTACATGTGACTTTTCCCCTAAAATAAAGGGCATGAAGAACTGTTTGTAAAACGTTTCACTGTAGGGATGCAGTTTCATACCTTTTATAGGGTCAAAGGTTAAATTATAGGTTTGACGTGCGGCATAAGAGAATGTAATCCTTGATAATTATAAGAATGCCAGTAACACCGTTAAGGGCACGAACGAATGTATGCAAACATTAAGGCTCGAATAAGAACTCGAAGTTATAGGAAATTTCCACGCGTCGGGGAAGTGCGAAATTGAACCGGGAATGAAAAACGTAATGTCGAAGATTGTTTCTAGAAACATGTGAATAATTTGGAAAGTGTAAGATGATGATATACTTGAGAATATCACTCGTGTATTTGGGGGCCTCGTACTAAAACTTAGAATCTTTTGACATAACGGAGAGTGGTTTGTGCTTGAATTACGATATACGAAGTATAGATGGTAGGGTAAGCATCACCAAAAGAGAAGGTTTAGAATCAAAGAGATATCCTAGCTTAAGTCTTAAGCTCAAGAAGGAAATAATCCTAAAGCTAAAATCATAGCACATAAGGAAAGTCTCATATATCAGCAACAATGAGTTAAACCTCTGTGTCTCCTCATGAGTCATATCGGGAATATTCACCAATGGTATTCAAGTAACCACTCGTGGTGACTCAACTGTCCCCTAATGTGAAGCTCCTATTGTCGCCCTTGCCGGTATCGGAACCTTTTTCATTGCCATAACTCTAGGTACGCAGACGATAAGGAGGTATTGAGGTAATATTGATATTATTATCGACTTAGGTTTGTCACCAATGGCTTTCTAGCTGCTAACCTTATGTCCAGAATTAGCATCTACTAAGGAATCCTCGTTCTTAGTCCTATGTGGGTTGCTCCTTGAGCGGCTAGTGATATAACCTAACAGGTTAACCTAGCATTTGATAAGAAATAGAGATATTATGATAGAAGTGCACTTAATCTACAAGTGTACCAAGATGAAAGCCTATAGTACGCAATGCCTATACGCACACCAAAAATTTTTCTTTTAAAAAGTTTAAGTTGAAAATCATTTTGAACATAATTCTAATATAATCGTTTCCAGTCTCGCATTAATTTTCCTTAATTAAGCATAGTTGGCTAGGCTATACCCAATTAAAGTCCAATAATGCGTACTCGACTTAGTTCAGTGTTTTTTTTAAAGTTACTTTTGAAATTTTTTGGCTATAGTTTGGGTTCTCCAACGGAAAACCGGTATTCTCTATAACCTTCGGCTCTTATACCAATTTCTGTCACACCCCGCTAAAAGCAGAAACACGAAATGCAACAGTACAAAGGTCTCATGTACAAGCTAAAAGACAATACCACCATAACATTAATAGTTTCAATGTTTACATCAATATACAATCAACCAATATTACATTTAACAAAAGATTTTAAAGATCGTCTACTACAGTAAGCACGAAAGCAAAATAAAATACGCCTAACTTTCACTGACCAGTTCCAGAAAAGCATGAAAAATTAACGGGTCAACTATGGATATAGTTGGTGAGTTCACAGGTTTGAGTATAAACATAGTGTAAAATTTTCATATTGATTTCAAAAGTATGCAACGACAATAGTAAAAAGAAATGTATCACACGTAATTTTGATCGAATTGTGATCATTTGTATATAGCTTGAGTTCACAACCAAACCTACCGACCAGGATGCCCTATGTGTTATGTTCTATCGCCAACATGCTAGTGTATTAGTAATATGCACTTACATTTCCATGGAAGTGTGGGTGGTCAATCCCAAAATAGCGCTATCCATATCAACCGTCGGCTTAGTAAGAGTTAATAGGTTGTGTAAGAGAGAAATAGGGGACTTTGCGTACGATAAAGTCTCAAGCATACAATATTTGCATATAAATAAAAGCATACATTTAAAACAATTTGCAAGGTAATAAATCATGCTTTTTACCCCAAAATGTAAAACAGTAAAAAGCATACATTCAAAAAGGGACTTTGCATATGAAAAGCCCCTTTTTTACTGGTTTACATTTTGGGGTGGAAAGCATGATTTTATTACCTTGCAAATTGTTTTGAATGTATGCTTTTATTTATACGCAAATATTGTATGCTTGAGACTCTATCGTACGCAAAGTCTCTGGTTTCTCTCTTACACAACCTATTAACCTTATTGAGCTGATGGTTTATATAGATAGCGCTGTTTTGGGATTGACCACCACACTTACATGGTAATGTAAGTGCATATTACCAATACACTAGCATGTTGGCGAAAGAGCATGACTCATAGGGGCATCCTGGTCTGTAGGTTTGGTTATGAACTCAAGCTATATACAAATGATCATAATTCGATCAAAATTGCGTGTGAAACATTTTACTATTGACAATGCATACTTTTAAACTTATATTGAAAATTTTAAACTATGTGTATACTCAAACCTATGAAACTCACCAACTATTTCTATAGTCGACCCTCATTTTTCATGCTTTTCAGGAATCCTCTAGCAATTGGCACCTACAGACACATCACTTGTAGAAGCATTTCACATGTGTTTTTTCTAATATATTGTAACTTCATTAGCAATTGTTCAAACGTTTTGTAAATTGTAACACTTTTTAATACTATGGTTGGTGTTGTCTTTAACTTTTGCTATGAAACCCTTTTGTACTGTCATATTCCGTGTTTCCGCTTTAGCAGGTTGTGACAGAAATTGGTATCAGAGTAATAATGAATAATTTAGTTTGGTTATCAAGCCTTAATCCATAAAGATGATTCCATGCATGAAGGTTTGAACATCATGCATGTATTTTAAAAGTTTCTAAATCAGTTTTCAAGAAGAATATAACATGCATGTCAAGATTTTTACATTTAACACATGAAAACATGCATTTTTCTTAGTTTTTGACATAGGTTGGTCATGGAACTTCACATGCATGCAACATTCTTGATGTTTCAAGTGAAGTTCTACCACCATCATCATCAAAATCGTGGGTTTAACATAAACCATGGTTTGGTTCCTAACATTTATTTAATATTTATGAATTAAATAAGTCAAATTAAGCATTATCTTTAATAAAAACTTTTATAAAAATAGCCAAGCTTTTATAAAATATAAGAGTAATTTTTATAAAAATTGAAAATGGTGAGGGGAGCCCACACCATAAGAATTCCGGCCACCCCCTCCCAATGAAACATTCTTGATGTTTCAAGTGAAGTTCTACCACCACCATCATCAAAATCGTGGGTTTAACATAATCCATGATTTGTTTCAAAAAGAGTGGTGTAGAAGTGAAGAAAATGCATGAAATCATAAGAAAATGGAAGGAAATGAAGTAAGGAAGCATGCTTATGATTTTTACCATTGAAACCACTTGATAAAATATGATTTTTGGAGTCTTGGAGATGTGTTCTTGGCTACAAATTTCGGGGTTCATAGAGAGAAGGAAAACAGAAAGTGATGGTGAAGAGAGTAGAGTGTGTAAAGATAGTGAAAATACATGCATGATGTTGAAACCTTCATGCATGGAATCATCTTTATAGATTAAGGCTTGATAACCAAACTAAATTGTGCTTTATTACTCTGATACCAATTTCTATCACCCCCTGCTAAAACGGAAACACGGAATATGACACTATAAAAGGGTATCATAGCAAAAGTTAAAGACAACACCAACCATAGTATTTAAAAAGCATTACAATTTACAAAAGTTTTGAACAATTGCTAATGATATTACAATATATTTGAAAAAAAACACATGTGAAATGCTTCTACAAGTGATGTTTATCTAGGTGCCACTTACTAGAGGATTCCTGAAAAGCATGAAAAATAAGGGTCAACTATAGAAATAGTTGGTGAGTTTGACATGTTTGAGTATACTCGTAGTTCTAAAATTCCAATATAAGTTTAAAAGTATGCATTGACAATAGTAAAATATTTCACACGCAATTTTGACCGAATTGTGATTGTTTGTATATATATAGCTCGAGTGGACAACCAATCCTAAAGACCAGTCCGCCCCTAACAGCCATGTCCTATCGTCAACATGCTAAAGTATATTGGTAATATGCACTCACAATAGGGTGAGTGGGGATGGTCAGTCCCAAATAGCGCTATCCATATAAACCATCGGCTCAACAATAAGTTAATATGTTTTGTAATAGAATAACAGGGGACTTTTCATAATATAGAGTCTCAAGCATACAGGAATTAGCATACAACAATTGCGTGAAATTTAAAAGCATACATTCATGATAAACAAACTTTGTATAGTATTGGTCATGCTTTTCACCCCAAAACATAAAATAGTAAAAAAGGGCTGTGAATGCTCACTTGTGAATGAGGAAGGTATTATTGATGCTTCGTGAAATCCACATGTATCCTATCGAGGTCCTATGGTAGGGAAACACGCTAGTGAGATTGTAGATTAATCATCCATCACTAATATGTTTATTTCTACATAGAAAATGCCATTGTTGTTTCTAGAGGTTGGTTTAATATAAAATGCAATCATATTCTAAAATATTAATTTTTGTACAAATTATTTTACTCATGAATGATTCCAAGTGATAAATTTCACTTTTGTGATTTAATCATCAATGTATTAGCATTTTAAAAGTGTTCTAAAAGATGAAAATTTACAAAAACCTTATGAATGAAACATTAACAGCTTCCAAGCTATGTATTTTCACTTTTATTACAAATAAGAATTTATTTGAAGTTCCCGTGATTTTCAAACATATTTAGCTATTTTTACACCATAAAATCCCTTAAAAATACCATAAAATAGTGGAAAAATACTAAACAGTGGATAAAATTCACCAAACTTTTTATTTTAGTTCCAGATATAATCAAGAGCTTCCAGATAAATGTTCATGTATTTTGGATACGTTTTACTTTTTTCCCCATAATTAATTACTTGGATTAGCAAACATTCATAAACAAATAGTAATCCGTTAAGCAAATTTCTCAATATTTTTGTACAACTGTCATATATTTTATATAAGTTGCGAAAAATATCAAAAGCCGTTTTTAACTAGGAGAATATGATTTTATAAATTTTGTGTCTTACAGCTAAATAATATTCAAATAAATAGTTAACAGTTAATTTAGGTGTTATAACTTTTTATTCCAGGTTAGAATACATTATAGAGTGTCTAGATTTAATTTTAGAAGTTTTGGAATAGTTTAACTATTTTTCCTAGTTTAAACCATTATTTCTACCAAAATCACCATAAATTCATGGAAAAATAGAATGAGGTTCTGTAAAATCGTCAAAATTTTTATATAAGCATCTTCTGATGTCAAGAGGCTGCAAAAATTATTACATGTCACTTGTATTTATCATATCTCGGTATTATAATTTATTTGTGTTAAACAAAAAGAAAATCAGAAAGTATAGCAAAAAGTGGCAAAAAGGCGTGAAATTTTATGGGACTGTTGATACACTTTATACGTCATCCATAAAATTTTCTAGGGATTATTGACATATGCAAGTATTTTATGTGAATTAATGCCTTAGATTCTTGCTACTTTAACTTTAGCAAATTTTCATTAAATAAAGTATTATTAATTTAAAAGATAATAGTAATTTTCAAAAAAGAAAATGCTCTTTTATTATTAATGTTTTGGACATATATGCAACTTTTTTAGTGTGTGGTTGGAGTAGGGCCCTGGCCCTGGCCCTGGCCCTGGCCCTGGCCCTGGCGGAACTAGTTTACGTAAAATAGGACGGTTCCCGGTTCTGGATAATACGAAATTTGGGCTTCCGGTTCCTCGGTTCTGGTGAAATAACCGACCCGACCCACTTATTAAAGGAATTGAAAATTTTTTTCTGCAATTTGGAAAAGAATACGTGAAACGTGATCGTAAAACCGTAAACCCCACCCAAAGAAAACCCCTCGTCTCCTCGTCTCCCTTCTTTCCCTCTGTAGTCGTCGACGAGGATTCTTGTCGAAATCAATACCCTCGCCATAAAATCGAAGTCGATCACCTGCTAATCCTCAATCAACGAATCTGCAGCAATGGTGATGGAAAATTGGATTCATTCCCCATCTGAAATTGATCAAGTAAGTAACGTAATTGAGATTTCTATTGAGTTATTTGATACAAATTGAGATTTCTATTGAGTTATTTGATACATATTGAGATTAATGGATGTTTGGTTCACTGGTTTCGAATGTACATTGTTATTATTGACATTATTGAAAATCTTGACATGTATCTTCAATAACACATTAACATATTAACTGATTAACACGTTACGCATGATTGCTACCCCAATCCCATGAAAATTTTCTAACATAAAAAAGGATCATGTGAAGCTCTTTAGAGTTTCTTGATTGTAATTCCCAAAAGTACAAATTCTATTGCATGTTGTACAAGTCGTATATCATAATTGATATGAATTTTACAGTTGCTGATTCCACCTTGACACTAACAGTATTATCTACTACGTACTATGCTAAAAAGAGCACCACCTTGACACTAACAGTATTATCTACTACGTACTATGCTAAAAAGAGCAAAAAAGTGTTTACAGAATATCATATACTATGTGCAACTTTTTCTACACAAGCTAGAAGTCACTATTGCATAAATTTTGGTAGACGAAGAGAAAACTGTGTCTGTTATAATTTATAAAGTGTTGAAAGTTAATTCAAAGTATTATTTTCACAAAATTAGTGTAAAGATGGAAGATATTTATATCATATTCCAAATTCCAAATAATGGTTTCAATTAGTCTTTATATATATTCACTGTCTGTCGAATTTAATATTATATTCAAGTGATTGTTAAATTGCTAGAGACCAAATTTAAAATCCATGCATGTATTCATATCAGACTCTATATATTGAGTATTGACTTGTTTGATTAGTTTTAATTTTAAAGTAATTTACTTGTTTAGTTGTCTTTTTTAGTTAAAAAAAACATTTCAATTTTATTTTTATATACTATTAATGGCTTAACTAATCCATTTTTTTCGTTAGAATGAAGATGAAGAGGAAGACGTGATGTTTGTAGACTCTACAAATGACGCAAATACCGAAGGGGAAGAAGCCGAAGACTTAGAGACGGATGTTCCGCCGCAATTGGATGTTCCGCCGCGACCGAAGAGAAGGACCAAGCTAACATCCCCATGTTGGAAGACCTTTACGGTGATATGGAAGGAGGATGAAGATGGAGTCATAAAAAGGCACGGTAAATATAATTTTTGTGGAAGCGTTTTAAACGCGGATGTCTTAAAAAACGGCACTTCTAGTTTAATAAAACATAGTAAAAGGTGCCTAAGCAATCCGGCAAATAGGAAAAATAAAGATAAACAAACAACGTTGCAATTTAAAAAAAGAATCATGTGGGGAGGGGAGTGTAGTCACATAGAAACATGATGAAATCGGCGTACGTATGAGTTGTTGAAATCGGCGTACGTTTTGCGAGAGATTTTTCCCACGTATGAAATGGAAGGTATATTTTTTAACCTTATTTTCCTTTGTTTTTAAAAATCCGCAGCTTTAAAATTGATTAAAAAACAGTTTTTATACGTTTTAAAAAAAACGCAGCTTTTATAAGTTGTAAAAAACAGTTTTTTGGTGTTTTTTTAAAAAAAAAGCAGCTTAAAAGAGACAAAACATCAGTTCTTTTGACATTTTTAAAAACCCGCAGCTTTAAAAATGCTTAAAAACAGTTTTTATACGTTTTAAAAAAACGCAGCTTTTATAAGTCGTAAAAAACTGTTTTTTAGTGGTTTTTTAAAAAAATGCAGCCCTTATGTTGTATTTTCTTTATTTTGTAGAAACTACGTACATACGGGATCTATTTGGAAGAACACCGGAGCGTGGGGATTTTTGAAGTTGTAAATCAAGTTATTGGTTTTCTTGAGAAGTTTAAATCAAAAACCGATCTTATATCCTCATCCACGAGACCATTGATCCATTTGGTTTTATGGGAGGTCTTAGATGTAGATAAACATTCTAAGAGAATGGGAAGCAAGACCAAAGTTTACCAAAGTTTGTGGAGATATGCAGAAAAAATATGACAAATATTGGGGTTCGTTTGAAAAAATGAATGCTTTTGTCTATTTCGCTGTGATTTTAGATCCTCAATTCAAGTCTGCGCTATTATCGTATTCCTTTACACAAATAGTAACCAACAACATGTCGGCGACAAATTTTATGAATAAGTCCGAAATATAATTGAAGGTGATCGGCATGGTGCGCGAGGTGGAAAACAATATGGAGGAGCTATTTACATTCTACAAAAATAAATTCGACAATCTTGGATCGTCTCAAGAAGAAAGGCGTGACAAAGGAGTGACTTCCGATAAAAGTGATGACAACGACTTCTTGGGTGATTTTCTTAGCATGCAAGGTGTGACATCCACTTCAGTTGACTCGGAATTTAGAAGGTATTTGAATGAACAAAAAGAGCCTTACAATAAAGACTTCGATATTCTAAAGTATTGGAAGAAAAACGCACCGCGTTTTCCTATTTTGGCCCGTATGGCGAAAGGTAAAAACTTATCACTTAATGTTTATTTATTGATTTTTATTACATATTTGACAAAATATTAACCATACTTTTTTAGATATTTTGGCTATACAAGTGTCGACCGTGGCATCCGAGTCGGCGTTTAGTACTTGTGGAAGAATATTGGATGACTATCGGACCAACTTGGCAACCCCTATAGTAGAAGCCTTGATTTACACCCAAGATTGGATAAGAAAATTGTTAGTGCTAAAAGTCAACTCGTTGACCAACTCGTCATTTGACATGTTCTGATGTAATGTCAAACTCTTTATTTTGATGGAATGCTAGTATTTTCATATGAATGTTTTAAGGAATGAACAAATGGTTATATCACATGTCTGATATTTATGTATGTTGTATACTCATAACTAATATCTCGGATAAGTTGTGTTCTGATAATATTGTAATCATCCGAAATCCAGTCATGGATTTCGGAACTCCAAAGAATCTCAAGATCAGAAAGTACACTACTCAGAAGAAAGAGTTTGGAAGACCACACTCCGAACTAACTCAGAAGATCAAGACATACATAACCATATTTCCAAGATACTCTGATTCAGAACTGTTAGGACTCCGAAATCCACTCTGGATTTCGGACTATCAATATCAACAAATTAAAGGAAATATCATACTTAATCATTCAACAAAGAAGACTGAAGATCAGAAGAACATCTGGAAGATAAGGCAAAGGATAAGCACTCCAATGTATAGGATATGATTAGACTAGATCAGGCGTGGCCCCCTAAAAGCATGTCTGTTGTACTTAGAGTATTATTATACAATAGACAAGCCCACCCTAGTCTGACATTGTATTATTATATTAGCTACACCTTTCTTATCTGACTGAAGAGAGACGTGTTGTCTCGTCTTCAGTCCATAGGTCATTATCCAAAGGTCCTCCCTTAGTCTATAAAAGGGAGACCAAGTCCATCTTCAGTCATCATGAGTTTGAGAAACTTTATATAACACTTTCATATTTATCAATACAATCTCTCATTCCATCAACTCTCGTGTTCTTATCTGCATTTCTCTCATCTTTACTTTTCTAGCACTCTTAACTTTCAGTCTTTATATTTCCAAGTTATATCACTGTTTATCCATATTGTTTATTGTTGAGCTATTAAGATCTATTCTAAGTATTACTTCTTCATTATAATTCCGCATCCATATCAAGTCTTCGGACTTGTCCATCTCAAGTCTTAGGACTTGTCCACGTCCGAAACCTCCAGTTTCGGACCTTTACTTTCTGCAACTTTTCTTTCCGCACTTACTTAGAATATTTGGCGACAACAATTGGTATCAGAGCATGAATAGCTGTCTATAAGATTCTAAGTGCTTAGTTTGCTCAAAACCCTGGCTGTAGCAACAACCTTAGAATCATCTGTGGATCATTGCATGCTATTATAACTCAAACAGTTAAATCTCTCTCTTTCATTTCAAGATAGTTCGGAATCTTTTCTTCATAGTTTCCAAAATGCAGATGAACTACTCTCTGAATGTTGCGAACAGTGTCAGAGGCTCTAATCGAGCTCCTATACTCATTCCTACTAAGTATAATGGTTGGCATCTCGTATGCGCAACTATCTCAAAACCAAAGGGAAAGATATCTGGCGCTCAGTTGAAGAAGGACCTCATCTTCCAACGTACACCCCTAGACCAGACACTGCAGAAGAGGCTCTAGGTGGTACTTCTCAACTAAGGTTAACTCCCCTGGATATAGAGAAAATGGACAACGACCAAATCGCTTTCACCGAAACCCAATGTGGAATTCCTCCGGAACTCTTTGATCTCATACAAAACTGAACAACAGCCCAACAGATTTGGGTTCTCTTACAAAACATGTTCTTAGGAACGGAGGAAGGAAAATATCAAAAACTGGTGTCAAGTCTCTCAGAATACACCCACTTCTCAATATTTGTCGGAGAATCACTAAGACAGGCATTCACCCGGTTCTCCATAATTATGACCAGACTCCTAAGTTCAGGAGCAGAAATAACCAATCAAGAAATCAATCTCCGATTTCTTGAAGGACTTGGAAAAGACTGGGTGCTTGTCAAAATGATTCTGCAAGACTCTGAAAAGTTAAAAACTTTCAACATGTACCGACTATACAACAATCTCATTGGGCAAGAACATGATATAAAAGGAAATCAACAACAACAGCAACTTGGTGGACCTTTGGCTTTTGTTGCTGAGCACAACTATCCGACAATGAGCAACTCAGCAGCAAATCAACCCTAACATCTCTTCACCTCAGATTACTCCTACTCAAAATTTACCACAATCTCAACAACAAAATCCTATACCCTCATACCATCCCTCTCAACCACAAATTTCTTACCCTTCACACTATCAAACCCCGACAGTACAATACCAATCATCATCAATCTCGCAACCCTCCATTCAATCTAAGACTCCAACCCTTGCACTTCCAGCTCCAGTACAAACCACTGAATCATACTACTCTGAATATGATGAAGCTGAAGAAGCTGCCTACCAACACAAGATTGCTATGATTAGTCAGAAGTTCAACAGAATACCATCCTACTCCAGTCCAAAGAAGAACTTCCGTTCCTCTAACCAAAATGCAGAATATCAACCTAGAAATAATTATCAGAAAGGGCATCAACAATCTGGTCAAAATCGTTACCATCCGAAACCAGAAAATCAGCAGAAGGAGAAACCAAAGGCAGCCTCAGCTGCCAGCGCTAATCAAACACACACTCCTGAAAAGAAGGAATCAGAAGTAATTAAATGTCACAACTGCGAAGGTCTATGGCACTATGCTGCTGACTGTAGAGCTCCGAGGAACTATCCAAAGACAAAAGAAGAAGAAAAATCAAAGCATTTGCAGCATCCGGAAACGTCGAGATCTGGTCTTCAGGAGATGATGATGAGCATTTTGAGAACAAGCGAAAAAGAGGAAAAGGATTTGGAGAATGCATGATGGTGCAAGCAAACCGAGAAACTCCAATCCCAGGGTTGGCAAGCTCCAAACATCTTAAGGACACTGCTGAATCCTCATCCTCCTACATGCTAAAGAACTATGCTTTTATGGTCAACCACAAAACAGGAAAAGGAGTAAGTATCATCGAACATGTACGTAACATGCTTCATACACATCAGATTTACTCTAATAATCTAGAACCTGCTCTAGAAAAAATATCTAACACTTGTGCAGATGCCTTAGCTGCATATCAGCGAACCATATCAGCGGGTTCTAGAAGAAAGGGATGATGGGTATGACGAAGTGATAAAGTTGAAGAATAGGCTAGAGGATAAGAAACTATTTTGTGATAAACTTACTGCTGATTTGAAGACAGAACAGACTTCTAGGACTTTGTTAGAAAATTCAAATCAGCTTTTGACATCGCAAAGGGATTTAGCCCGAAGCGATAATGTAAGACTAAACAAATTAGTAGATCAGTTGTATCATGCAACTGAAGTTTTCAAATCTCCTGCTAACACTAATTCTTCAGAAAACACTTTTAACCGGGGATGGGCAAGAAAAACCACAAATAAAAATTATCCTATATACAACAAACAAAGCCCATTTTTTCAGTACCCGTCAAACGAATATAATGATATACACGATGAGGACACAACCAAGAACTTTTCCAACACTCTTGTCAATGAATCAGAAAATGCCATTTCTGAGTCAAAGGAAGGAGTTAACATCCTTTCTCATATTTCTCAGAAGTAGACACTGCCGAAACCAGCAAATTGTCTACAGCTTCAGTCTCATTCAAGCCTAGACACATGACCACGGTCACAAACCATCCATCGTCAAGTTCTTAGCAACACTCTTTCCCAGAAAATTTGCAAAGTAACTGTGTTACTGATTCAAATAAAGAAAAGGTTGATGAAGAAATTGAAATGGAGAAATCTCCAGGCAATATCATCGTTAAAAACGACTTTAACAAAATTATAATCAGAAATCCTAATGTTGCTGACATATCCAACATGACTTCCGAACCATCGTGTTCTGACACAAAGTCATACGAAGATACATCACAACATAAATTTTCAAATAATCCGATCAGAATTTCGCTCAAAAAACTTAAAGTCAATCATGAAGAGACAGACTCTTTAAATGATTCTTTATCTGACTCTTCCCCAAGAGAAATTTTTCAAAAAGTAAAAGGAAAAAATCTAACCAAACAAGGAGTAAAACCAATCCTAAACAGAAAAGATCTTCAATCACCTCAATCTCATGTAAGATCTGAACAAAAAAAGTGTTTCTACACTCAGAAACAACCAGAAGTTAATTCAACTTTTGTCAATCCAAGTCATACTCAGAGATTTACTCTTTCCACATTCCGAAAGTATATCCACAAGGGATTACTTCCGACTCCAAATATCAAACCTATTCAGCACTTTCAAAATATCAGAAACTCAGATTACAACTCAGAATTTCCAAAATTAACAGGAAATTCAAAAATAACTCAAAACAGTCCCGCAACTTCTAAGCAACCTGTGAATGAGTCCTTGAAACCAAAAGTCTCATTTTTCGGTATCATAAGAAGCAACAAGCAAACTCCAAATGTTATCGGAACCAAGATTCAGAACTATAATCGTTCTCAAACTACTCCGAAAATTCTGAAGCGACGACAAAATAATACTTGCTGTCATTGTTGCAGTCATCATTCTAAAACAGTCATTGTTACTAATTCAAAAAACTTTAAACATCCAACAAAAACTTACTCTCCAAAACCCTCAAAAATATTTGTTCAAAAGTGGGTTGTAAAATCATCCACTTTTGAACCAAACTCACCTTCTGAAACTGAAACTCATATCAAATCAATTGTCAAAAACAAATCTTCCATATCTATAAAAGCAAATGGGACCAAACAAGTTTGGGTGCCCAAACCAACTGTCTAATCTTTCAGACACTTAGTACGGAAGAGCAGGATGACGAATGGCTAATTGACAGCGCCTGCTTAATGCACATGACCGGAAGATTGGAGTTTCTAAGAGACTACAGAGAAGTCAGTTTTGGAGGATACGTCACATTTGGAAATGACACAAACGGCATCATCAAAGGCTATGGCATACTAACAAACGGAAAATTCACCATTCAAAAGGTTGCCTATGTTCTCGGACTTAAACACAATCTCATAAGTGTAGGTCAACTGGTCAGTACCGGTCTCCGAGTAGAATTCGACAATGAATTTAGCTACATTATGACGGGTAACAGAGACAGATGTCTAATAAAATCCCCAAGACAACTCAACATGTTTCCATTGGACATCTCTATGTTTATCGGAAAACCAAGATTATGTTTACTTTCTAAGGCTCATTCTGAAGTCAGCTGGTTATGGCATCGGAAACTAGCTCATCTCAACTTCTAATATATGAACCAGTTGGTAACAGGAGAAATGGTCAGAGGAATGCCACTTCTGAGGTTTGACAACGAAAACTTATGTGCAACATGTGCATTTGGCAAGCAAAAGAAGAAACCTCACAAATCAATCACCGACTCAAGAATTACTCGTCCATTAGAACTTCTCCACATGGATCTCTGTGGTCCATCAACTGTTGCTAGTCTGAATCACAAAAAATATATCCTAGTTATCGTGGACGATTACACCCGATTTACCTGGGTATTCTTTTTAATATTAAAATCAGACACCTTCCTGGAGCTCAAAAACTTCACTACATCAACCGAACTCAAAATTCAACTACCAGTAAGAAGAATCCGAAGTGATAATGGAACTGAGTTCAACAATAGGCAAATTGAAGAATTTTTAGCATCCAAAGGGATAGAGTACAACTTCTCAGCACCATATACACCTCAACAAAACGGTGTAGTAGAAAGAAGAAACAGAACCTTAGTGGAAGCAGCTCGATCTATGCTGACTTTTGCAAATCTTCCTCTAACGTTTTGGGCAGAAGCAATAGCAACAGCATGTTTTGTTCAGAATCGATCCATCATCAACAAACGACTATAGATGACACCCTATGAAATCTTAAACGGGAGAAAACCCAATGTCAAATTTTTCCATATCTTTGGCTGCAAATGCTTCATTAAAAATAACAAAGATCATTTGGGAAAATTTTCACCCAAAAGTGATGAAGAAATCTTCATGGGCTATTCATCAAAATCAGTTACCTATCGTGTTCTAAACAGGAGAACACGAGTTATTGAAGAAAGCTTCGACATAGAATTCGACGATTAGTATCAATAGAGAAAGAAGAATCAAGATATTCTATATTAATGGAGAATGATATTCCAGTGGGACATCGACCCATTCATACAGTTGAAATTGATTACGACTTACTCTTTGACCCACCAGAAACTGCAAAAGATGCCGAAGTTATCCACTCTCCTGATGCAATTCAGCAAATCATCTCAGCATCAGGACCTTCCACATCATCAGAACCCACGAAATCTGACAATCAAACAGACCCTCCGATCAACACTTCAACAGTTGAGGGGGAGCCTCCGCTCCCTTCTCCGAATCATCAGACTCAGAAGGAACCCTCACTCCCAACAAACTCTGAGGGGGAGTCTAGACTCCCTACTCATGTTGATGGGATACCTCAATCCAAGAGGGACCATCAAACCCTAGGAGATACTCTATCAGCAAATGTCCCATCCGAAGATACCCTAATTAACTCCTCTGATGCTACACTTAATAATCCACCAGTCTTCACCTATGAAGCCGATGAAAATACATCAGCTGAAGAATCACAAAATCAAAACATATCTCCTGAAGACACCAACTTCATTCAAGATGTTTCTCCTCCTATTTCTGATCCAGCTCTTCTTCCAAGATTACATAAATGGACTCGGAGTCATCCTCCAAACCAAATCATCTGAGATCCCTCCTCCAAAGTTCAGACAAGGTCAAAGAAATCAATTCAGTATGAATGCCATTTTGCCGCATACATCAATAAAGTTGAGCGAAAAACAGTCTTAGATGCTCTAGACGACGACGATTGGATCAAAGCCATGCAAGAAGAACTATCAGAATTTAAAAGAAACAGTGTCTGGGATCTTGTTCCGAGACCATCAAATCACAGAGTAATAGGTACCAGATGGGTCTTCCGAAACAAACTGGATGACATGGGAACAGTAGTCAGAAACAAAGCCAGATTAGTGGCAAAAGGGTACAGTCAGATCGAAGGACTTGACTATGATGAAACATATGCACCTGTAGCTAGACTAAAAGTGATTCGGATCTTTCTAGCCTATGCCGCACATAATGTGACAAGTGTAAAATTTGGTCAACAAAAGTCAACTATAGTCAAACGAAGCAT
This sequence comes from Cichorium intybus, assembly GCA_023525715.1. Lineage (NCBI taxonomy): Eukaryota > Viridiplantae > Streptophyta > Magnoliopsida > Asterales > Asteraceae > Cichorium > Cichorium intybus. The sequence continues at coordinate 63,707,838 of CM042015.1, read as the reverse complement.
ACGTTAATCCTTATGTCGAAAAGTAACTTTTTCATAATTTTACGATGTATTATTAGATATTCTAATACTACGTACGCTAATTCAAAACAGTTATCGAGTAAACGCCGAAAATACGGATATTAAACTAGTATAGCGTAAATATTCGATAATCGTACAATTATTATTTTGAGAATAATAATATTCATAAAATGATGTATTCGTAAATACGAACCTGTGGATATATAGAACGTCGAAAACGGAGTTCGTATATGAAAGTTACAACAATTAAACCGCTGTGAACGGATAAATGTACATAGGGTTTGGACTCAAAATACAAAATGTGGTGCCTTAAACATCAAAGATGGGATAACAAATCATATATTATGAAGTGTAATACTATCTAGTATTTTATTTCAAAGCCAAATACAATTTTTGGTAAAATGCTGAAAATCGCGTAATCGGAAGAATACTGCGCTTAAACGTGTATTTCATCGTTTAACAATCTACGAATCAGTCTAAATAAATGTTTAAAAATGTTTTTATACATAATATTTATTTAGAACTTTGTTTCGTCAAAAACGCATAAAAATTCACTAAAACGTCTTACGATTTTATAAAAATCACATATTTATATAAGTACGTTGCCATTTTTATAAAATTAATCCACCCTACCCCACCCCCTACCCCCCCCCCCCCCCCCATCAGCTGAAATCTCCCCATCACACCATGATCTTGGAGAGTACTATTCCAAATCCTAGCTTGAAGGTCTAGAAATGATTTCCTTATTAAACTATAATAAAACCAAATCTATGAAAATCATATAAATGAGACATAAATCTTCATAATTGACTAATACTCTCTCCACACTCCCATCTCTTTCTCTCTAAATCTGATTCACCCTCATCTCTCCACCCTCCACCACCTCTCAAACCCTCCACCACCACAAACCACCCATCTCCACCACCATCTTCCACCATTTCAAGTGTAAATCATCTGCTTTTTGGTAAGTTACTTCCTTTAGTGATTTTAAACACTATTATACAACTTTTATTCCTTTTACACACACTAACATCTACGCAAAACCTTTGGGTAATAGCTTTGTCCAAGGGTACTTCGAGCTTCAAAGCTTAGATCTTCGTTTCTACCGTAAATCCCGCAAGAACAACCTTGTTTTAAGTAAAGCACGCATCAAGGGTGAGTTCATACCCCTCATTTTCATCTTTTCTAAACTTTTAGGGGGAGAATACAAGTTTACATGTTAAAAATTATGATTTACACAAGTTTATGTGTTTATATACTATAAATAATGATTTATACAAGTTTATAAAACTAGTAGTTGTGTAAAAACGTTTTTGACATGCAATATGGTTAGATTTATGTATTACGAACATTATGATGTATTATGTTTGTGTAAAAGTTACAAAAGTATAAATAAGTTGTGTAAAAAAATACTAGATCTTTAATATAAACGTCATAAAAATGAAAACTAGTAAAAACTACGTTTTTATAACAGGAAATACTATTCTCTAACAAAAATGGTTATAACCAAGTTATTACACCATTTTTGTGGGAAATATATCTTAAAAGATGTTATTTATAATTATGTAAATAAGTTATTTCGTTATTGTTCGTAAAAATATGATTATTACAACGGTATACTAAAAATAGACTATTCTAGGAACAGTATGTTTTGTGACCGGAAATACGACTTTTCTAGTGATTTATAAAAAGCACGTCAATTTGACGTGATAATGACTTTTTAGACTTATAACGTCATAATAAACTTGGGAAATGATATTTTTACAAGGAAGTTGGTATTTTAAACAAAAATGACTATATTCAAAATAATGTGTATGAAAAATGACTATTTGGAAAGATTACAATTATTTTGACAAAATGACAAGATTTAAAATGTTGCCATCACTTATGTAAGATGACTAAAACAAATTTCTTGCCATGACATGTTGATAAACTTTAAATCTATCTTATTAGTATATTTAGAGTCTTAGATGTAAGAAATTATACTTTTCAACTCATTGACATCTTTTAGGCTTAAATACGTTAACACAACGAAAACATTTATATAAATTATAATGAGTATAATTTATGGAACGAACGAAAAAGATACGACATAAATACTAAAGATAATTATATAAATATATAATTGTTACATACTATAATTATCATGGACAATTTGATAATTACAAACGTAAATGAGTTTTCAGTATATTTACATACTATAATTATCATGGACATTTTGATAATTACGAATACAAAGGAGTTTTCAGTAGATTTACATACTATAATTATCATGGACATTTTGATAATTACGAATACAAAAGAGTTTTCACTACATTTACAAGCAAGGTTTTACACAATAATTATCATGAGTATATTTTGATAATTACAAATACAAAAAGGTTTTCATTTTAGTACGAACTAGGATAAAACATCACGTTGGGTGGTTATGTGAGACATTTCTTTACAGTACTGAAAGATGTACGCACTAAGTCCTGGATTATAACCTTAATCATTCATGAGCGAGATAGTTGTGTATAGATCTATACGTGACTGACAATCCCGCACCTAAGCTGCTAGCTACAGCTAGACCGGCAGGTCTGGGGTGACAAATGTCTTATCATGACGATGCCTGAAGAATGTCGTGGCAGGCCTACATACTAGTCACAGCAAGGTTATAATAACTCACATGAACAACAACGAATATCCTTAGTTTGGGGAAAAACGTCTTCAAATGGTTTTATATAAATATAAAACTACATGTTGCTCTACACAAAATATAAGTATGGTTTTTACTTATACATACGGGTTTTATGGGATTAAAACTACATTTTATCAAGATATAAATAAAGGTACGATTTTACCTACGTAAAGGTTTCACGGAATTAGATCTACAATTAATCTACGAATAAACATGTGTTTACATGGTTTCATACAAGAATAAGACTATGCAATACTATTTTTAAGTATAGAAACACGTATACATTTTCGGTCTTTGGGTTTTAAGACTACGACTCAGTTATATGAAAATATTGGATTTTCTGGTTTCAAACACTATCTCTTTACAAGGAAAAAGGGACTATGGATTTTATCAATACAAAAATCTTATGAACTCACCAACGTAATGTTGACACTCTTTCAAATTACTTGTATTCTCAGGTAACAATTAGTCAGGTCCGACTAACCTTTTGGAATGGGACGCGAAGACGTCTCTTTTACTTATTTCATTATCATACTGTAATTGGGTTGAAACAATACCGTTTGAACAATATAACTTTCCAACTTATGTTTCAATGTATGCAATGGTTGTGATGCTATGTCTCGTTCCACCCTCAGACGATTCCGCCATCGTGGTTTGGGGGTGTGACACATAAAAACATTATTGTACATCAAATGGATGTAAAAAGTGCATTTCTTCAAGGTAACCTTCAAGAAATAGTTTACTTTCAACAACCTCCTGGTTTTGAAGATCTATCTCGACCCAACCATGTCTATCGTCTGAATAAGGCCGTATACGGTCTAAAACAATCACCCGACTCCTTGCAAATTGCAATTGGCTTGACTTAAACAGTTGGATGCGATCAAGGAAGGAAATCGCTGACATACCAGAAGTCTGTGACTTTCCTGATTTGTTTCCAGAAGATCTTCCGGGGATACCCCCAACATGACAGGTCGAGTTCAGAATCGACTTGATCCCGGGAGTTGCTGCCTAGAAAAATCTCCATATAGACTAGCCCCAGCAGAGATGCAGGAAATATCTAGTCAACTACACGGACTACTAGAAAGGGAATCCATTAGACTGAGCTTCTCACCTTGGGGAGCACCGGTTTTATTTATGAAAAAGAATGATGAATCCTTTGGAATGTGTATTGACTATAGAGAACTGAACAAGTTAACTATCAAGAACACATACCCACTTCCCAAAATCGATGACATGTTCGACCAGTTACAAGGATTCAACTACTTTTCAAAGATCGATTTGAAAGTTGGGTACCATCAACTTAGAGTTCAGGAGGAGGACGTTCCAAGGACATCATCATTTAGGACACAGTATGGCCACTACGAAATTGGTCATGATAACTATTGAGTTGACCAATGCCCCAGCGGTGTTTCATGGACTGAATCCAGACACCAAAGTTCGGTGGCTTCAGGGAGTTAGTTTTAGAAAAGACTCGCAAGACAAGGTATACTGATGGCCAAACGTGAAAGCAGAGATTGTTACTTATATGGGCAAGTGTTTGACTTGCGCCATTGTCAAGGTAGAATATCAAAAGCCCTCGGGTTTACTACAACAACCAGAAATACCCGAGTGGAAGTGGGAGCGGATAACCATGGACTTCATAACTAAGTTACCCAAGGCAACGGGTGAGCTGAACACCATATGGGTAATTGTCGATAGGTTAACCAAGTCCGCATACTTCCTACCAATAAAAGAGACAGACAAAATGGAGAAACTGACAAGGACGTACATCGAATAGACTGTACGATTGCATGATGCGCCAATATCCATTATCTCAGATAGATATAGACGATTTACGTCACGTTTTTGGCAAGCATTGCAAAAGGCCATGGGTACCAGGCTCAACATGAGTATAGCTTACCATCCATAAACCGACGGGCAAAGCGAGAGAACAATCTAAACGCTGGAAGACATGATGAGAGCTGGCGTGATAGACTTCGGTAAGTCGTGGGACACCCACTTGCCGCTCATCGAACTTTCAGACAACAATAGTTATCACACGAGCATTAAGGTTGCTCCATTTGAAGCTTTATACGGACGCAAGTACAGATCCCCTCTGTGCTGGGCTAAGGTGAGTGATACTCAATTACCCAGAGGTCAAGTACCTAACAGCACTCTCACCGGTCCTGAGATCATATGAGAGATGACAGAGAAAATCGTTCAGATCCGTGAACGATTGAAAGCATCCCGTGACCGAAAAAAGAACTACTCCGATAAACGACACAAGCCCTTAGAATTTTAGGTTGGCGATCGAGTGCTGTTGAAGGTCTCACCCTGGAAGGGAATGTTACACTTGAGAAGCGTGGAAAACCAAATCCAAGGTATATTGGGCCATTCGAGATCCTTGTTAGGATCGGCCCAGTAGCCTACAGACCCCAATTACCACAGGAACTCAACAATGTACATCCCACTTTCCACGTGTCAAACCTGAAGATGTGTCTGTCCGACGAGACTCTCGTCACTCTGCTTGACGAGATTTAAGTAAACGAAGATCTCCACTTCATTAAAGAACCGGTGGAGATCATGAATAGGGAAGTCAATAGGACGAAACAAAGCCGCATACCAATAGTAAATGTCCGTTGGAGCGCCAAGCGTCAACCTGAATTTACTTGGGAATGTGAGAACCAAATGAAACTGAAATACCCACATCTCTTCTCAAACCCTTGAGGATCTACTCAAGTGCTAAATTTCGGGACGAAATTCTTTCTAACGGGTAGATGATGTGACAATTGTAAAATTTGGTCAACGAAAGTCAACTATAGTCAAACGAAGCATACGTTAATCCTGATGTCGAAAAGTAACTTTTTCATAATTTTACGATGTATTATTAGATATTCTAATACTACGTACGCTAATTCAAAACAGTTATCAAGTAAACGCCGAAAATACGGATATTAAACTAGTATAGCGTAAAAAATCGATAATCGTACAATTATTATTTTGAGAATAATAATATTCATAAAATGATGTATTCGTAAATACGAACCTGTGGATATATAAAACGTCGAAAACGGAGTTCGTATATGAAAGTTGCAACAATTAAACCGCTGTGAACTGATAAATGTACATAGGGTTTGGACTCAAAATACAAAATGTGGTGCCTTAAACATCAAAGATAGGATAACAAATCATATATTATGAAGCATAATACTATCTAGTATTTTATTTCAAAGCCAAATACAATTTTTGGTAAAATGCCGAAAATTGCGTAATCAGAAGAATACTGCGCTTAAACGCGTATTTCATCGTTTAACAAGCTACGAATCAATCTAAATAATTGTTTAACAATTTTTTTATACATAATATTTATTTAGAACTTTGTTTCGTCAAAAACGCATAAAATTTCACTAAAACGTCTTACGATTTTATAAAAATCACATATTTATATAAGTACATTGCCATTTTTATAAAATTAATCCACCCTACCCCACACCCTACCCCCCCCCCCCCCATCAGCTGAAATCTCGCCATCACACAATTATCTTGGAGAGTACTATTCCAAATCCTAGTTTGAAAGTCTAGAAATGATTTCCTTATTAAACTATAATAAAACTAAATCTAGGAAAATCATATAGATGAGACATAAATCTTCATAATTGACTAACACTCTCTCCACACTCCCATCTCTTTCTCTCTAAATCTGATTCACCCTCATCTCTCCACCCTCCACCACCTCTCAAACCCTCCACCACCACAAACCACCCATCTCCACCACCATCTTCCACAATTTCAAGTGTAAATCATCTCCTTTTTGGTAAATTACTTCCTTTAGTGATTTTAAACACTATTATACAACTTTTATTCCTTTTACACACACTAACATCTACGTAAAACCTTTGGGTAATAGCTTTGTCCAAGGGTACTTCGAGCTTCAAAGCTTAGATCTTCGTTTCTACCGTAAATCCCGCAAGAACAATCTTGTTTTAAGTAAAGCACGCATCAAGGGTGAGTTCATACCCCTCATTTTCATCTTTTCTAAACTTTTAGGGGGAGAATACAAGTTTACATGTTAAAAGTAATGATTTACACAAGTTTATATGTGTTTATATACTATAAATAATGATTTACACAAGTTTATAAAACTAGTAGTTGTGTAAAAACGTTTTTGACATGAAATATGGTTAGATTTATGTATTACGAACATTATGATGTATTATGTTTGTGTAAAAGTTACCAAAGTATAAATAAGTTGTGTAAAAAAATACTAGATCTTTAATATAAACGTCATAAAAATGAAAACTAGTAAAAACAATGTTTTTGTAACCGGAAACACTATTCTCTAACAAAAATGGTTATAACCAATTTATTACACCATTTTTGTGGGAAATATCTTAAAAGATGTTATTTATAATTATCTAAATAAGTTATTTTGTTATTGTTCGTAAAAATATGATTATTACAACGGTATACTAAAAATAGACTATTATATGAACAGTATGTTTTTGTGACCGGAAATACGACTTTTCTAGTGACATGTTGATAAACTTTAAATCTATCTTATTAGTATATTTAGAGTCTTAGATGTAAGAAATTATACTTTTCAACTCATTGACATCTTTTAGGCTTAAATACGTTAACACAACGAAAACATTTATATAAATTATAATGGGTATAATTTATGGAACGAACGACAAAGATACGACATAAATACTAAAGATAATTATATAAATATATAATTGTTACATACTATAATTATCATGGACAATTTGATAATTACAAACGTAAATGAGTTTTCAGTATATTTACATACTATAATTATCATGGACATTTTGATAATTACGAATACAAAGGAGTTTTCAGTAGATTTACATACTATAATTATCATGGACATTTTGATAATTACGAATACAAAGGAGTTTTCACTACATTTACAAGCAAGGTTTTACACAATAATTATCATGAGTATATTTTGATAATTACAAATACAAAAAGGTTTTTATTTCAGTACGAACTAGGATAAAACATCATGTTGGGTGGTTATGTAAGACATTTCTTCACAATACTGAAAGATGTACGCACTAGTCCTGGATTATAACCTTAATCATTCATGAGCGAGATTGTTGTGTATAGATCTATATGAGACTGACAATCCCGCACCTAAGCTGCTAGCTACAGCTAGACCGGCAGGTCTGAGTTGACAAATGTCTTAACATTACGATGCCTGAAGAATGTCGTGGCAGGCCTACATACTAGTCACAGCAAGGTTATAATAACTCACATGAACGACAACGAATATCCTTAGTTTGGGGAAAAACGTCTTCAAATGATTTTATATAAATATAAAACTACATGTTGCTCTACACAAAATATAAGTATGGTTTTTACTTATACATACGGGTTTTATGGGATTAAAACTACATTTTATCAAGATATAAATAAAGGTACGATTTTACCTACGTAAAGGTTTCACGGAATTAGATCTACAATTAATCTACGAATAAACATGTGTTTACATGGTTTCATACAAGAATAAGACTATGTAATACTATTTTTAAGTATAGAAACACGTATACATTTTCGGTCTTTGGGTTTTAAGACTACGACTCACTTATATGAAAATATTGGATTTTCTGGTTTCAAACACTATCTCTTTACAAGGAAAAAGGGACTATGGATTTTATCAATACAAAAATCTTATAAACTCACCAACATAATGTTGACACTCTTTCAAATTACTTGTATTCTCAGGTAACAATTAGTCAGGTCCGACTAACCTTTTGGAATGGGACGCGAAGACGTCTCTTTTACTTATTTCATTATCATACTGTAATTGGGTTGAAACAATATCGTTTGAACAATGTAACTTTCCAATTATAATGTATGATGGTTGTTATCTACTTATGTTTCAATATATGCAATGGTTGTGATGCTATGTCCCGTTCCGCCCTCAGACGATTCCGCCATCGTGGTTTGGGGGTGTGACACATAAAAACATTATTGAACATCAAATGGATGTAAAAAGTGCATTTCTTCAAGGTAATCTTCAAGAAATAGTTTACCTTCAACAACCTCCTGGATTTTGAAGATCTATCTCGACCCAACCATTTCTATCGTCTGAATAAGGCCGTATACGGTCTAAAACAATCACCCAGAGCTTGGTATGAAACATTATCAAACTTTCTAGTATCATTCGGATACAGAAGAGGAGTCATTAATCTACATTCTTTGTTCGATCACATCAAAATCACATCATGATTGTACAAGTCTATGTAGATGATATCATTTTCGGATCAACTAATCAAGCAATGGTTGATGAATTTGCAAAAGTGATGACAGACAAATTTCACATGAGCATGAACAGAGAAATAAATTTCTTCCTAGGCCTACAAATCAAACAAACCAAAAGAGGAATTTTCATTCATCAAGAAAAATATACAAATGAACTTCTGAAGAAAATTTCTCTTGAAAATTGTTCTATTGCCAAAGTTCCGATATCCACCAATCATAAAATCTTTGCAGACCCCGAAGGCGAACCCGTTGATCATAAGTTGTATCGAGGAATGATAGGTTCACTCTTGTACTTAACCGCAAGTAGACCCGACATCATGTTTTGAACTTGCCTGTGTGCCAGATATCAAGCAGCTCCGAAACTGTCACATCTGACAGCCGTAAATCAAATTTTCAAATATCTCAAAGGTACTAAGGCAATGGGACTATTGTATCCAATCGGAGACAACTTTAAACTTCAAGCATTCATTGATTCGGACCATGCCGGATGCAAATTGGATCGGAAGAGCACCTCTGGAGGCTGTCAATTTCTAGGAGGAAGATTAGTCAGCTGGTCCTCAAAGAAACAAAACTGTGTCGCCTTGTCATCAGCAGAAACAGAATACGTGGCTGCATCTACCTCCTGTTCACAAGTTCTTTGGATGAAGACTCAACTCATGGATTATGGTTACCGATTTCTTCAGGTTCCTATCTACTGTGACTCCAAGAGTGCCATAGCCATCTCTCATAATCCTATTCGGCATTCTATGACGAAGCACATAGATCTTAGGTATCACTTCATCAAGGATCAGTTTTACAATGTAACATCGAACTCTACTTCATCCCTACTGACGAACAAGTTGCTGATGTTTTCACAAAAGCCTTAGATTCCACAAAATTCAATAACTTTTTGGACAAACTGGGTATGCTAAATCCCGACTCGGATTTCTTCAGAGAATGATACTCAATTTCTGAATATAATCTACTCAGAAAAGGCCTCAGTTCTGAACAATCTCTGACTATTCCCTCAGAACTACAAGACTTCCGACTAGTCTTATTGCCACATCTTCTATACTCAAAATAAAGCTATCCCACCATTCATCTTAAGGTTACTCACATTCACATAAAAGAAAAAACACCTTCATTAAGATTAAAAGTGATTACATGATCAAAATCCATTAAGTCATACATCAAGAACATCTCAAAACTATATGACTTAAGATTCTTACAAGGAAAACATTCAAACAAAAACATCAAAAATAAAGAGGCTACAACTTCGTCCCCATCACCCTAGTGCTTGTTGTATTGCCACTTTGGAGGAATGCAATAAGTAAAATTTTGTGTGATTCGCACAGACACATCACACACACGCACAGCCTTCCCATCCAACAGCACCACATCATACACATCGTCGCCAATCACGTTATCGACGACACCACTCCACCATCCTTGTCGATCCCATGCATCAATGTAATCCCCAACCTTGTACTCTACGATCATCGTAGGAGGAATGGGATGAAGAAAACCATACTTTACCTTCACAATCATCATTCTACCAGTTGTGTTATCTGGAAGACACCTCAGTTGAATCTCACATATTTTCTTCCACGTCCTGGTTATTACCCCCTCATAATATCCCCCCTGTGAAGTCTCCTTGTGTGAGCTTCACCTCCACCTCATCAAGACACTTGAAGAAATATCGAGCCATCTTGAAAAAAAATTTCGTTTGGTAAAACTTACTTTCGATATGTGTTGTTAACAATTGGCCAAACCCCCCCCCCCCCCCCCCTTTCTTTTTATAAGCCATCTGCATGTCCATTCACCTTCTCTAAATCAATTACTTAGAGGTCATAATGACCATAGTGGGTAGTTAATGCACTTGTCACATCAGCATCATGGCCTAAAACATTTGATTAGACGGTTCGGCAACTTTAACGGCGTAATGGATAAACCGCTCTTGATTCAATACAGATTTTTTCGTTTTCCGAGAACTGACACATACTCACCTAATTCTCTCTCTCTCTCTCTCTCTCTCTCTCTCTCTCTCTCTCTCTTTCTCTTCTCTAGATACGACAAAACTCTTCTCCTCTCTGAATCTCTCCATCTCCAAATTCTTCCTAAACACTTTCTGAATGTAAATTTTTGAATCCTTTAAAATTTCATTCACAAATTCAATCAAGATTAAACGTCACAACATGCTTTCATTCATAAAACCCAAAACATTACAAAATATAATGAAAGCAATTTTCACACAATCCTAGACACACATGCAAACATAATATCAAATAACAAGTCACATAATCTACCAAAAGAACAACAGTCTTCTTCAATCATCAGAGCTTATAGTATTGCCACATCAGAGTCTCTCCAAGATGATACATCTGATGAATTCTCAGTTCCGACTCATCAACAAACAGACGAGTCCCATACACTAACACCACATGGAACTGATTAAATGGAGTCTTCCTCGAAATGGCAGCTGGCCACAATCCTCAACGGTACCACACCTCCACAAAGTCGAACTGCTTAAACTCTACCAACACCTTAGGAGGAACAGGCTGCAGATAAGAAAAATCCACATGAACATTCAAAGGACCACTAGTGGATCCATCAGTCAGTGTTGTCATCTTTACTTCATAGCGATGATTCCACACAGATTTGATCACACCTCCATAAACAGCACCAGCCAACTCTCCATCTTGCATTCTAACCTGTACCTTCTCATCACGGTTGAATGGACGTCTTGATGCCATATTAATCCTCAAATCTTCTTTTGTGTGATTTCTTTGCTTAACAGCAAATCCCCCATTTATAACCACTCACTCTTCACCATATCTCGCCACCTCACTGCTTAGAGATCGTCAATATAGAGATGAGATATTTGATGTAACCGGTTAGCTTAACTAGTCGGCATCATTTACTGTCTCTGCAGTGATATATGACATCCACCACCGGACATGACAACTCATGGGATTCCAAGTTCTTCCACTCCGAAACCCTTCTCAGAACATAGTTTCATATTTCCTCACTCAGAACCTTACCATTCCAAAATCTGATCTCTCCTTCAGAAAACTCAATCCTACTGGTTCAGAATTCGACTCGGAATCACTCACCTTCTGAACAAGTCAGAACTATAAACTTTGTACCAATCTGTATCATAGACACCTCAACACGACAAATTTAATGTGAGAATGTAAATTAAATACAAAAAACATTTAATATCCAATAATTAAAAACCACACGATCAATATTTCTCCAACGGATATTCTCTCTGCCACACATGTCCGTCCTTTAATGGACCATCCTTTTTCATCATTTCTTAGCATTAAATGCCAAGCACACACTTTTCTGACATAACTGTTCATACGTCCCGTCATTCTCTTACCCGACGGTTCTTTATACATTTTCAAATTGTTATAACCGTTCCCTCTTCTCTATTTATCTCCCATGTCTTTTCTCTCTTTCTCTCTCTCATATCTTCCTTGCAAATTTCCCTCTTTATTCTCTTTACTCTCTCGCCGTCATCTTCAACCTTACAACCCTAGCAAATCTCTCACTCTCAATACATTCACTTTGCTACTCCAATGGCGTCCCAATCCAAAAACGACAATGATACTATTCTAGTCACCATCACCAACCTTTATCTCTCACGCAAACTCTCTAGTTACAAAGAACATCTACGAGTGCTCATTCACATCCTATCCAGACACAAGCTTGTCAGAGCCTTCTTTGATCCACCTCCTGCAATCCTAGTCTCTGTACTTCAAGAAATAGTCTTCAGTGCCACTAAACACCAAAACGGTTATACCCTCACTCTCCACGACGGCACTAAAACCGTCTTGAACAAGAAAGTTTTTGCAGAAGACCTACACCTCCCGTATCATGAAACTACCTTTGATCGTCCTTCCAATACCCAACTTGAATCCATGATCTACAAGATTGGATACTTGTATGAGTTGCCAAGATTGTTTCAAATGTCAAAAGGACACATCTCCCCCTTATGGCAATGTCTAATTCACTACATCATCAAGTGCTTAACCGGAAAGATGGGCGGTACAGATTAGTTGAGCAAACGTCTCATGGAACTTCTTTGGAGCCTCTTCACTGGCTATGAGAACGATCATGCCGAAATGTTATTTGAAGATTTCCTCTCCTACATACCCACCTCTCAGAAGCCTAAAGGAAAAATTCACACCGCACGTTTTCGGGCCATGTGCATCGACCATATTCATCAAACCCTTCAAATCCCAATTCCTGAACCAAGATCAAATGAAGACAGATTGGTCATGCCTGAAGAAAAACTCTATGCTCCAAAAACAGACTCTATTTTTGGAAAACTCCGAAAATTACCTGACTCACTTCTGAACCTTGCTGATCCGACAGAGCCAGCTGTAATTTTTCACGTATCAGCCATACAGGATGTACCTCCATACCCCCCTCACTCTCTCAAAGCAGGTGTGGCCCCTAAGAAACCCAAAAAGAAGGCTTCCGGCTCTTCACCATCAAAGCAACCTTTGAAAAAGAAACAAAGAAAATACAAAACGGTACATCTTACTTTCCAAATATTCTGAATCCTCAGAAACATTTTACTTCTGAATCATTTCTGATTCATATTGTTGGACTAGTATTGATGCTTCTGACTCTCTGTTCTGACTCTTTACTTCCCCTCTGATTATGTTCGAATTCCTTATCTCTTTATTATTCTCAAGTCTATAACAACAATTAATATCAACTTTTCTTAAAAATAAAATCCAAACACGGTGTATGTTTTAACAACATGAAAGTCACTTCTTTTCAATGGACAAGCATCTAAATCAACCTTGACCTTTCCTATTCATTAATTCTGGATTATCTAAGGTATGTGTTACCTATGGAATCTGTTTCCATATACTAACTTCTGCCTTTCTGTTTAGCCTTCTGAACCATCCTCCAAGGATTCCGAGTCAGAAAAATTAGAGGAAAGACAGAACTCTCACGACTCGGAAAACACTCAGGGTGACATGTTTTTAGATACCCAGAACTCACATCTAAAAGAAAAAGAAAATGAAGTACCCATTGAAACAACCCAAGATACCCCACTAGTAACCAGCATCCCAGATCCAACGCATCGTCCCTCTGACGCCTTCGAATTTGATATCTGGAGATTTCGGATGGCTGTTAATGAACAAAAGAATCTAGTGCAACGCCTGAAAACACAGTTCGCCCTCAAGAACGCCGAACTACAGAATCTCTCAGCACTTGACCCTTCTACTGACGATGAATCAGAAACTATCAAATCCGAACGAAAGCGAATCAATGCCCTCACTCTCCAGATTGATTCCTTTCTGAGTTCCTCTCTCGATAAACTGGTAGACACCCCGTCTATCTTTTTGATACCACTGAAACCGATTGGTCGAAGATTGCCTCAGCAATCGTCCCTCTCACTTGGGACAAATTTCGTGCTCTAGATCTTCAGAAAAAACAATACTGAAGAACACAGTCGAACAACCCACTGAGTCCAACTCCAGACTGATTATCTCTTAAACTTAATCAGTGCCTATCGGAACCTCCCTCTTTGGTGCTGATCAAGAGGTAGATAAACCTTCTTCATCCCAAATGCATCTGGTCGACCTCAGTGATACCAATTCATCCTCCGATAAAGCTGCCACACAAATTCCCCCTCAATTAGTTACCTCCCTACTTAAAGATAACTCTCTACATCAGAAGGTTGGCGCTTTAACCACCCTCTTGACTGATTTAAAAACCTCACAAAATCAGGAGGCTCTGATCAAAGAACTTGCCGAACTTAAAAATTGAGTCGCTGCACTAGAGAAAAGAGACATTCTTCTACATTGCGACAGTCAAGTTGAAAAAATCATCCAAGATGGTCTCGCAACAATTGATGCTCAACAGGAATCTGATGCAGCGAACATGATGAAAACAGCCCAAAAGATGCTTGACGAGGTTGAAAAATGTCAAAAGCAAGTTCCTGAACTCGTTAACATCGTGCAAACCAAGCTCACCGCCACAATGGACCATATGGCCAAGTACCTTAATGGGGTCCTGGCCGAGAACTCCTCCCTCAAAAGAACTCATGTCCTCCTTCTTCGGATGGTTACACACGCATTGCAAGTCATCACTGACACAATGGAAGGTCCTATTGAGCAACTCAAACTCTGCACAAACTTGAACGTTCAAGTTATGGAAGATCTCCAAACAATGTCAGCTACAACACCTCCTGACTGTATCAAAAAGGAAGTTGATAATGTCTCCGCCAAACTCGACTCCATTTTGGCCCGCCTGCCTGTGCCCCCTTTAGTTCCTGCAGGTGCCCCAGGAGGGGGAGAGGCGGATAAATCCAAAGAGACTCCGACCGATGACATGTTAGTAGATACAAATGCTGGTCCAAATGGGACCAAAGAGAACAATGAAGAAACCATGGAAGACACAACAGGAGATCAACATCAACAGAAAGAACGAACCAATCAGGAACATGCACGAGTCATCAATGAAGAATCAGAAAAAGAACTATATGCTGAGAAAAAGTCAACAGAGGAGGAAACAATTCGGAAGGAGATTCCGAAAGAAACTTCAAAAGAATCTCCAACAAAAACTCCAATAGATGAGTCTACACCTCATCTCTCCCCTTTGAAAATTTAGACTCCAACAGATAACGCTTCATTAGAAGACGAGATTCTCGTATACTCGCTTATCAAAGAATCCGATCCCCCAGAGGTCAAGGACAAGAAATCGAAGTTATTTGATTCCCAAGTTGTTAAATATGCTGAAGACTTTAGTACCGAGTCAGATCCTGACCCAAACCAAGTTGATCCAACTGGTTCCAGCAGACCCAAACTTTCAAACATCCTCAGGTTCCGACCATTGACCGATTCTGATTACAAACTCTTCAAGTCATACAATCCTCCCCCCACGTCCAAACACAACTGGGACATACCGTTGACTCCAAACGAAGAGAAGTACCGTTATACTCTCAATTTCACAGGAGAATCAGGAGCCAACAAAGAACTAGCTGCTTACTACAAAAATCAGCAATTCTTCAAGACATGGACCAAACCTCAAGTTGATACATGGTCAGACGAAGTCATAACAGCCGTTCTAAGTGTCAAAAGAAGAAAGTTTCAGAAATCAGAATTCTTCGAATATGAGCTAGTCAGAAACTACAACTACGACAAAAGGATTCTGATAACAGAAGTCGACTTCCGAAAAATGAACCCAGCAGACATCTTCACAATTGT
This sequence comes from Cichorium intybus, assembly GCA_023525715.1. NCBI lineage: Eukaryota > Viridiplantae > Streptophyta > Magnoliopsida > Asterales > Asteraceae > Cichorium > Cichorium intybus. Next base: position 63,691,659 of record CM042015.1, on the reverse strand, counting down.
TATGAAGCTGTCCAACAAAGAAAAACAAGACGCCAGAGAAGCCTATGTTGCAGCCAGAAGATTTCTACATGGCCTCGTAGAAGAATTCTGCTTTACTGATGCAGAAATGTACAAAATCATCAAGAATCATCCAGATCAGCAGTTCACACACAAAGTTGATCTATCTATGCCAGACAACCAAGACAACTGGAAAAGAGGTGCCACCTTCGACCCAGTACTCGGACCGGTATACAAGAATCCTGCAGAAAAAGGATCCTTTCTTTTTCTTCGTGCTGATCAGATCAGAAGGGTTTCTAGTGCAATGCTGAAAGAATACATCAAGGCCGTGAAGAAATCAACCTCATCAGACCCTGAAGCTAAGAAAGAAATACTTCTCAGAATGCAATGGCTACTGGAGATCAGAAAATTAATTATGGGGATATGCTGCAAAACAAGGTGTAATGGATAAAATTTGAAGATGTTGAATCAAACTCCTCGATTGGTCACCGAAGGGGGAATTGTTAGTGTTAAAAGTCAACTCGTTGACCAACTCGTCATTTGACATGTTCTGATGTAATGTCAAACTCTTTATTTTGATGGAATGCTAGTATTTTCATATGAATGTTTTAAGGAATGAACAAATGGTTATATCTTGTGTTTGATATTTATGTATGTTGTATACTCATAACTAATATCTCGGATAAGTTGTGTTCTGATAATATTGTAATCATCCGAAATCCAGTCATGGATTTCGGAACTCCAAAGAATATCAAGATCATAAAGTACACTGCTCAGAAGAAAGAGTTCGGAAGACCACACTCTGAACTAACTCAAACGATCAAGACATACATAACCATATTTCCAAGATACTCTAATTCAGAACTGCCAGGACTCCGAAATCCACTATGGATTTCGGACTATCAATATCAACAAATCAAATGAAATATCATACTTAATCATTTAACAAAGAAGACTAAAGATCAGAAGAACATCTGGAAGATAAGGCAAATGATAAGCACTCCAACGTATAGGATATGATTAGACTAGATCAGGCGTGGCCCCTAGAAGCATGTCTGTTGTACTTAGAGTATTATTATACTATAGACAAGCCACCCTAGTCTGACATTGTATTATTATATTAGCTACACCTTTCTTATCTGACTACGTGTTGTCTCCTCTTCAGTCCATAGGTCATTATCCGAAGGTCCTCCCTTAGTGTATAAAAGGGAGACCAAGTCCATCTTCAGTCCTCATGAGTTTGAGAGACGCTATGTAACACTTTCATATTTATCAATACAATCTCTCATTCCATCAACTATCGTGTTCTTATATGCATTTCTCTCATCTTTACTTTTCTAGCACTCTTAACTTTCAGTCTTTATATTTCCAAGTTATATCACTGTTTATCCATATTGTTTATTGTTGAGCTATTAAGATCTATTCTAAGTATTACTTCTTCATTATAATTCTGCATCCATATCAACTCTTCGGACTTGTCCATCTCAAGTCTTAGGACTTGTCCACGTCCGAAACCTCCAGTTTCGGACCTTTACTTTCCGCAACTTTTCTTTCCGCACTTACTTAGAATATTTGGCGACAACAAAAATCAAAAAAGCCGATAATAGACGACCCCCAAGACATATTAAGAGATGATGTGGTTGCTTTGGGTACGTTTGTTTCGTTTTTATAAACTTTTATAAATGTCTAATTTCAATTATGACATAGTTACACTTGTTTTCTTTATAGAAATTGAAGAAGCAATTCAAGGAATCGGCCGGAAAGAAATCGGAAAAACACCCATTGAAGTTTGAAAATGTGTTTGCATAACATTTGGATTTTTTATGTTTTTTTGGGTACATTTGATTTAATTTAGTCATTTGGTGTGTAAAACTAACAAATTTAAGTTATTTAAGTTTATTGGTTTCTTGGATTATTTATGTTTATTGGGTACAAATTTAAGTTATTTGGTGAGTGTGGTTCTTCTAGACAACTTAAAATACCTTATTTAGTATTATTTAGAAAAAGAAATAAAATACATAAATTTTGTTACATTAACAGTGAGATTGCATCAGTTCATGTTTTTGTGGCTTTGTGACTTTAAGAGAATTTATTGTAGTTGGTTTTCCGTTGCAAATTAATAGCATTCTTATAAAGACATAAGAAACATTATTATTTGCAAAAAGTAACAATTTCTGAGAAATCATAACAATATAAATGCAAAACAATTAAGCACACTTCACACTTTTTGTACATCATTCAATTTTACAGTGTAGTTTTTCTTTGTTTGCATCTTCGCAAAGAAAGATTTGTCTAATAAGACACAATGACAACTTAATGGCTCTAAGATGTAATCGGTTCCTAGCCCAACCCATCAAAAACAGGCCCAAACCCATTTTCGGTTCTTCCGGTCCGGAACCGGCACCGGAACCGGAACCGGAACCGGAACCGATGAAATACGCCAAACCGATGCACTTTATATGGTCCGGTTCCCGGTTCCACTCCTTGCTCCAAAACGGGTCGGTTCCTTCTCCGGGTCGGTCCGGTCCCGGAACCGATAACATCCCTAGGTTGGAGTGAGGAAAATTGGCTTTAATATCATAATTTAGGTGTGGTTTTTTTATGTTATGGTTGGAGTTTGCTTATTAAAACGATATATGATACGAGAATAACTAAGTGTTTACCTTAAAATGTAGGACGTGAAACCAATTATGTGGTTTTTGGACTTAGAAAAATTTACATTAGCCATTAGCCATTAGCCATGAGCACAAGTTAGCAAGATTCATTCATTGGCTAACAACTTTAGAGGTGTTCACAAAGGCAAGATTATTGAGTTTAAGCCGGGACATGAACCGTAACCGATTAAACCATATTATGATACTTGTTACGGTTAAAAAACCTGGACATGACAAGTGATGACTGACACTAAGATCTTAAAATTCAAAGGGCTTGTTATGCATAATGGTTAAACAAAGACAAGTTTTTTATCCATTGTGATTTATTCATTAATTTGAAGTTTTATCAGATAAATTTATTATTAAAATAAATTAGTTAAAAAAGACCGACACCCAAAAAAGCTATAAAAGCTTGGTAGAGGCCCCATAATGGTTGCTACTTTTTGTGAACCGGTGCGGATGTGCAGTCAAGACCCTTAACTCTTTACGAGAGACCCAATTATAAAAATTGGTTTTTGACACTAACTCAGATATAATGGATTAATAATTTTTTTTTATTTTCTTAATATAATAATATTTGATCCAATATAAGATGTGCAAATTATAGAGATTATTAAAATACAAAACTATAATACGATAACATTATTTGTTTTTATACTTATTTTTTATGATTGTCATTATTTTGGTTATTACTATTAATTATTGAGTTTTTTAAGCTTTAAAACATATTTCTTAATCCGTAGACGGTTAATAGGTTAACCGCATAACCTAACTGGAAAAATAGGTTAATCGAAAGCCGGTTAATCAGGTTTTTCGGTTTAGGTTTAGGTTCTCTTAACTAACCAATCGTTCCGATTCACCTTCTGAAATATGATTTTTGTTCGGTTAACCATCAATTAACAACCCTGGTTAAATGCCTCTTCAGGCCCCAAAATTTGAGCACTCTCTTAACTAGATCTGTACAAAAGACCGGTCCTGAATATATATATATATATATATATATATATATATATATATATATATATATATATATATATATATATATATATATATATATATATATATATATATATATATATATATATATATATATATATATATATATATATATATATATATATATATATAGAGAGAGAGAGAGAGAAAGAGAGAGAGAGAGACAAAAGTTCAATAGAGAAGCAAAATAAAACAAGGAACCAAAGAACCAATCGTTAGTTTCGGAATGCAAATTATAGACGGCCGGAGTTAAGTTTGTAAATTTCTTAATTTGACGCGCATGTAACGGATCATTGCCAAAAACTCACTTCGTTTATTTTTAGAGCTTTTTTTATCGAAATAAATAACAAAAATATTAAAATTCATAATTTTTTATTCTCTTTCAATAGACATATATATCAATATACTAAAAACGAAAAAAAATCTTCAAAAATCTTGTTAAGATTCACAACACTTAATCAACGTGAATATGAATTATAACAAGTTTTATAGAAGATTATTCATATGTGAATGATTATTCACATGTGAATGATCATTCAAATTATCTTTTTCAACAATCATTGATCATTCAATAACAACTTGTATGAATTTAAATAAACTTTTAGATGCAGATGTGAATCTCACTAAATTTTCATATTGAATTTAAGTAAATTTGTTTATATTCTTTACAATTTCAACATTTTGATAATATAGAATTGAAGTAACTAAGATTCACAAATTAATTTACTTAAACTTACCCGCGAATGAACAAAAATTGCTGTGAAAAATAGGGTACAATTATCATTTATATGTGAATTAATATATCTAAAACTAATGCCACTATTCTTAACCTTTTGATCATACACAAATGAATTAATTTAGATTCACAAATTAATTTGCTTAAAATTCACATGTGGATGATCAAAAATTGTTGCAAAAGCCGGGTATAATTACCATTTATATGTGAATTAACATGTCTAAAACAAGAAACTGTTAAAAATTCACAATGTAAATTGTACTAAATTCATATGAAATATAATTCACATGTAAATAGTCATTGAATTCAAATTTTTTCAATAATTGTAAATCATTCAATAACAAGTTATGTAAATCTAAAAACTTTCTTAGATTCAGATGTGAATTCAAGAAAAAATCACTTATATTTTTACAATTTCAACCTTTTGATGTCATATGCAATTGATTTAACTGAGATTCAAAATGATTTACTTAAAGTTCACATGTGATTGGTCAAAAATCGAATAGAATTGTCATTTACATGTGAATGAATATATATAACTAAAACAATATAGTTCAGTTCAGATTCGCATGGTGTGAACTTCGCATGGTGAATTTGGACGAACTTGAAGTATAAAAAATACTATATCAATCTGGATGTCTATTTATATATGATGAAAAATTATGAATTTTGTTATATTTAGTTTTTTTCGAAAAACATATAAAGATTAAAAATTAGAAAAAACATAAAAAACAAAGTGAGTTTTTTCTATAATCCTATACATTCGCGTCTAACTAGTAAATGTACATCCTTTTTTATAGCCGTCGATCTTTTGCATTCCGACCACACGATTGGTTCATTGGTTCTTTGTTTTAAATTGATTCTCTATTGAACCCAACCATATATATATATATATATATATATATATATATATATATATATATATATATATATATATATATATATATATATATATATATATATATAATCCCAGTTTTTATGACCGATTCAAACGCTCGAATCAAATGAACCATCGAACCAGTATGACCAAAACACAAAAATATCAACCAACTCCAACCTAACTCAGCCATTTATGAAACCACCCAGCTTCTACCTACAACCTATCTAAAATAACTCTTCATAAATCCCACCTAACAAAACAAAAAATTAAAACCGGAAACTGAAACACAAAAAAATCGAAAATGCTTAACCGTAAAGGCGCACATAAATACAGCGAGACCGGATCGAAAAAGACAGGACCAAAAAAAGACAGGTCAAAAAATAAACCGACCAAAAAGACCCCCTGAGAGCTCGAACCGGTTCGAAAAAAGACCAGACTGTTCGAGACTGGTCGTAAAAAAGACCGAACCCTTCTTAGATCGACTTGAGATCGGTCCGAGACCGCAAATGTGTAGGTCTACTCTTAACAAGGACCAACCAAGTTCATGTTCAGGCTTGTGCCTCGAGTTGATTAGTTGAAGCATCACACAAACCAACTGTAACACCCGACTTTTAAACAAAAACACCCCTGAAAAATTTTTCATTTTAAACAAAGGTTTCTATACATAAAACCATAACAAAGGGGTATATTTTAACAAAAACGGGTACAAGCGTATCAAGGAGAGTATAAAAATACCATGTCTCCTATAAAGCCGGGCTGCTACTAACAGCATCTATGAGTCCCACTTCAAAGTCACGGACTCTATCTTGTCCCCTATCAGTATCATGCTAACCTGCAAGGACAGTAACAAATATCGTGAGCTATAAAGCTCAGTGAGTAATCAAATCTGCAAATAACATGTATCAAAATACAATCATATAACTGTTTGGATTTCGAATCCAAATTCCTAGCCTTACTGGCTGACCATATATACTCTAGGATTTCACATCCTATTATGTAGCCCTACAGGATAAATCATAGTGACCTGTAATTAACAAGCCACGTTAGTTATTTGCATCTATAATCATGTCTAACCATTTCTGTCCCATATTTCTTAGTCACAATGGACTACATCATATATCATGGCTAAATAAGTCGCACCCTGTGTCATAGCTATATAAGCTGCACCAAAACAATATCAATATATGAAACATAGCCCGCAGGCCGCACCAGCTGGGTTCAATAACCCGATATCATAGCCAAAAGGCCGCACCATGTACCTGTAACAATATCATAGCCATATAGGCTGCACCGGTTAGATATGGCTCACGGGTTATCCCGCTGTTGCCGTGGCTCACGGGTTAGCCCGCTGTTGCCTAGACTCACGGGTTAGCCCGCTGTTGTCTATATAAGTTTGGCTCATCAAAGTAAACCATGGCTCACGGGTTAGCCCGCTGTTGCCTGAAATATGTGGCTCACAGGAAAATCCCGATGTTGCCTAGACTCACGGCTGGTTCCGGTCTTGTCTATATAAGTTTCATTGACTCACGGCTGGTTCCGGTCTTGTCATTTCATTTTATTGACTCACGGCTGGTTCCGGTCTTGTCATTTCATAGTGTAAATAGATATGTATTGACTCACAGCTCCGTTCTTGTCATCACAATGACTCACGGCTTATCTGGTATTGTCTTTTACATATATTTTACACTTGTCATTTTCGTCCCCCGAAACCGTTTCAACCTGTAACAAATCAATCATCATATATCACATATGATATCAGTGAGATTACTCACCTGGATGCTAGCTGCGTTTCAATTTCGGTTGTTTCTTGCCTTTGCGTGCACCACAACCATTTTGTCCCATACCTATTTATCCATTTATATACCAAATGATAATAGGTTAATAATCATCTACATTGACTCTAATACACTAGAGTTTAATACAATATCGTTATAAATAATGCCTAGTTAATAAACTTTCCGTTTACTAACTTTATATGAATTTTACTATTCACCGAGGCATTCGCATCGGTCTACAGTGCCCCCGAGGGGTCGGAAACTCAATCTAAAAATTTTCCCAAACTTTTCAGACCATAACGAGCCTATGGTCCAAATTTGAGCTAAAACGGACAAGCCAAGCAAAAGTTAGCATTTTAAAGTCCCTGCCTGAGGGGCGCACCCCGCCCAGACATGGGCGCACTGCGCCTGGGCGCCTGCAGATGTCTCCTGTCCAGCCGCGATTTGTGCACTGTAGCATGCAGTTTTGGCTCATTAAGTCCTTAATCTAGTCCTTAATCGATTGGGGTTTGTTTCTAGGCTAAAACCTTATACTTTAACAAGGTTTTCAACCATTCAAAACAACCAAATCAATCAAAATGAAGAATTAGGGTTCTTAGTCCCAAAACTCCAAAACTTCAAATTCATCACTAATAGCAATCTACTTCCATTTTCTTTAGTTAAGTCCTTATTAGCATGACTTAATGGAAGTATTACATCAACTTAACAACATAATCATCACTGCAAATGCAGTTTTGAGTTGTTACAAAACTCATCAAGAAATAACAAGCTAGAACTTGAAGAACTAACCTTTTAAGCTTAGGAATCATCAATTCCAAGCCATAGTTCCAATTCCAATCTTCAATTCTTCAAGATTTCTCTAAGTATTGCAGAATTTGTGCAGAGAAATCTCCTCCCGTAGCTGCACACAATGGCCAGTCAAAGAGGGTCAACTCTCTCTATATATATCACAAATTTTTACAAATTTGGTCCCTAAGTTCATTTTCTTGAACTTTGACCACAATAACCAAGTTTTATTACAATAAAACTTTCATTTCTTACATTTTTGCCACAACCAACAATATTTTCAGCATTGGTCCTTCACTTGTCAAATGACCAAAATACGCTTTTGCGGTAAAACGACCAAAAATCAATTTTTATAACATTTTAAGTCCAAAACTCAAAATATTATTTCAACCTAAATACTTTTCTGTCCAAAAGACCAATTTACCCTTCCAAGGTAAAATGACCATTTTACCCTTTTTATTATAATTATAAAAAGAGTATCTTGGCGTTACAAATTCTCCCCTCCTTCAAAAGATTTCGTCCCCGAAATCATACAAACAAACGAGGGTAATTCTTTCTCATTATAATTTTGGTTTCCCATATCGTATGGAAACATTCATTGTTTTGCCAAAGCTCTTAACCATACAAATCTTCGTATCTCGTGGTTATATCACCACTCGCATATCACTCCTCCGGTTGTCCCGGGCACCTTTATCACTTATCTTCCTCATTTCAACATGAGGGATTTGTAAGAATTTATCAATCTATGTTCTCAGAACCATGAGACCCATAGAAAACATTACAATTATCCTGAAGTTCATCACAAAACTTCGTTCAGTACATCACAATTCTTACTTTTGGGATATACGGAAAGGTCCAATAAACAAGGGCTCAACTTTCCTTTTTGTCCCACATCAATTTCTAGTTCTTCCGGAGGGTCACTTTGAGTTTCACTATCTTCCTTTTCTTGGGGTTTTAATGGTTTTACTCGACAATCCGCATACTACTCTTGTCGATTTTGGTCTATTACCAAGCTTTCTCGAATTTGCCTAATCTTTTCTTCTGTTTGAGATACAATCTCAGGTTTAGTCAACGGCTTCTCCCCAACTTCTGTCTAGCAAATCGGCGTGCAACACGGTAGTCTAAACAATACTTCCTACGAGTCAATAAAACACTAGTACAATACCTATACTTATCTACAACTTCTACCTAGGATAGACGGTCATCTAGTTTCCGCTAGGGTCTGTTATGCAGATTTCAGGCATATCTTCTGGAGTCTGCATCATTATCTCGCCTCTTCTATCAATCTGCAAATCATATACAGTACTTACTAGTACTTTTGAGCTAATAATTCTAAGAATTAATGCTAAATTCAGCAAATAATTCTAGTATCTCGATCCGATACAGTCGTCACCTGTAGTGCACGTCAACAATTTTCTTTTTCTATGTAGTTTTTCACTACTTTCCGCTCTTAATTTCTTCTTTGGTCAGTATAAATCTATACTGATTTCATCAATCAAACTGCAATCACCCATATGGTGTCATACCCATGCGGTACTTGCAAAGACTTTACTACAAAGTCTATGATATTTTTCGTCCCATTTCTTCCTTGGGACCCACAATGGTTAAATTTTCTGTATACTTCTAATGATTTGACTGTAGTTACTCATAAGCCAAACACTTTTCACATGCCTTTCAATGTCTTTCTTCAGCTCCGGTCACCAACACATAGGTTTTATCGACCTATCCAGTTTGGTATTGCCCCGGGTATGCTGCATATCTGATACAAAATGCATCTTTTCAAGATGATTTTTATGTTTCGTTTGACTTTGGAATTCACATTTACAACCGCCAAGGGTGTTAAATCACTGTGATATTCCAACTAAATGCCGCTACTTTTCAATCATTTATTCACTTTTCACAATTTCAGACTTGCACACGTCTTTCTGTGCTACCTGAATCAACTCAGGAAATCAATTTGCCATATTCATACATGTGGATGTAACCCTCAAAGGTTACTCTTTCTAATCCAAGGCATCTATAGCCACATCCGCTCTTTTCGAGATGGTACAGGATTTCATACCCGAAATCTTTAAGTAACCCATCTTTCTTTGCTATTTCATATATAGCTTCTTTTTTATCAATTAAGTCTTTCAAACTTTTATGATCCTTATACACGGTAAGCCTTACACCATATAGATAGTGTCTTAAAAGCTTAATACCAAAATCATAGTTGCTATTGCAACATCATGCATCCACAACCAACGTTGGATACATTTTAACGATCCAATCCATCTTCTCTGCTTAGCATCATTGCTAACGTTAGAGGTTCATACAAGGTTTATTCCAAACCTTTACAACATATCTGTGGTCTTTCTACCACCCAAACTTTTTCACTTTTCTTGGTCAACTTTACTCAGCTAACCAGCAATCAAGGAGCAGTTTTCTACAACTCTCCTATAATAACCCGTCAATCCAAGGAACTATAATTTCAGTCAGATTCCTTAGGCGGTTCCAGTTTTATCACACCATCTATCCCACTGGATTTATTTTATCATCTTTGGCACTATTATCGTGCCCAAAGAGTTGAAACTTCTTTTAGCCAAATTTTTCATACTTGGAGAATTTAACATATCACTTAACTCAGTGAAGTAACTCCAGTATCTGGTACAATGTACCTCATATTCAATCTGGTTTCGAGAATATCATATTCTCAGTAGTCAATGTACATACACATTAACTTATCTTTCTTCTTTTCAAACAGATAGGGCTCCACACGATGACACATTCGGCCATATTAGATCCCAATTCAAAAACAATTTCTTTCAATTGTTTTACCACTCTGCCATCTCTGCAGAGGCCAATCAACACAGAGCCTAGATAACAGGAACGGCTCCCAATACCAGCTTAATCATAAGCTCTTCTTGCCAATCTGGCAGAAATCTTGGAAGTTCTTTTCAAAAGAATCATCCGAAAATTTATTTAAAGTAATACACTACTATCACCACTTTATTAAGCTTGGCCCATACCACGTATGCCAACTACAACATCATTCCTTTACTAACTCTTTTCCGAGTTTAAGCAAATAAGCTAACCGGTATTCTCAACAACGGTCATTTACCATGGATTTTCATCCGCTCATTTCTGCTTTCTGAACCATCATGTTCATATTTCTACAATTCATGTTAGCATAATTCATTGCTAACAAATTCATAAGCACAATTGCTTCAAATTTACAGGTAGTCATCAGCTTTAGATTCATAGGGAAAATGGTCCCGTAAATCCTAGGCAGACTACTTTCTAGGTGTTCAATATCTTGAACATTCTTGCTATCTGCTATAGCTGTTTCAAAAATTTCATCCAAAATCATTGATGAAAATTCAAACAAGACATCAAGTCATCGATCCCAAGCATAGCTCCATGGATCAAATATAACATACACGAGTTATATTCAGAACAATTATATCGGAGATTATATAAATCTCCTCACGAGCTTCTTCCACAATCCGCTGGAATGCTAAAGGTACCACTGGTCCTTTTCGACCATTCGTTCCTTCTTTCTTTCCTGGGTTCATCACCCGTTACTCCACATTTAGCATGTGAGTATTTCATAAGGAAGTGATCTATAGTTCCACGCTGGAACCACTTCCGTCCCATACAACAAGCTCGAGCAATCTGCTCCTATCATCTGCAATTTCAGCATGTCAACGGTAGAGTCTCAACTCTACAATTTTCCTTCGTGCCTTTCCTGCACTGATCACAATGCATAACTGCTCTGTTTTGGTCCCTTTCTTTTAAGGTTGGACCCAGTCCGTGGTAACTTCTCCCGAAGCGTCCACTGCTTTTCACGTAGTCTCAACTACTGTTCTTTCACCTTGAATATCAACCAAGGTAAGCAAACGATTTCTTTATCTGACCACATCAGCTAATATTGCCCAACATGTGGATTTCTGCTATTCGTCCCCTTTTTGCTCCTCATCCAACGGAGTCTCAAGAAAGAGCTGGTCCATTTCCTAGAGCTTCGCGTCCTAAATTTCTCCCAGAAATACTCGCTGCTCGTACTTCTTATACGTTAGAAGTCAGCAATAGTTAGGTTATATATGTATAATAACAACTATATACACCTAACTATGCATCATGTCTACCATCTTAGGGTTTAAGTCCAGGAATCTACTCTATAGACACCTAGTTCACTTAAACCACGGCTCTGATACCAACTTGTAACACCCGGCTTTTAAACAAAAACACCCCTGAAAATTTTTTCATTTTAAACAAAGGTTTCTATACATAAAACCATAACAAATGGGTATATTTTAACAAAAACGGGTACAAGCGTATCAAGGAGAGTATAAAAATACCATGTCTCCTTTAAAGCCGGGCTGCTACTAACAGCATCTATGAGTCCCACTTCAAAGTCACAGACTCTATCTTGTCCCCTATCAGTATCATGCTAACCTGCAGGGACAGTAACAAATATCGTGAGCTATAAAGCTCAGTGAGTAATCAAATCTGCAAATAACATGTATCAAAATACAATCATATAACTGTTTGGATTTCGAATCCAAATTCCTAGCCTTACTGGCTGACCATATATACTCTAGGATTTCACATCCTATTATGTAGCCCTACAGGCTAAATCATAGTGACCTGTAATTAACAAGCCACGTTAGTTATTTGCATCTATAATCATGTCTAACCATTTCTGTCCCATATTTCTTAGTCACAATGGACTACATCATATATCATGGCTAAATAAGCCGCACCCTGTGTCATAGCTATATAAGCTGCACCAAAACAATATCAATATATAAAACATAGCCCGCAAGCCGCACCAGCTGGGTTCAATAACCCGATATCATAGCCAAAAGGCCGCACCATGTACCTGTAACAATATCATAGCCATATAGGCTGCACCGGTTAGATATGGCTCACGGGTTATCCCGCTGTTGTCGTGGCTCACGGGTTAGCCCGCTGTTGCCTAGACTCACGGGTTAGCCCGCTGTTGTCTATATAAGTTTGGCTCATCAAAGTAAACCATGGCTCACGGGTTAGCCCGCTGTTGCCTGAAATATGTGGCTCACAGGAAAATCCCGATGTTGCCTAGACTCACGGCTGGTTCCGGTCTTGTCTATATAAGTTTCATTGACTCACGGCTGGTTCCGGTCTTGTCATTTCATTTTATTGACTCACGGCTGGTTCCGGTCTTGTCATTTCATAGTGTAAATAGATATGTATTGACTCACAGCTCCGTTCTTGTCATCACAATGACTCACGGCTTATCTGGTATTGTCTTTTACATATATTTTACACTTGTCATTTTCGTCCCCCGAAACCGTTTCAACCTGTAACAAATCAATCATCATATATCACATATGATACCAGTGAGATTACTCACCTGGATGCTAGCTGCGTTTCAATTTCGGTTGTTTCTTGCCTTTGCGTGCACCACAACCATTTTGTCCCATACCTATTTATCCATTTATATACCAAATGATAATAGGTTAATAATCATCTACATTGACTCTAATACACTAGAGTTCAATACAATATCGTTATAAATAATGCCTAGTTAATAAACTTTCCGTTTACTAACTTTATATGAATTTTACTATTCACCGAGGCATTTGGATCGGTCTACAGTGCCCCCGAGGGGTCGGAAACTCAATCTAAAAGTTTTCCCAAACTTTTCAGACCATAACGAGCCTATGGTCCAAATTTGAGCTAAAACGGACAAGCCAAGCAAAAGTTAGCATTTTAAAGTCCCTGCCTGAGGGGCGCACCCCGCCCAGACATGGGCGCACTGCGCCTGGGCGCCTGCAGATGTCTCCTGTCCAGCCGCGATTTGTGCACTGTAGCACGCAGTTTTGGCTCATTAAGTCCTTAATCTAGTCCTTAATCGATTGGGGTTTGTTTCTAGGCTAAAACCTTATACTTTAACAAGGTTTTCAACCATTCAAAACAACCAAATCAATCAAAATGAAGAATTAGGGTTCTTAGTCCCAAAACCCCAAAACTTCAAATTCATCACTAATAGCAATCTACTTCCATTTTCTTTAGTTAAGTCCTTATTAGCATGACTTAATGGAAGTATTACATCAACTTAACAACATAATCATCACTGCAAATGCAGTTTTGAGTTGTTACAAAACTCATCAAGAAATAACAAGCTAGAACTTGAAGAACTAACCTTTTAAGCTTAGGAATCATCAATTCCAAGCCATAGTTCCAATTCCAATCTTCAATTCTTCAAGATTTCTCTAAGTATTGCAGAATTTGTGCAGAGAAATCTCCTCCCGTAGCTGCACACAATGGCCAGTCAAAGAGGGTCAACTCTCTCTATATATATCACAAATTTTTACAAATTTGGTCCCTAAGTTCATTTTCTTGAACTTTGACCACAATAACCAAGTTTTATTACAATAAAACTTTCATTTCTTACATTTTTGCCACAACCAACAATATTTTCAGCATTGGTCCTTCACTTGTCAAATGACCAAAATACGCTTTTGCGGTAAAACGACCAAAAATCAATTTTTATAACATTTTAAGTCCAAAACTCAAAATATTATTTCAACCTAAATACTTTTCTGTCCAAAAGACCAATTTACCCTTCCAAGGTAAAATGACCATTTTACCTTTTTTATTATAATTATAAAAAGAGTATCTTGGCGTTACACCAACTCGAGGCACAAGCCTTGCCGCCGCAAGGCTTGTGCCTCGAGTTGATTAGTTGAAGCATCACACAAACCAGTGTTAGTGTTAGTGTTAGTGTTAGTGTTAGTGTTAGTGTTAGTGTTAGTGTTAGTGTTAGTGTTAGTGTTAGTGTTAGTGTTAGTGTTAGTGTTAGTGTTAGTGTTAGTGTTAGTGTTAGTGTTAGTGTTAGTGTTAGTGTTAGTGTTCGGTGCCAAACTCTTTAGATTTATGTAATATTACCTTATATATTAAAACACAATTTTTTCCTAGAAGGTTTGGTAGGGGTGGGGGGTTGTGGGTTTTTAGGCGGGGTGCTTAGTTATTGCGAATCTGTTATCGCCATGTGTTGATACAGATGTCTCCTTCCCCCTTCTTTTTTATCATCTTTCTAACACCTCCTGCTTCCTTCTTCAAGAAATCCACCACCGCCACTTAATTTCTCTCTCACATGGTCCGGTCGTTCAACCAGACGTTACACGCCCGCTTCCACTAGCCACTCGCTTCTTCCCAGCCTGCCTATCACATCGACCGAACTGAGCAACCCACCTGCAACTGCAGATTCCGGCAGCAAAACCGCTCCGACTGACCCCAAACCGCAGAGATTAAGATGAAGAAGTTGGAGGTTAGGAAAAGGGTTCGACCTCAGTTAAGTCGAATTGAAGAAGAAACCAGGAGGCTACTATTCGTCAGGATTCAAGTTTCGTATCAACCGCCACCGTTCCAAACATCGCTTTATTTGATTTTTATGGAAGTTGCCGAATCCGGGGGAAACCGATCCAGCGACAAACCCTTTGCCATCGTATACCAATCCTTCTTCCGGTGACCATCGATGACACATAAGGTGAGTATAGGATTGATGTTGATTCGATTTCTTCATTGATTTCTTGGATTTCTTTCTGATTTTCAGGTCCTGAAATTGTGAGGTAGTATCTGAAATCTCATTACTTGACAGCTACAAAAAAATCCCAATTGTTCCGTAACTTTCTTTTTCATTCACTTCCAAGTTTTCATTTTTTTTCTTGGAATAATGTTATAAAAGTACGTTGCTATTTCTTGCTCTTTGTAGGTTATGCAAGTTGAATCATTGTTTGCAAAGGTCCGGTCTCAAAATTTAGAACTTTTTTAAACTTTGCAATCTTCTTCTAAAAGTCTTCCGGATGAATTGAGTTTAAATCCTTTTTAATGATTATTGATTTATTTTTGCAGGAGATCATGCAAAAGAGACTCCTATATGCAATTAATGAAGGACATCGTCCGTTTGATTTGTCATGAATTATATCATCAATTGAATTTGAAACTTCTAAAGAAACTGTCCGGTATGTTGAACTTCTAGAATTTACATAAATAATCTTGTATTGAAATGTGGAACAAACATTAACGCAAGTGAATTGGTATTTGATGCAGTATTTCCTCAGGACTCAAAAATGCAAGTTTGGTCCTAGGTGTAAATTCAAACACCCAAAACATAAAGTTGCTCCTTTGGTAAGTTTAATTACACTATGACATGTCATTTAATTAGCATTTATGATTTATGTTCAAATTAATAACTGTCTTATTGATTCATTTGCAGCCTGCTTTAGAAAACACCGACAGTTCTGAATTACCAGTACTTGAAACTTCATAAGTTAGACATTATGTGTGAACCCTGTTTCATTTGTTTGATATAAGTGTTTGGCCCTTACAGTTTTCTTTATCCGTTATAGAAACAAAAAATTATATTGTTGCTGACATCCTTTCCTTTTGGTTAAGTTGCAGTCATTAATATGTTTCGGGAAACGTCTAGACTGAGATTCAACAGAGAAGGGTCATTACTGGCAGTCACCACAAGCAACAATGGAACCAAAATCATTACATAATCTCATTTAGTTGTTTTTTCTCATAATTACTCCCTTTAATATTTGTGCAGCCTTCAAAGTTTAATTTCTCTAAATTTCCATGTGTATATGTATGAGTTTAAAGTTTGAATTTTAACACCAAGGTACATGGGCGTTGTTCTGATGTGAAATGTATAGGTAATTCTCTAATTTAAAGCTTGAACGTTAACCAACATACGTGGAACTAATCTGATGTTTATTATTCTGCAGATAACCTGTCTATGCAATCATATTGTACTGCTGCCGGCATTAATCTTTTTTATTTAATCAATGTAGTTCTTGCCAATACAGGTAATGGGAACGAGAAGTGAAATCTCATGGTGCTAATGATGGTATGTTTTAATTTAAAATTTGTATCTACCTACATGAATGCTATTATAGTCTGTCATATGATATATGTGGTTCTCTTAAAACTACCATTTCGAACATAATTTAGTATATATCTATAAATTATCTACCGTATGCAAACTACAGAGCATGTTGTAAATTCCAAAACAGTTATCAAAGAATTGATTATGGGATATTGACTTTTGTAAAGCTACTGATTAATGTAATTTGTGAACAATTTGGTTATAGATTTATTATTTATGTGGATGCAGGTATTTTAACCTCCTAATCTGATTAGCACTCGACATGTTGGTTAGACCTAAATGTTACCATTCAGATTTTATTACTTACCCAATTATGCTCATCGTAACTTATCTTATTAGACATAATATTTATTTTTAATTATAGATTTACTCAATTGTTGTTGTCTACTCTGAGATTAGGTATAAATTTTTTGAATAGTTATGTGGGCTTGATGTTGGAAATTGAGAATGATATTTTGATCCCTTGAATATTGGAAGTGAAAAAATAAGAGCAGTTACAAGAATGCTAATGTAACAGTCAAAATCTAGGACATATTATGTTAGAAGGAATCCTGCAACCAGCGCGGACCTTCTGAGACTTTGATTTTGCCATAATAAGATAGGCTTGCACCCACTTTTTGACTACTCCATTTAGCTTTCCATATTCTATTAGATGGGCCCCATTAAGTTCCATATTCTTTCAAGTATTGTGTAACTCAAATTATCTACATGGGTGGTCATTAATGAAATGTGGACACTGATAGGTTTGAGGAACACCCATCGGCACTTCAAGGTATCTACTATCTATGCATCAGACTTTTTCAACTTTGGTATGAATGAGGAAAGCTAGAAGGAATATTGATAGTATTCTAGAAAAAGACTATCGTTTTAAGTATTGAAGTTTGAAAAAAAGTTCATTATTAGCATCATACTTTGAAAAAAAATTCATATTCTTTTCGGATGATCGGGAAAAGTTTAATTTTTGTTACATTCAACCTCATTAATAGGACATTTTCCTAGAAAAAACATATAGTTTTTACCATTGAACTTTGCAAAAAAAATTCATTAATAGCATCTTACTTTGAAAAAATGACCTTTTCGGATATTTAAGATGATTTGGAAATTCCTCATTTGTTTACACATAAAAGCTCATGGAAAAAAAAATTCATTTTAGCAATGAACTTTTCAAAAAAAAAAGTTTATAAATAGTATTATACTTTGAAAAAAATGAAATTTCGAGTTCTTTTATGATGATCTACAAAAATTCCATTTTTTTACATCTAATCTCATTTATAGGACTGTCTTTTGGAAAAAAATATATCTTTTTTAGTATTGAAGTTTGCAAAATAGTTCATTCATAGCATCGTACTTTGAAAAAAATGAATTTTTTGGGGATTCTTTTTAAATGATTTGGAAAAGTTTAATGATTTTATACATTGAATCAATAACAAAAAAACTAAAAAGAAAACCCAAGATGCACGTGCGTAGCACGAAGTTGCGGCTAGTTTGTATAATTTGTGAAATAACGGTTAGATTGTAGTATCCAACTTTTAAAGAAGATTTGGAAAAGGAAACTGATATGTACAGAATAATATTTGATTCCTACACAACGATGACATGTTTTTTTCCATACTGATCAACCTTTTAAAACATAAATTGTTGTGTATGGATAAAAATTATTGTGTCTGACCACTTCCCTTTGGGAAAACTATTCGACACTATTGGTTTTTTTTCTAGAGAAGAGTATAAATGTGCATGACAGTTGTGGATATTTATTCACTAACAAATCATGAGTCATTCATGTGAATGAGAATCAAATCTTGTTTAGGATAAGTAAGTTTTTTTGGTATTGAAATACAATTTTTTTGGTATTGAAATACAACCAGAGACAATAATCTATTTTTCCTTTATTTGCGAGGGAAATTTTCTTTTACTTAATGGCTGAAACACTTAATCTAGATAATTATATATTATAGTTTAAGTCCAATACAAATGAAACAAAACACAACATGATCATATGGATACATACTCTTTCTCGATGTGCAGCCTGAATCACTTTCATGACTTCAAATCTTTCTTGTTTAACACTTCGTTAGAACATGCCCTTAAGTTGGTTAATCATGGCATATGCACCAAGACTTCTCAAACTCTTTTGAAGCTCAATAATCATGACGTCTAACACAAGACATGCTACATCATTTGAATCATTTAGACACCTTTTATGATTGCCTGTTTCAGCTCTAGTGGGCCCAACTAGAGAATCCTTAGGAACTGGTTTCTTGATGGTATAAAGATTTCCTGCAAAACGAGTATTGTTCTTAAAATTTTGAACCAATATGCATAGTTTATGTTGTTGAGCTTATTTTGATTGAGAAGCCTTCGTAGTGCAAAACTTGTATTAGATTGCATTACATAAGTATATGTCAATCGTAATAAAAATGTATTTTAAAATATTTTTTATACAACCATTTATTTAGGTATAGATTCCCATCAATTTCGAGGCCCCATTGGTTTTTGGGGGGTTCTAGACTTGCAGTCACACCGACTATGCATGATAGTTCTTAGGAAGGTGATTATTTTTCAAAAACCGCCGCCTGGTTTACAACTTTGCAACCATGTATCCACATTGGCTTATTGGCTATCAACTATTGGAGTAGGAAAGGGACCGATCCTATACCTTCCGACGATTTCACACAAAGACTTGTGAATGGTGCAAATGCACTGCAACAATTAGATAGTAATGGGACTGTGGGATTTTTCTTTGTTATCTCCTTGAAATGCTCACCTCGAGTCACTGTGTGGCGATTGAAGATTCAACCGATAAATAAATTGAGACATGTCGTAGGCTATTTGCACAAATAACATGTCGCATAAACCGGTCCATTTACAAGACCAAAAAGATAAACTAAAGACTAAAAATGACTAGTCATTTAGGTTTAGTATATTAACCTTTGCAATATGTTCCACTAGATCTACTAGAAAGTTGTTGTAACGATATCTTAACAACGTAATTCCTGCAAGCTATATTCATTTACTTCTTGTTTGGTTAGAGGGTCGTTGTTGTACACAAGATATATTGCGACACATTCCTCTTTAAAATCATATTGTTTAATATAATGCAATCGTACATTATATTCCCCATTTTATGCAAGACTCATGTCTCGTAGTCGAGTTACAGCACTAACTTTTTAGGACACCAAAATCTCATTTAATGTCTTTTCTCGTTGACTCTTGCATTGTCATGAACCTTATGTTTCTTCTTTATCCGGATAAGTGAATGATTTCATACAAATCATCCACTTAGGGTATATCCCACCAACAAGATAATACACATGCTTTTAACGCCATTTGTTAACCTGAAATGGACACATAAATGTGGTTCTATATACCATGATGTTAAATAGGCGATTGGTTGAGAATGTGGATGCCATTGTTGGAACCGACAACCCCAAAGAATGCATGCCAGATCCATAGATCATGTGAGGCTACCGCTTATAGGATAATCACCGACTACTCATGATTACCTCTCATGTATTGCCCACACCATATCATTTGAAAATTACTCTAAGCCCAATGTGTAATCAATGCTATCGACCATCCCATTAAATCCATATTTAGATTCACATACGACGTACAAAAGTTGTATGCCATCCACAATTGGTCTACATAAATATTATTTTCTAAACAACGTAAATACATTTGCAAAAGTTTTGTAGACTTTCCTGGGAAGTTCTTTCCAACATATGCAAATAATCATCTAACTCGTTCGAACCGTATTCCGACGTATTGCAGGAGTGCACTTATGCAATGGACTAAAACTCCTTTTAATTTAACCAACCTAGGATAATCTAAAAATGAATATTGTCTCTCATATCAACAACTATTTTTAAGAATTGATATTTCTCATCCGTAACCTTCCTCGAAAGGTCTTAACACTAAATACCAGATTATCGCAGAATTAATCTTCCATGAGTCGATCTCTACAGCTTTGCGATATCTGGATACACATTTTCTACTATTTATTTTTGTGATAGAACTTGCATCTTGAGGAACAGGCAAAGCATCTCGAGCAATTGTTTACAAAGCTTCAACGATAGATCATATGTGTTATTTTCTTGAACTTGATGAAGACATTTGGATAGTTACTATATATGTCCAACATAGAGAGTCGAAACTTGAAGTGTAAGCCATAATGATGAATTTGTGTGAGAAGAATAGTGAAAGGGTGAGGGTGTATTTTTAAGGTATCTCCAAAATATAATGAGTTTTATATTTACGTTTCAATAATTTACATATATTAAATATTATAAATATGTTAAATTCATAGATCTTTAGTAAAAAAATTTAAACTTATATAATTTTTTCATTAATTATTTAATATTACAGCATGCAAATAAAGATTACATTGACGACTAAATAAAATAATAAAAATTAAAATAAAAATTTTACATTACCCAACCCTAACGTTCAACTCTTTCTAGCTTGTGTCGTAGTACCACTTCTAGAGTTTTTTTTTTTTTTTTTTGAACAAACCAAACTTGGATGGTGTTTTTTGAACATTTTTGAAACATAATTACCCTTATAAGTCATTTTCCCTTGTAAAAATGGGACCGCTACCCATTTCATCCCAAACGTAAATTCTGAATTTATATGAATGGTCCTTGCAGTTTTATGTTGTTTTATATATTTGACTTTTACTTTTTTATTTTTCTTTTCTACCTTCATTAAATATAACATGATATCATTTTATTTAAAATAATATTATTAAATTTTACATCTAATATTTGATAAACTATACCACTTAATTGTTTTTATTATAATACCTTCAAATCAATATCAATATCAAATATTATTAACATTATATATACAATAAAATAAACACATAATGCACATCATATTGATAATATTAAAATATTACAAGACCAATTCCACATAAAATTAAAAAATCAACCAAACATAAGTTTTACAAGATCAACTAAACGTGAAATTACAATATCAATAAAAAATACATGATTTACATAGCATTAAACCTTGGTTGAGAATTCAGACAATTTTTACGATTATGACCAGGTTGGTCGTATAGTCCACATATATGAGATTCATCCGGATGAACGATGTCCATCTCGTTACGAATTCGGTTTGCCCGCCTTCGACCTCGAGCAGTCCAAAGTTTTGAGTAATCCGCTTCAATCGCTCAATTCGAATCCAACCAATATTCAGCATGAGAAAGTGGTGCCAAACCAACATTATATTGTTGTTCATATGTAATACTATTGTACACAACATTCAAATGGAAATAGGGTTATACCCTCTATGCCAACAAATTGCAAGACCCTGTTAACAAAGAAATCTTTCCATTTGACACTTACAACATGTACATGTATGTTGGAAATAATGGATAGTATGTGTAATTCCACATTTTCATGCATGAGTTTTTTTTCTTCTTGCATGAGTTGTATTGTGTCTTCTTTTTTTCTCGTCCATGATTCATAGGTTTTCATCCTTTATATTTTCTAGATTTTCCAAATGATGTATTCTATCATTGACGTATTGTTTGCTAAAACTACTTACATTATTAAATTATAGAAAACATATATTGCATCTGTTCTTGAGTTTTTTAGGAGCTCGATGCCGATTTCTTTCTTTTTCGTCTAAGTGTTCCGACTCTTCAAAGTGAAACCCTTCATTATCTTTGTTAAGGTTGCTAGAAATTGGGTATCCGAAGTGGTTGTGTATGTGTTTGATTTTTTTGATTGAACATGATCACCTATGCTAGTAGCGACTTTCCATTTTAATGATCTTTCAAAATGCCCCAAACTTCTTTGTGAGAAAAACCCTTCCTTTTGTAAGTTTTATTGCATTCCTTGTGAGTCGACTTAAAAATATCTACTTCAGATTGATCACTTTAGCGATTGGCCAACTTGTTAAAAATTCTGTTAAACAAGTTAATATTCTCATTAATGTCCTTATACTTCGAATTTAGTTGGTGGATGTTACCGTCAGCGTTTGGTAATTGTTTTGAAAAAATGATTTTGAATCGTGTTCCAAAATGACTCAGATCGTTGTTGATTCAAAGTTGTCGAGTCTTATGAGATGACAATCCAAGCATTAGCCACTGTAACTTATTCACTAGTAGTTTATGGCTTCGACTTTTGTTGGGAAGAAGTATTATTTTGGGTGGGCTATGTTATTTGGTAATGCATATAACGCATCTGATTTTTCTTGATCTTGTGTGTTGCGTTCACATTCGTCGCTTTCGTATTCAGATTATTGGGTTTGGGTTCGACGGAATGCAAAATTTAGGTTTTATGGTCGGTATGTATTAAAAATGATTGATTGGGATTTAGCCGTAATTCATTGCGCGAATGTTGAAGAGGAAATTGTTGTGTTTTGTGGGTATTAAGGGGATTTGGTTTTTATATTACGAGTGTTGTTAGAATTAGGTCTCGGGAATTGACTTAGGTTGGTGGGAACCTGGAACATGATTTTTCTTTTATTCTCTTGGTGTTAAAAAATGAAATATGACTGAAAGAATGAGAGAAATATCAGGAAGTGTTGTGGTTTAATGAAAACTAGTTTGGAGTCGTGCTACGCACGGCTCGGGTGAGATCGGTGGGTGGGCCATCCTGTTAAGTGGGTCGGGTGGGTTGGGTCGCGTTGTTTTCCCGGATCACTTTGAGGGTTTTATTGCTTCTATGGCGTAATCATGAGGTGGCCATTATTATTTCATCATGAGCATTAAGAACTTGAGCTTGAGTAAGTGCCAAGGATCTTGCATGGGCATACTCCTTATGCATTCCCTTAAAAAATTAAAGAAAATTACAAAATGTTAGGTAAAGGTAGCCTTTTGTTATAAAGAAAAAAAAAGGAATTTCTTACCTCAAGAAGAGATAGATGCTTTTTGGCTACTGACATGGCGTCTTTATCTAATTGAGCCTTCGAATAGCTCTTTATAATCCCAAGAACAACTTCCAGCTCTGAAGGAGATTTAGAAACATGTTGATATGAAAATCCAACTTCAGAAAATACTATGTATAATATAATGATATAAAATTATTTCATGGTATGTATAGTTGTATACCAACCATAACTTTCTCTCCAACATCTCTTTTTTTCCCTTCATCTTCATTACTTGGAGCTTTGTCAGGCTTTGATAAAGTCCAATAGAATCGATTTAAATCCGAGAGTTTTTTGTT
Organism: Cichorium intybus; assembly: GCA_023525715.1. Classification (NCBI taxonomy): domain Eukaryota; kingdom Viridiplantae; phylum Streptophyta; class Magnoliopsida; order Asterales; family Asteraceae; genus Cichorium; species Cichorium intybus. The sequence continues at coordinate 63,667,743 of CM042015.1, read as the reverse complement.
AAGTGAAGTTTGAATTCAAAAGGTTGGTGAAGATTTTGTTTTTCAAATATGAGGTGTAGATTTATATATATTATATACATTCTCAAGTGTATATAAATATGGGCTTTGGCTGAGAGCAAAATGCACAACACAACTCACTCACCACACGACACAAACACAAATACATAGATATATAATAAGTGTGTGCTTAGCAGTTAGCTCAAGAGATAGCCATGGAAAAAGCCCTTCGACAACTAGGGCCAATAACCAGGCAAAAGCGTATATTCTGGAAGACCCAACAAAGGTAGTTCTAGAAGCAGGCGTAAGACATGATGAAAGCAACAAAGAGACGGAAGAAAATGATCCCAACACCCCCCACGTGGTGGACCCTATAACTTTTGACTAAAAGATGCCAGCACTAAGGGGATTATTGTATATCACAGTCCAGTGAGGTAGCCTTTTGTGCAGAGTCCAGTTTGGCAGCCAAAAGTGCGAGTGATATTTTCTTGTGAGTGGTCAGATTACAAGTGCAATTTAGCCTTGTATGATTGTAATTTTCTTGGTGTTAACAAAACCCTCTATCTCTCTCTCTCTCTCTCTCTCTCTCTCTCTCGTTCGCCCGTGGATTAGTCGATCAGACAGATCGTGTGAACCACGTTAAATATTGTGTTCCGATTTTACATTTTCGTTTACCGTTTTTCGGTAATTTTATTCCGCTCGTGTCACCGAAATCAAATATCGATTTGTTTGAAGTCCTTAACTCGTTTTGTTATATACCAAAAAACTGGTATCAGAGCTCTGGGTTTAAAGGAAGTCGTATCTCGTGTATGTTCTGTGGTTGCAGCTTAGTCTGATATTCCACATCAGAAACTAGGTTTCGATTGGCCTTATAAAATATTGTCTTTCGAGCTATGGCTGAAGATGGGAGAGTTAAGATCGACAAATTCGATGGTCACGATTTCGGTTTCTGGATAATGCAAATCGAAGACTATCTCTACCAAAAAGGGTTACATGAACCTCTATCTGAAGAGAAGCCTTTTCTCATGAAGCCGGGGGATTATGAATTGTTAGACCGGCAGGCTCTTGGTGTGGTGAGGTTGTCATTGGCAAAGAACGTTGCTTATAACATTGTCAATGTGAAGACAACTCATGGGTTGATCAAGGGGCTATCTGACATGTATGAGAAACCCTCGGCGTCGAATAAAGTTTTTCTGATCAGACAGTTGGTGAATTTGAAGATGATGGAGGGTAGTTCAGCAACTGATCATATAAATGAATTCAATTCAATATTGTCGAGGTTAATATCGGTTGATATTAAATTTGAAGATGAAGTTCAGGCTTTGCTGTTACTATCATCTTTGCCTGAAAGTTGGTCCGGTACGGTTACTGCAGTCAGCAGTTCAGTCGGAGGTGCTAAGCTGACGTTCGAAAGCATTCGAAATTTAATCCTTAGTGAGGATGTGCGCACACGGAGTACCGGTGAATCTTCCGATAGTCTTCTAAGTACTGAAGACAAGGGAAGGAGGTCCAACAGAGGAGGTAGTGGTAGAGGAAGATCGAAGTCGAGAAAGAGACGTGGTCAAAAAAACAGGACTGATGTTACCTGTTGGAACTGCAAAGAGAACGGTCATTTCAGAAATCAGTGCCCAAAGCCTTCGGTAGACAAAGGCAAGAAGGAAGTCAATATGGCAGTAGATTCTGAAGATGATGCGCTCATTAAAACTCAACAGAATCCTGGTTCATGGATTCTGGTGCATCGTTCCATGCTAGTCATTCCAGAGAAGTAATGCATAATTTCTGGCAGTACAAAGGAAAGGTCAGACTAGCAGACAACAAGAGCCTGGATATTACAGGTGTTAGGGATGTGGTCCTCAAGACAACTTTAGGTACACATTGGACTTTGAAGAATGTCAAGTTTATTCTTGACTTGAAGATGATGTTAATATCTGTGGGACAGCTTGATGATGAAGGTCACCATGTTACATTTGGTGATCATCAGTGGAAGGTGACAAAAGGGAATTTAGTTGTTGCTAGAGGACAGAAGCGGGGTACACTTTATATGGTGGAAGTTTCTGATGCCGAAGCACACGCTGTTGAAGAAGTTGGGGCATCCACTCTATGGCACCAAATACTTGGACATATGAGTGAGAAGGGAATGAAGATGCTAGTTTCCAAATGAAGAATACCAGAGTTGGAGACTGTGAAAGTCGATTTCTGTGAGCTATGTGTTCTTGGCAAACAGAAGAAAGTTACGATTTCTGTGAGCCATGTGTTCTTGGCAAACAGAAGAAAGTTACTTTCAAGAAGGTTGGTCATCATCCCAAGTCCGTGAAGCTGGAGCTAGTTCATTCAGATGTCTACGGTCCCACTTCAGTTTCTTCAGTGAGAGGATCCCGATACTATGTCACGTTTAAAAACGATTGCACAAGGAAGGTTTGGGTTTCTTTCTTGAAGCATAAATCTGAAGTTTTCAATACTTTCAAGAAATGGAAGGCTATTGTGGAAAATGAAACAGAATTGAAGATCAAGTGTTTCAGATCTGATAATGGGGGTGAATACAATAGCAAAGAATTTGTTGATTACTGTGCTGATCAAGGAATCAAAATACAGAAGACTGTTCCAGATACACCTCAGCAGAATGGAGTTGCTGAGAGGATGAACCGAACATTAAACGAAAGGGCGAAGAGCATGAGACTACATGCAAGTCTGCCCAAGATGTTCTAGGCAGATTTCGTCAACACAGCCGCGTATCTAATCAACAGAGGACCCTCAGTCCCCATAAGGTTCAAGATTCCAGAAGAGGAATGGCAAGGTCGTGAGATTTCTCTCAAACACTTGAAGGTTTTCGGTTGTGTCTCATATGTCAAACTTAAAGACTCAGAGAGAGAGAGAGAGAGACAAGCTAGAGGCAAAGGCAAGGAAATGCACTTTATAGGCTATGGGTTGGATGACATGGGGTACCGCTTCTAGGATAACCAAAACAAAAAGGTTACCAGAAGCAGGGATGTGGTGTTCAACGAGAATGTCCTATATAAAGATGAACTTGCAGAGAGCTCAGGAAAAAACAAGCAACCAGAGGAAACAGAAAGTCAAGTCGAGTTTGAAGAGATCTCTGAATGTGACGTTGTAAAACCTATCAGTACTCCAGAGTTAGGTGAAAGTTCAGGAAGCAGTGGGAGCTCTGATATATATATGGAGATAGTGGGAGCACAGATGATAATAGTTCTGAAGACAAGGTTGCAGATAATGCAGAGACCTCAACTCCTACTATTCGTAGATCCACTAGAGTACGAAGACCTCCAGTCAGATATTCTCCTTCAACTAATTACTTGTTGTTGACTGAGAATGGTGAACCTGAGTCCTATCCAGAGGCCTTGAGGATGAAAGATTCCATACAGTGGAAGAAGGCTATGGAAGACGAGTTGAGCTTACTTGACAAGAACCATACTTGGTCCTTGGTCAAGCTCCCAGCAGGGAAGAAACCACTGCAGAACAAGTGGGTGTTTCCGGTAAAAAATGAGATTGATGGCAGTAAAAGATACAAGGCACGATTGGTGGTCAAGGGGTTCCAACAGAAAAGAGGGGTCGACTATAATGAGATCTTCTCTCCAGTTGTGAAGATGACTACAATCAGAATGGTCTTGGGTATTGTAGCCTCTGAAGATCTCCATCTAGAGCAGCTAGATGTGAAAACAGCTTTTCTCCATGGCGACCTGGAAGAAGACATCTACATGGTACAACCATAAGGTTTTCCCCACAGTCGGTAAGGAAAATCTGGTGTGTAAACTGAAGAAAAGTCTGTATGGATTGAAGCAAGCTCCAAGATAGTGGTACTTGAAGTTTGATAGCTTCATGCAAAGGAGTGGGTATCGCAGATGTGAGATGGATCACTGCTGTTACTTGAAGAAATCCAACTCCTCATACATCATCCTATTACTATATGTTGATAACATGTTGATCGCTGGATCCGACATGAAAGAGATCAAGAAGCTTAAGTAGCAGTTGTCCAGAGAGTTCGAGATGAAGGACCTAAGGGCTGCTAAGCAGATATTGGGCATGAGCATAGCCAGGAACAGAGTTACCGGTACATTAAAACTTTCACAAACGAAGTACATCAAGAAAGTTTTAGAAAAGTTCAGCATGGCAAATGCCAAGGCCAGAAGTACACCTTTGGGAAGTCAGTTAAAACTCTCAAAGAAGCAATCCCCAAAGACGGAAGAAGACAGAGTATAGATGGCTAAAGTTCCTTATGCATCTGCAGTTGGTAGCTTGATGTATGCAATGGTCATGCAGTGGGAGTTGTGAGTAGGTTCATTTCAAATCCAGGAAAAGAGCATTGGGAAGGAGTAAAGTGGCTATTACGCTACTTGAAAGGAACAGCTGAGATTGCCCTGTGTTTCAAAAGAAAAGGGGTGATCTTAGAAGGGTTTGCCGATGCAGATTTGGGTGGATATGCGGATTCGGGTAAGAGCACAACAGGTTATGTGTTCACAATCGGAGGTACATCAATCAATTGGATGTCCATGTTACAAAAGAGTGTTGCTCTTTCAACCACAGAAGCAGAATACATGGCTACTGCAGAAGCAGCCAAAGAGCTTATATGGTTGAAGACCTTTCTATCAGAACTTGGAATGTGACAGGAGGATTGTGTACTGCATTGTGACAACCAGAGTGTAGTTCACCTGGCAAAGAATCCGGTGTTTCACAATAGAACGAAACACATTCAGATGAGGTACCATTTCATTCGAGAGTTAATCAATGATGGAACTCTAAATCTGAAGAAAATCATTGGAACGAAGAATCCAGCAGATATATTCACCAAGGTGGTTAACACAGACAAGTTGAAGTTTTGTATGACTTCAACCGGCCTTCCAGAAGTTTGAAAAGGAGGAATGGCAGGAACGAGAGAGATTGGAAAACCATTGCAAGAATTGGACGGTAGAGAAAGACTACGTTGATCAAAATCTTCAAGTGGGAGATTGTTAGGTGAAATTTGAATTCAAAAGGTTGGTAAAGATTTTGTTTTTCAAATATGAGGTGTAGATTTATATATATTATATACATTCTCAAGTGTATATAAATATGGGCTGTGGCTGAGAGCAAAATGCAAAACACAACTCACTCACCACACAACCCAAACACAAATATATATATATATATATATATATATATATATATATATATATATATATATATATATATATATATATATATATATATATATATATATATATCACAGTCGAGTGAGGTAGCCTTTTGTGCAGAGTCCAGTTTGGCAGCCAAAAGTGCGAGTGATATTTTCTTGTGAGTGGTCAGATTACAAGTACAGTTTAGCCTTGTATGATTGTAATTTTCTTGGTGTTAATAAAACTCTCTCTCTCTCTCTCTCTCTCTCTCTCTCTCTCTCTCTCTCTCTCTCTCTCTCTCTCTCTCTCTCTCTCTCTCTCTCTCTCTCTCTCTCTCTCTCTCTCGTTTGCCCGTGGATTAGCCGATAAGACAGATCGTATGAACCACGTTAAATATTGTGTTTCGATTTTACATTTTCGTTTACCGTTTTTCGGTAATTTTATTTCGCTCATGTCACCGAAATCAAATATCGATTTGTTTGAAATGCTTAACTCGTTTTGTTATATCCCAACATTTTTTCCTTAAATCAACCGCCTCGCCAGCAGATGCAATCACCTCTTTACCATGTCCTTTGTTAAATCGAAACAGCCTGGCCTCATAATCCTTCAATTAACTAATTTCTAATTCAATAAAATGTACCACTTCTAAATCATGTTAAAAGATTTAAATACAATTAAAAAAGAACCTGAAATAACTCATCTAGTTCACTGTGTACACAAATGAGCCCGTCTCCATTAACTTGACACTTTGGACAGTATCTCACTCGTTCTACATCCTCTTATTGTGGATTGCCCATGGTTTGGTCAAGTTCCAAAAGTCTATCCAGTAAGTTCTTCTAGAACCTTCCAATTTTTCCAGACCACTCTAGATATGATACTTCAGAGCAGTTATGATCCAAAAGCTGTATTAAAAAAAAAGAGTAACCTTATAAAGTATGAATTATTTTGAATACAAAAAAAAAATAATACGAACTGGGCCGCGAGTCTTGATGTTCTAGAAGTGTTAAGGGTCTCAGAGACGGCATCTCCTATCTTGCTGATGAAATCAGTTAAAGAATCTTTATTTTGCTCAATATATTGCAGGGCTTCAGCCCACCATGCAATATGTTGATGTCTTCTATCTTTAAATCCATTACTAACCTTAAAAAAGATTCATGAATCCATGATGTCCATTCAGAATTCTAAATGAATATTTATAAATGTGAAGTAAAGTAAAGACATTACCAGCTCATATGATTTTCTGAATTCGTTGTGAGCCATGGACAATCTTGAATTAAACACAGACAAGAACTTTTGCATTAAGTTGTTGCATGTGATCTGCAAAGATTGGTAACTGGTACAGCTGGATAGAGAAGATGGCCTATCAACTACATTATTCTCATCACATGTTTTGCACATGTTATCTTCATGCTGTGTACCTAAATGAAACTTTTGTGAAGAGTTGCTGGTCAAAGGGAGTATCTCAGCAAGATTATAATGTATGTGAATGTTTAATAAAGGGTCAACTCTGAAATCTTCTGAATGCTCTTCTGCTAATTCAAGTGCTTCTTTATATAATGATATAGCTTGCGGAAAATCTTGTTTAATAATAGCTATTCCTGCAAGTCCATTCAATGCAACAACTAACTTCCTCAGAGCTTCTTCCCCTTCTACCTCAGTCTTTACCTACAAGATTAAATTAATCAGAAAGTAAAATAAAGACTAAATCACAATTTTGGTCCCTGAGTTTAGTTGTTTTTTCCGGTTTTGGTCCTTATTTTGATGTTTCTTAATGATTTCAGTACATGGGTCATCAACTGTAACAGCCCATCCGTTTAATTTGAAGAAAAGAAATAGAGGGTAAAATTGACATTTTTTGTAAATTTTACTAATGGATCTTAACTTTGGCGACTCCGGGACCAAAATCGTTATGAAACATCAAAATAAGGACCGAATTTGCAACACGTTTCCTTTAGGGACCAAAACCGGAAAAACTCTAAACTCAGGTGCCAAAATTGTAATTTATGTGCGTGTAGAAATTATGATTATGAAACCAACCATTAGTATCTCCTCCATTGTCATGGGAGACTGCTGAAGAGACCGTAGGCCTGAACTTCCCACTTGTGGATGAAAACATGCTTGCCTTAGCTTCAAAAGGGAGTTCAACAGTTTTGCAGCCTCCACATATGTGTAAGAACAGTATCCGATGAATCATTTCCTGAAAAAACATATTATCAGCCAAACATCATCAAAGTAAAAACCATTAAAAAAAATTCTCATTTACCTGCATCTTGTTCTTTAACATTACTTTTAAAACTCTGAATAACTTCCCTAGCATATGTCAGACAAGTCTCGTGTTGCCTCTAATAGAAGTGTTCTTCAATCGGTGTGAGAGACAACCAAGTAAGACATTCTTCTTATGGAGGAAAATCCAATTCTTCAGCCACATGTAACTTTGAAGACCGCCACATTATTTGTTTAAAGAAATCATGAGTGTATTCTACAGTCCCTGAATCTCCCGCCTCATAAGGATCCTAATAATATCAACCCACGACCTAAAAACATCATACGGACTTGCTTTACGAAACCTTAAAAGCCCAAATAAGTCATCTAACTTTTTTTGTATCAGTGTTCCTGTGATACACCAACGATGCATAGCAGATAACCGCATAGCCATTTCTGTTGCTGGAGTTGCATTACTCTCCATCACTTGTGCTTCATCCAAACAAACCCTCCACCAAGAAATCCGAGTCAGAAAAGTTTGAATCAAAATGAAATCACTAAAAGCTGCAGGCATTCATTTATTAAAGAAAAAAGAAATCATAGACTTAAAGTTAGCAATTGTTCATCGATGTTAAGCTCCTCGATGACAACCACCAAGTGTTTGTGAAAATGTTCCAATGAGTGAAATAAATTGTTGACCTGATTGGTACGGCGCATAGCAGCAGCCTCGTTCCGGTTGGAGAGATTGGCAGTGAAACAAAACCGTCGTTTAGGGTTCTTCATGAGACCACACATCTTCCTCCATCTCTGTAACACCTCCGCCGACGAATTTTTCGGCTGCACTTCGCCGAATTTCTCATTCAAATAATTCTCCATCCTCCCCCAAATGCCACTCTCACTCCCGAAAAATTAAAAACTTCTTCAGTCAATGAAAATAAAATACCAAAATAATCAACAACGATTCTTTCTTCTTGCTATTTGAAACAATAGTCAATTACATCTATATTATATACACACCTTGAACAATAAAAGGACAGAATCGAGAAGTGTAAAGCGAAAATGATGGAGAAAGAATCAAAATGAAGAAATTGCTAAAAATGAAATGACTGTACAACGGGAACTTCTGTGATTGAATTGGTAAATTTCAGTCAAGAAAGATCGAAGAAACTTCGTATGATTATTGTAATCTACCAAACAAAGTACAATTTTAAAAACCGATAACAAATACGCGATTGTTTGAGTAGATGAAAGAGAAAAGTGCAAACTTGGCGCGAAGGTTCAGGTGATCCCATCAATGCCCCATCTGTTTTAGACTTTTAGTTGATTTCCCCGATTGAAATCTCTTCGGATCCAAGCCGGGTTTTGGAGATTCAAAACGAAGAATCATAAAGGGGTTTTTGTGGTTGGTTGCTCACCTGATACGTGAAACTCAAAATTTAACACAAATAAGCTCTGCTTTATTACACTAGGCAAATGCCTTATTTATAGTACATGAGGGAATCTTCTAGAGTCTACAGCATACGTGCTATTATTGACACTACATTATTGTGTCTAGCACTCACAAATAAAGACAAACTATAGGATGGTGACTAGCACCTGATTTACATAATTGAAAACAAACGACAAAAACTAAAAGTCTACATTATTACAAGGTATGATGAGGGGGAGGGGCCACAAATATTCTTTGTGTCAAATCCAAATCCTCACCACCGCGAAAAATGCGTTGTGCATAATAATTGAATGCTTTGGATGAGTGCTGTACACTGTTGTGTACTATTCTTCCACATGGGAATCAGTAATGGATCCAAACCAACAAAAGATGAACTACCACACGAAACACCAACACAAGACCATCTAATTTCTGCATTAGCAGGAGTTTATTTAGCCTCTTCAAGAATAGGCAACGGAAAAGATCAAAAATCCCAAGTCAGAATAAACTATTGCAGTAAAACATTTTTGCTATATACAACAAATGATACAGAAATATCCACTGAAGGAATGCAAGCTGTAGAACGATTCGAAGAACCATATTGTGTCTAGCACTTACAAATAAAGACAAACTATAAGATGGTGACTAGGGCCTAATTTACATAATTGAAAACTAACGACAAAAATAAAAAAGTTTAAAAGTCTACATATGTACCCAAAGAGTCATTGGATCGGTAAGGTTGGCTAAGAAAATTGCCTTTGGGCCTGGTTTTCGTATGACTGGGTAAAAGCCCATTAGTGAATGGACCTCTGTGTATGTGACTAGGCTGTCCCATAATTTTGCGAATTTTTCCGTGGTTGGTTTTTTCATTAATTCTTCTTCTTTGGTAAATGGTATGGCTTGTAGGGCTGCTTTGGCTGCGTTTAGCTGGTTTAAAGACTTTGGTTGTGGTTCTGTTTTTGGAAGGGTTCCAAGGATGGTTGTCTTTGATGATTTTTCAACGGCTTCAGTTGTAACCGTTTTGTATGCTTCTTTGAATGCTGTTTCTGCTTCAGCCTTTGTTTTGTAACTTTTGTGTGTAACGTTCTTTCCAACGATATGAGAATTTGCAATTCCCCAATCGTTATAGATTCCTCTATGTGGTCCGTTAAAAATAACGTACCATTTCTTCCACTATTAGAAAATGGGCTTTTAATGACATACGAACTATGACACACACTGATATTACGACACACAAAACTGTATGTCATAAAAAAATGTCATCTTTTCTAAAATCTAAAGATTCTATGACATACATATTGGTATGTCGTAAATCTATGTCATCTATTTAAGATATTTACGACATACAAAAATGTATGTCGTATTTTACTGTCATAACCAAAAAATTTATAAAAACACGGAGGATACTTAGACGCTAATTGTATGTCGTTAAAAAAAGGCAATGTCGTGTTTTAATATCCGGCCAATTCTATCAATCGAGCATATTCTTCTCTATTTCCTTCTTCCCGCTTCAGTTCTCACCATTCTCTCGCGATTGGTGCATCTAGGGTTTTCACTTTTTATTTGTTTCGTTTCAGTCGATTGTCGCTACCTTGCCATTCTCGCTTTTCACGGATTCGAGAGGATGAATCGATAACTAGGGTTTTGACTAATAAGGTATGTGTTTCAACCCTAAAATAGAATCGATAACTGGTTCCTTGTTGCTCCCTCGTCGTTCTCATTTCTCTCTGTAAGATGGAATCGACTAATGAGGTATTTGTTTCAACCCTAAGGGTTTTCACTTTTCATTGGTTTTGTTTCGGTCGATTGGTCGTCAATCGATTTCAGACGATCGGTCGTCAATCGATTTCAGCATATCGTCAATCGGTTTACACTATGTTCAACCCTAAGGGCCGGTTTTCACTTTGCTGATTGAAGTCTAATTTTTTATTGTCTCTGAGTTCTGATTGTCTATGCCTATCTTCTATTATACCTTGTCTCTGATTTTTGATTGTTTGTGCCTATCTTCTTGTTTTAACATCGATTACCCAAAGGTGTAATCGATTGATGAATGTTAATTGGAACATTTATGTAGGGTTATCGGTTGATTGTTGTCAATCAGAAATCAGTTTGTTGTTCCTTATGCTGATATCCAGTTTCTTTTTCTTGGAATCAGTTTCTTCTTAAAATCATTTTGTTCTTCCTTAAATTGGGTTCCTATTGCAGGTCACGTCGATTCCAACTTCCGATTACAGGTGAATTGGTTCAAGGTTGCGACTTGTTGGTTAATTAATTTACTTGTTATTCCAATGGTTCTCGTCAAGCTACTAATTAATTTAATTATTGACTAATGTCCCAAAACAGGTTTTTGATTGGTATCTTGATTTTGATTACTTGATTTTATAGGTTAATGCTAAAGTAAACACATTGATTTACGGGTATTTTCATATTTTTTCAAATCTAGCTTTTGATTTATTTACTCGATTGGTATCTTGATTTTGATTACTTGGTGTTGATTTCTGTTGGGCCAGGTACATTTTTTTGATTTTGGTTGATGTTGATTGTGCATATTTTGCTTGATTCCACGTTGGCCAGGTACATTTTGGTTGATTCCAGTTATTTTTTATGAAACCAACATATTTTCTCTTTACGCTCCTCTATTTATTTTGGTTTGTCAACTTTCTGCAATGAGTATCACAAGGAACGCGACCAGTTTCATACTCTGGGTGGACATGCTCGATGTTTAAATGCCAAAAGGGTACACCAAAATTAATTTCTATATAGCATATTCTTGAATATAATTTTCTTGTCTTATCTTTGTTTTTTAGTTGCAGCAGAAAAAACTAGCAAAAAGACATGGATCGTAGGTAATATACTTTTTGCTAAAACAAATAAAAGTATCATGGATTCTGCATTTTCACTTCGTTTTTCCATAGTTCCTGAGGGCACTCCAGGATACATGCATCCCAAGTATCATCATCGTTACCGATTAACAGATAAAACTGATTTTTACAGCTTCAGATTGTTGGAAAAGGAATTTGAAATGTTCAATGCTTGTTGTTTTCACTTTTCTATTTTGTGATATTCTTTTCAAGTACATGCCTACATGGGCAACTCTAGTTATTCAAAGGCTACTCCAGTTACTCAAAGGCTGCCAAAACTTGAAGTGTGGATCAAGCCAAACACATGTCTGCTATTAGGAAGTTGATCTAGCTATTTTGTATGTGACAAACAATATTTTGATAATTTTAAAATGTTTATTAGTTTGTATTTGATAGATTATGATGTGGAAATGGATTGTATTTGGATTAATGATGTTTAATTTTATATTATGAGACGTTAAATTTAATATACAGTGTAATTTTAATATTATTAAATCATATATATATATATATATATATATATATATATATATATATATATATATATATATATATATATATATATATATATATATATATTATTTGTTTAAAAAATTTTATGACTTACATTGTAAGTCATAAAGGTTTGTCATTAATGTATGTCGTAAATTTACGACACACAAATGTGTGTCATCTGTCATTTATGACAGGGGCTTCCTTGACATCCATTTGCGTGTCATCTGTACCCTTTAATGACACGCAATGCGTGTCATTAAAGGCCTTTTTTCTAGTAGTGTTCGTCTCTGCATCAGTTGATTGTTTGTGAGTTTCGAATACTTCTTGAGAGTTACAAGTGGATGATGATGGCTTCTCCTGCTGTTTATCGGAACTGTCTGATGAAATTTGCTGGACTGTTGGTATTGGTGGAATGGTTGAACTGCCTGTTGACTTTTCTGCTTCTTCTTTGGCTGGAGTGAACTGTGTAGGAAGATGGATATTACGTTCAATCCTATTTTTAAATCTTTGTTTCCCCTCATCATATCTTGTAATAATGTAGACTTTTTATTTTGTCGATTGTTTTCAATTATGTAAGTTAGGTGCTAGTCACCATCTTATAGTTTGTCTTTATTTGTAAGTGCTAGACACAATAAGTGCTATTATTGACACTACATTATTGTGTCTAGCACTTACAAATAAAGACAAACTATAAGATGGTGACTAGCACCTAACTTACATAATTGAAAACAATCGACAAAATAAAAAGTCTACATTATTAAAAGATATGATGAGGGGGAGGGGCCACTAACTCCGACTAGCACCGCCTATCAGCTCTCGACACCCCCTATATATATATATATATATATTGCACAAAAAGTAAAGTGACAGGAACAGATACTGATTTTGCTGAGGCGGCATAATTTTCGATGTAATTGGATGCGTAAGAGATGTACCTGACTGATGTCTGAGACGATGCATTGATTAAATACTTCGTGGATACCCGATGATATCCGCTCTGCTATTCAGAAGCACAAGACTTCAACAGAGGAAATTTTGAGAGCACTCAAAACTTAACACAAATAAGCTCTGATTTATTACACTAGGCAAATGCCTTATTTATAGTACATGAGGGACTCTTCTAGAGTCTACAGTATACGTGCTATAATTGACACTACATTATTGTGTCTAGGACTTACAAATAAAGACAAACTATAGGATGGTGACTAGCACCTAATTTACATAATTGAAAACAAACGACAAAAATAAAAAAGTCGATATTATTACAAGATATGATGAGGGGGAGCCACAAATATTCTTTGTGTCAAATCCAAATCCTCACCCCCTCATCATATCTTGTAATAATGTAGACTTTTTATTTTGTCGATTGTTTTCAATTATGTAAGTTAGGTGCTAGTCACCATCTTATAGTTTGTCTTTATTTGTAAGTGCTAGACATAATAATGTAGTGTCAATAATAGCACGTATGCTGTAGACTCTAGAAGAGTCCCTCATGTACTATAAATAAGGCATTTGCCTAGTATAATAAAGCAGAGCTTATTTGTGTTAAGTTTTGAGTGCTCTCAAAATTTCCTCTGTTGAAGTTTTATACTTCTGAATAGCAGAGTTCTCTGTTGAAGCCCCGCGCTTCTGAATAGCAGAGCCTATCCACGAAGTATTTAATCAACGCATCGTCTCAGACATCAGTCAGGTACATCTCTTACGCATCCTCATACATCATGACCGATTCAAAAACACAGATTCATAATAATGCATATCATTATGTATTGAAAACATACATGCGACAAATGAAGCAACAACAAGCATCACAGACCCGCACACGTACACAGTCAGAAATAGATCAAGATTATGCAGTCATAAAATACTTTACAGAAATGATTTCACAAAGTACCTGTTAATCTAGTTTTTATTCCATGTATTTTGCATCTATCTAGTTTTTATGTGTTTTCCATGTTAGTATCCAATTTGGTATCAGAGCTAAGTAACGATTTAATTCATGTTGAGTAATAAGCTAAGCAACGATTCTAGTTAATCAGAGCTAAGAAACAATCATATATGACAAATAATAAGTTTAATTAGAAAGATAAGTCATGATTGAAAGCTAAGCTATGATTCTAATAAATACTATAACTAGTAAAGATAAGCAACGATTTAATTTATAACGATTTAATACATAAACAACTTTTATGATGTCTACATCTAACGAAATTAATGAACCCATAGTTATTAATAATGAAGAAAATGAATCAGGATATATATTTGATGCTCTAGTCAGTAAGAATAATATAAATAAAGATGCTATTAGAAAATCAAATTTTACATTATCAGAAAAACATAATTTTAAATATGATACACTTAAAAATCTATTTTCAAGAAAAAATATTATTTACTACGGTAAAATAGTAGGTGAAGAACCAATACCTATAGAGTCAACTCAAGAAAATATAATTATACCTATTATTAATAAACAACAAATTAAAAATAAAATACAACATATAAAAGAAATAGATCGATCAAAGATAGCATATATTCATATATCTACAATTCAAGTAATTTTGAAAAGTACCTTTAGTGATTTAGATACACCAATAGAATTAGAAATTAGAGATGATCGTATAATTAATAGTAACATGGAAAACACATAAAAACTTTATAGATGCAAAATACGTGGAGGTGGCGACTTATGTGTTTTCCATGTTAGTATCCAATTTTCTATCATCGTTAGAAGAAGATGAACTATCTAGAATAGCAACTACCGACGCAATGGAAACTTTTAGGAAAGTCTTAGATAAAATTCTCCAAGAATTTGTAGGAAAAAAGGTAGAAGATAATGAATCAAAAGAAGCCTTTAGAAATAAAGCATTATGACATTTAACAAATCTAAGAATATGTAATATGTGTTATTTAGATGCATTTATATGTGAATTTTCTGAACAATATTATTATTTAGATCCACCAAGACAAAAATTAGCCTTAGACATGTTTTATCAAAAATTACCATCTACTGTTTGTCAAAGTGTATTAAAATATTTTAACAAGTTATCACAAGAAGGAAAAATAGCAGAATCAATAGGTGCTCGAATAAATGTTTTGAAAGAATGGATGAAAGATAAATGTCTAAAACAAAAAACTAAAATTGACGCACAGATTGATTTATGTTGTGAGAAACAATTTAATCAAATTGGTCAATACGGTTGTAAAAAGAACAAGCGTAAAAGAAAAAAGAAGGTTTGGAAAAAACAAACATATAAACCAAAATATAAACAATACTATAAAAATGGAGAAAGAAAATATTTTAGAAATCGAAAACAATATAAGCAAAAATATAAATCAAATTCAAACTATTGTCCATCTAAGAAAAAAGATTGCAGATGCTGGCTATGTCAAGAACAAGGACATAAAGCCTATGAATGTCCAACAAAAAGTAAGAAAACAGACGAAACAAATATATTAAAAATTGCTTATGATATGGGATATGAACCAATTGAAGATTCAGATGTAGATTCAGATATTGATATCTACGCATACACTACTGATTCAAATACCGAATCCGATATTGATAACGAATGAGTAAAATATGTCTTTTGAATATATTAACAATATTATTGTTTTGCAGTTTCACGATAGAGAAAACAATAAAGAAAAAATGCTTGTATTACCAATTTTATACAATTTGCAACCAGAAGACTTATTAATAGTCGAAACGGATGCATCAAAAGTATACATTGATACGAAAGTATCATCAAAAGTATTCAGTGATACGAAAGTATCATCAAAAGTATTCAGTGATACGAAAGTATCATCAAAAGTATTCAGTGATACGAAAGTATCATCAAAAGTATACAGTGATACGAAAGTATCATCAGAAACATACATTGATACGCAAGTATCATCAGAAGCATACATTGATACGCAAGTATCATCAAATTATACACATTACAGGTACATAAAGAGTGAGCACAACCACATAGCAGATACATTGACAAGAGAATGGAAGCCATCATGAAGCAAATCCAGCACCAGCTAAAACAAAAGCAGGAACAAAAAGCAGCCATGATCAAGCAACTAGAGACAATCAAGAAAGAAGAAGAACAGCTCCAACAAACACTGCAGATATTGTCAACACAGTTCACTTTAGTCAAAGAAGAAGCAGAAAAGTCAACAGGCAGTTCAACCACTCCACCAATACCAATAGTCCAACAAATTTCATCAGACAGTTCCGATAAACAACAGGAGAAGCCATCGTCATCCACCTGTAACTCTCAAGAAATATTCAAAACTCATCAACAATCAACAAATGCAGAAACGAAGAAATGGTACGTTATTTTTAACGGACCACACAGAGGAATCTATAACGATTGGGGAATTGCAAATTCTCATATCGTTGGAAAGAACGTTACACACAAAAGTTACAAAACAAAAGTTGAAGCAGAAACAGCATTCAAAGAAGCATACAAAACGGTTACAACTGAAGCCGTTGAAAAATCATCAAAGACAACCATCCTTGGAACCCTTCCAAAAACAGAACCACAACCAAAGTCTTTAAACCAGCCAAAGCAGCCCTACAAGCCATACCATTTACCAAAGAAAAAGAATTAATGAAAAAACCAACCACGGAAAAATTCGCAAAATTATGGGACAGCCTAGTCTCATACACAGAGGTCCATTCACTAATGGGCTTTTACCCAGTCATACGAAAACCAGGCCCAAAAGCAATTTTCTTAGCCAACAAAAGATGAACTACCACACGAAACACCAACACAAGACCATCTAATTTTTGCATTAGCAGGAGTTTATTTAGCCTCTTCAAGAATAGGCAACGGAAAAGATCAAAAATCACAAGTCAGAATAAACTATTGCAGTAAACCATTTTTGCTATATACAACAAATGATACAGAAATATCCACTGAAGGAATGCAAGCTGTAGAACGATTCGAAGAACCATTTGAAAAATTCTCACATCATCTAGCCGTTCTACCTGCAGAAATTAAAAAACAATTATGCAAACATATTATGCATTTTCCACGTCACCAATGTAATTACTGTCACGAAAACAAAGAAGAGACACCCTTCATGGAGATAATGGAAGAATAGTACGCAACAGTGGACGACACTCATCAAAAGTATTCAATCATTATGCACGACGCATTTTTCGCGGTGGTGAGGATTTGGATTTGACACAAAGAATATTTGTGGCCCCTCTCCCTCATCATATCTTGTACAATATGTAGACTTTTTATTTTTGTCGTTTGTTTTCAATTATGTAAATTAGGTGCTAGTCACCATCTTATAGTTTGTCTTTATTTGTAAGTGCTAGACACAATAATGTAGTGTCAATCATAGCACGTATACTGTAGACTCTAGAAGAGTCCCTCATGTACTATAAATAAGGCATTTGCCTAGTGTAATAAATCAGAGCTTATTTGTGTTAAGTTTTGAGTGCTCTCAAAATTTCCTCTGTTGAAGTTTTATGCTTCTGAATAGCAGAGTTCTCTGTTGAAGCCCCGTGCTTCTGAATAGCAGAGCCTATCGAAGCATCCACGAAGCATTTAATCAACGCATCGTCTCAGACATCAGTCAGGTACATCTCTTACGCATCCTCATACATCATGACCGATTCGAAAATACAAATACAAAACAATCGATATTATCTTGCATTAAAGATTCATAAACAAAGATTTAAAAATAGGATTGAACGTAATATCCATCTTCCTGTAACACAGTTAGAGGTTGATATCTACGACAATCAGCTAAAGTATCTACATGAAAGAATTTCAGAAACCACATGTTAAAATTACCCTGCATCTATTTTATTATGTTTCTGTTATTATCCATGTTTCTGCCTAGTATATCCTATTATCCCGTCGTCCTAGAATTAATGAAAAAACCAACCACAAAAAAATTCGCAAAATTATGGGACAGCCTAGTCTCATACACAGAGGTCCATTCACTAATGGGCTTTTACCCAGTCATACGAAAACCAGGCCCAAAAGCAATTTTCTTAGCCAACCTTACCGATCCAATGACTCTTTGGGAATATTTCACCCATGGATTCATTGATACAATTTACCTAGACGGAAACAACCTACAGTGCATCAGTGAATTTCCAACTAATTTTCAATCAGCCATCCGTCATTATAAAACACGTTTTGCAAAGGAACGTGATTTATTCATTAAACTATATTCCAGCTATCCATTTTTTGACGAAGACTCACAGCTACTAGTTCCAAGCATTACTTTTGCATACATGGGAATCAGTAATGGAACTAAGCCAACTAAAGACGAACTACCACACGAAACACCAACACAAGACCATCTAATTTTTGCATTAGCAGGAGTTTATTTAGCCTCTTCAAGAATAGGCAACGGAAAAGATCAAAAATACAAGTAAGAATAAACTATTGTAGTAAAACATTTTTACTATACACAACGACTGACACAGAAATATCAACTGAAGGAATGCAAGCCGTAGAACGATTTGAAGAACCATTTGAAAAATTCTCGCATCATCTTGCCGTTCTACCACCAGAAATTAAAAAACAATTATGAAAACATATTATGCATTTTCCACGTCACCAATGCAATTATTGTCAAGAAAACAAGGAAGAAACACCATTCATGGAGATAATGGAAGAATAGTACACAACAGTGCACAGCACTCATCAAAAGCATTCAATTATTATGCACAACGCATTTTTCGCGGTGGTGAGGATTTGGATTTGATACAAAGAATATTTGTGGCCCCTCCCCCTCATCATAGCAAAATGAAATCACTAAAAGCTGTAGGCATTCATTTATTAAAGAAAAAAGAAATCATAGACTTAAAGTTAGCAATTGTTCATCGATGTTAAGCTCCTCGATGACAACCACCAAGTGTTTGTGAAAATGTTCCAATGAGTGAAATAAATTGTTGACCTGATTGGTACGGCGCATAGCAGCAGCCTCGTTCCGGTTGGAGAGATTGGCAGTGAAACAAAACCGTCGTTTAGGGTTCTTCATGGGACCACACATCTTCCTCCATCTCTGTAACACCTCCTCCGACGAATTTTTCGGCTGCACTTCGCCGAATTTCTCATTCAAATAATTCTCCATCCTCCCCCAAATGCCACTCTCACTCCCGAAACATTAAAAACTTCTTCACTCAATGAAAATAAAATACCAAAATAATCAACAACGATTCTTTCTTCTTGCTATTTGAAACAATAGTCAATTACATCTATATTATATACACACCTTGAACAATAAAAGGACAGAATCGAGAAGTGTAAAGCGAAAATGATGGAGAAAGAATCAAAATGAAGAAATTGCTAAAAATGAAATGACTGTACAACGGGAACTTCTGTGATTGAATTGGTAAATTTCAGTCAAGAAAGATCGAAGAAACTTCGTATGATTATTGTAATCTACCAAACAAAGTACAATTTTAAAAACCGATAACAAATACGCGATTGTTTGAGTAGATGAAAGAGAAAAGTGCAAACTTGGCGCGAAGGTTCAGGTGATCCCATCAATGCCCCATCTGTTTTAGACTTTTAGTTGATTTCCCCGATTGAAATCTCTTCGGATCCAAGCCGGGTTTTGGAGATTCAAAACGAAGAATCATAAAGGGGTTTTTGTGGTTGGTTGCTCACCTGATACGTGAAGAAAGGCGGGTAGAGTGAGACGGTATTAAATTCATCCATCAGCGATGGCGAGAAGAAAGGGAGGAGAAGTGTCGATGCAGGACGTGGCATGTTGTATGCTCGATGGGTGGCGACATAGGCGCTTGCGAATGGACGACCTGGAGTAAAACGATTGGCGTATTACATCGACCCCTAAAAACCCCCAAACCCCAACCCCCCCCCCCCCCCAAAACCTGCTAGAAACCTGCTCACTTTTAATCTATATATAAATAAGGGTTCACAAAGTGGGCGAAAGATGGGTCGGTGTTAGTATATAAGTGTTTGTATATTAGTTTGTATGGGTTGTAATATTGGCCCATCGGCCCAACCTTTTGCTTGAAACAATTACTGCCCACAGTGGGCCACTAATAGTTCACTGCCTCTGAGTGGGCTCCTTGGGCATCCTCCTAGTCAGCGACAAGGGAATTCACAAGCCCATATTACGGTGGGTTCACCTAATAATGATGGGCAGTTTTTTGATTTGTCAACTCAACCACCTTGGGCATGGCACAAATCGGATCAGCCCACAGCGCTTCCGCAACTTTTCAGTAGCATGTCTCTCCAAGAACCTTTGTCAGGTGAATGACATATGGACACCGGCGCCACAGATCACGTCCACACCAACGCATGTATCCTTGATTACGTTCTTGATAAGCATACTCATCATGCAATACTTGTTAGGGACGGGTCCACCATACATGTCACTGCATCCGGACACACCATTGTTCCTATAAAAACTTCCCACCGCCCCTATATTTAAATAATGTCCTCATTTCGCCGTCGATTATCAAAAACCTTATTTCCGTACGAAAATTTACTTGCCAAAATAAGTGTTCTATTGAATTTGACGCTTATGATTTTACTGACAAGTCCGAATCTGATATGACAGTGACAGTCCGCTCTATCATGTTGTTCCACCTTTGCCTCAAGTCAACCTTTCCATTTGGCATCAACGTCTCTGGCATCCCGGAGACAATGTTGTAGAGTCTTTAGTTTCTCGTAATTTCATTTCATGTAATAAAACTCATAGAGACTTTTTTTGTCAATCGTGTCAACTTGGATAACATATTAAACTTCTGTTTCATAACTCGAACTCTATTGTTGCTAATGCATATGATATTATTCACTAAGATATTTGCACCTCACCGATCTCTAGTGTAAGGGGTATAAAATAGTACATCATTTTCTTGGATCACTATACACACTACCTTTGGGTTTACCC